>JAOPHQ010001424.1:60000-380000 GCA_030340625.1 Merluccius polli | reverse complement strand
GTTTCCCCACCACTTTTAAAAATGTGCAAACCAATTGCGACCGAGAAAATCCCCACATACTCCAAACCGAACCAAAACCGTCAAGTCTAAATCATGCGATAGGCCCCCCCCCCCCCCCCGTTGACAATCGTGCAGCACCCCCCCCCCCCCCCCCCCACCCCCCCCCCCCCCCCCCCCCCCCCCCCATCGACAATCGCGTCCCCCCCCCCCCCAGTCCAGCCCTGTCCCCACCACTTCTAAAACCAAACTGACGCCCTTGGCTACTACACACCGCACACACAAACCCCGAGTAGAAGTACTTATCGGCGAAACCTGTGGGCTATAAGATCAAACCGCTGAACACACAACTCCCCCGACCTCTGATTACGATCCTGACATTTACCGCGGCTCACCCCGGCGGAGATATAGCGTTTCTCATTTACTTTCCTCCGAAACCTGCGAGGAAACTTATTTTACTTTCCGAGACGATTCTCTTTCTTCCGGTGGTTCTTCTATCAATTCTCACGCGGGCCGTTCTCCAGAAAGCCGGGGGCGTCCCGGAGATATGGTTTATAAGGCGTACGGAGATATGAATGTTTAACTTGGGAAGATTACAAAAGATAAAAACAGGCGCGTCGGGTCGCCTGTGTGGGTTTTTGCGACTGCGCTTGTGCGTCGTCCCCCGACGCCGCCCTCCCTGCTCCGTCTACCACATCCATATTGGTACTTGTTTTATAGCTCGACAACGACTGCTTCTCTTCCTGCCCCGTTTCTCTGCTCTCTGTGGTGGGTGTGATTCAATTAATGGATCTGGAGGAAACATTAGCATGACTGTAGAAACTGCAGCCATCCAGCGGTGGCAAAGCATTAGGGCCCTTTTACACGACGACCCTCTGAACACAAACCGCAAAAGTGGCGTCGCGTTCCCACTTTTTATTTCGCGTTTAGACGAGCGTCTTTGGGCGGAAATCTGCGTGCAGGCGGTGACGCAAAAGTGTGCGAAATTGGACGTAGTATGCGTGCCACTGGCTGTACTGCACACGGAGTTGACGTCAACGCGTACGCGAGGATAGCCGGCGTGAGCGGCTCAGAGCGCACTTTTGCGTTTTCAACCCCTCTAGACGGGAACGCGATGGCGGAGCGTTTTTTAAGATTTCCACTCTGGAGGGGTGGGTTCATTTTTTTGGCCTTTTCAAGCCCCCAAAAACGCCGTCGCCGTCTAAACGAAAGGCACATCTGATCAAATATTTTGTCGGTTTCACCCGGGAGCGTTGTCGTGTAAAAAGGGCCCTGAAATGGGATTCTTCCTTTGACCGCGTCGAAAGCCGTGAAACCAAACATTTGACAGGCGGCCGATGTCAGACGACAAAACGATTGAGTGTTAAACGAGGCGTTCGTCGATGAGTGGCCAGAGTTGGCTCGCGCGCGCCTCCGTGACTCACCGACGCGCTCGCCGCCGGTCTCCTGGGCGCGCGAGACCTTTTCTGAACATCTGCTCGAGCCATCCACAGAGAGCGGCGGCGGCGGCGGCGGCGGCGGCGGCGGTGGCGGCGGCCGGACTTGTCTCCTCGAATCGAGGGGGTTTCACGGCAGACTTGAATGAAATGCAGTTCTGCTCGCTCTCTAGCGGCGAGGGCTCCCCGCCGAGCTATGAACTCATGCGCAGCAGGCCCTTCGCGTGACAGGGTGTTACGGACGAAGGCCGTCTCGAAGGCCGCGGCGAGGCCAGCCGGCTCCGTTACCGGCTCCCATGCTGTCTCTCTCATGGCAGAGATGGAAACAAACAAAGTAATCTGTTTTCCTTGCGAGGGAATTATCCGCTTCCGCATTCACAGAAGGTTCACGGACTGCAGCTGAACTATAACCGAATGACAACAGTGTAATTCGATTTTCAGCGCGATACAACGATATCCAGGAAAGGGATTTGGAATAAAAACGGCCCGCTGGCTAATGCTCTGCGTGCGGTTTCAAAAAGCAACACAACTCCTAAATTGCGCTTATTCTTCTTAGCGTTAAAGCATATCAACTACTGCTAATGTTACGGGTTATGACTGAGGATCGTATTTATCTTGTTTGTGTAGAGACATCAAATCTGGTGTCTCGTCGGACCCCAACATGTTGACGTCAGAGGGGTGCCGGCTGGCTTCACGGTAGTACCGGAGCTGGGAGGTCACCATGCAGCACCCCCGCAGCCTCGGCCGGATGGAGCGGTCCACATGCACTGATGTAATGTAATGAGACTTGCTACTGCTCAACCGCTGGAATCAAATTTAATACAAGTTGCCCCGAGTTCAGTTAACGGTTTCATACGCAAGACATGTTGTGTTTTCTTTACGGTATTAAAACCTGAAATGTGTGTGTGCGTGTGTGTGCGTCTGTGTGTGTGTGTGTGTGTGTGTGTGCGTGTGTGTTGATGTATTCTATCTAAATGTCACCACCAGCAGTGAGCTGGTAATGTTGTGTGACTGCAGGCCGAGTGACCTCCCCTTCCCTTGCTCAGCTCCGGGGCCTCGGTGGGCACATAAACAAGACAAGACATGGGAGAAAGGTCCGGGAAGAAAAACACATAAACATGTCCTGAAATATAAAGGGACAATGCGTTTATTAAAGAGCGATGACGCAAACATTATGGCAGGGTAGAAGTGTGTGTGTGTGTGTGTGTGTGTGTGTGTGCCTCTCTCTCTCTCTCTCTCTGTCTCTCGGTCTCTGTCTCTGTCTCTCTCTGTCTCTCTGTCTCTCTCTCTGTCTCTCTCTCTGTCTCTCTGTCTCTCTGTCTCTCTGTCTCTCTCTCTCTCTCTCCCTCTCTCTCTTTGTGTGTGTGTGTTGCTTTCTGTTGTGTTATCATTATTCTTACTCCTAACCCGTACCTGCGGGAAAATGAAAGATCATTTGTTCAATGTCTGAATATCCCTGGACTCTGCGAGACGTGATGTGGCCATCTGTGAGTCTTTTGTGTTGTTCTGTTTTGAACCAAGTAAAACAAAAATTACAAAATCATTTTCACAGCCTACGCACACCATTCATTATGACGGAGAGAGAGAGGGGGTCGGGATAATTACCATCAGAGAATGTGAACAGCTCAAGCCTCAGTGATTCCTGATGATAGTCCTCTTGCGCCCTCAAGTGGCAGCAGACCGTCAGGGCAATACATTAGATAAGATGTTGGCCTGTTATTCACTGATGCGTTGTGACTGTTGTCTGTTGCTGTCACTGTCAAAAACTGCTAGGCCCTGTACGGTTGTAAATGTTCATACATGTTGTTAAGTCAAATGATGTTTAACATTTTAAGTGCATTTTACATGTTTCGGTAAACTCAACATCATCCAGAAATCCTCAGTGCAACAACGGTGCAACAACGGTGCTTAAATACAATTTAAGCACCGTTGTTGCACCGTTGTTGCACTGAGGATTTTTGGATGATGTTGAGTTTACCTTAAATACAGTTTAAGCACCGCACCCACCTGCACGCACACACACACGCACACACACACACACACACACAGTCAGTAAGACACGCACGCACGCACGCATGCACACACACACAGTCAGTAAGACACACACGCACGCACGCACACACACGCACACACACACAGTCAGTAAGACACACACACGCACGCACACACACACATACACACACGCACCCGCACACACACACACACACACACACACACACACACATGCATGCACTCGTGTGCACACATACACGCAGACACACACAGTCACACACACACACACACACACACACCCAAACACACACACACACACACAAACAGTCAGTCAAACACGCACGCACACACGCACACACACACATTCACACGCACACACATACACACAGACGCACACAGTCAGTCACACACACACACACACACACACACACACACACACACACCACACTCATGCCCCCCTATCCGTAGGTGGAGCCGCAGCGGGGACGTGTTCAGAAGGTTAGGGGAGGTGGACACACGGCGCGACCTTTCTCACAGACTAATAATAGACCTTAGTCACTTAGCGGCATATTGGTCAGTCGGGGAACCTCCTAGGATCTCTGGGGAAACCATGGAAATGCACTCTGAACGCTACCTGCTGGGTGAGAAACTGGACCGCAGAACTCAACACGACACATCTCCAGTGTCCGTTGTCTCCAAAGAGGGACGGTTTTATCCACTGCATGTGGAACAGAAACACATCTATCTTTATGTCTTTGTCTTTATCCTTCGGAGAGACCTGGAAGGGAGGGAACGCTGCCAGGACTCGTTTGTTCTCAACTCACTGGAGCGTTATTATAATAATAATAAAAATCAGCTTGTCCACCTTTCGGTAATTTATGTGACAAACTGTCATGTGGACGTGCTATCATCAAACCGATGCACAAGGGCGTCATTTACATTTCAGTGATCTTTTTCATCATCACATTGTCTGAATCAGAGGCGTAAAGCTGCATTGAAATTCAAGAATTATAAACCTGTGTGTATGTGTGTGTGTGTGTGCCTGCATGCTTGTGTGTGTGTGTGTTTGTGTGCATGCCTGTGTGTGTGTGTGTGTGTGTGTTTGTGACAGTGTGTGTGTGTGTGTGTGTACGTGCTTGGGTGGTTAATGTGTGGGTGTGTTTGTGTGTGTGTGCCTGCATGCTTGTGTGTGTGTGTGTTTGTGTGCGTGTGTGTGCACACTAGTGCATGTGTGCGTGCTTGTGTGTGTGATGTGTGTATGTGTGCATGCCTGTGTGTGTGTGTGTTGGTGTGTGTGTTTGTGACAGTGTGTGTGTGTGTGTGTACGTGCATGGGTGGTTAATGTGTGGGTGTGTTTGTGTGTGTGTGTGTATGTGTGTGCGTGGGTGGTTAATGTGTGTGTGTGTGTGCCCTTGAGTGTGTGTGTGTGTGTGTGTGTGCGTGCTTGCATGCGTGCATGTGTTTGTACACAAAGTGCTCAGAAAGAAAGGGTATTTTAGAGCTTGGGGCAGCAGCCTTGTAAATGGCAGAACATACCAGCGCGGGGAGAGAGCGGCGCACAGCGCTGATTAAAAATGGATGTGAAACGCATGTCAAGAGGCACGGGGCCCGCAGCCAAGGCTGTCAGCCGCTCAGGTGTCAGCGGTTGGCCGCGGCAACGGAGAGCAGAGAACAAGAGATCAACAGGTAGACACATATCACATCCCAGAGACGAAGGCAGCACTCGCCGCCGTACACCTGGAGGAGATCAAACAGGTACGATTTTTATCCTGCGTATGTTTCTGTTCCTCGTTAGACCGAAGGAAAGATGTTAGGATTCAGGAGATAAGAGTTTGACAGACAGGTCTCTCTCTGCATAGGCTTGGATCAATAGTTAGTAATCGATACACACTAATGAGCAATAATGATTAGCATTAGTCTGAGGGGGATTTTGTTAAGAAATGATTGGACGGTCGTGGATGGGAAATTGTTCCTCTTCAGGGAGAGACAGTGTGAGCCCGGCTACTTTCATCTTCATGCGCACGTGGTAATTATATGTCATGACTCGTTTAAGACAAACAGCTTAAAAATATAGCAGCAAAGTTTCACATTAAACGGTTACTGAATGGAAAAACGCAACAAAAAAAAAGACGAAAAAAAAAGACGAAAAACAAGCAGGGACATCATAATGAGACTTTAGTTTTTTTTTCTTCCCTGCCCATTGTTGGAGGGAGGAAAATAAAGAGTTGAAATGGCTGACTACACTAAATCTTCAAACGAGAAAAATACAACCTAGTTAGGGGCCTCCTTCTGCTGACTCATCCTTTTGCGAACAGACCTTCTGCACATTTCCTGGTTTGCTGCGTGTTTACCGAATTAAAGCCGTCCGTTGGCCCTCTAAAAATAAAGCGTCCTGTAATACACCCCCCCCCCCCCCCCCTCGCACACACACACACCCGTCTGCTCCCTTCAGCCGCTAGAAGGCGCAAGGAAACCGCATAGTTGAAGCAGCACCATAATTATGGATATTAAAACCACATTGGCTTTGGTTTGTTTGTGAACGGTACAGTAGGCTGGGTTTGCATTATGGGTGGAGGGGAACCACGGTCACCGGTGTTGAGATGATGGGGGCCCGGGGCTGAGCCTGAGGTCCACTCATGCATACTTGAGGGGCTGGAGATGTAGATCTGCTGTTGCACGGTCGCCTGCCCACCAGCTGCTTCTCATTTCACCATCCACTCCGGATGACAAAGCGCTGCGGTGGAGTTACAAGCGTAGCCAATTTGCTGACAATGAAAAATACATTGCGTGCGTGTTACCGGTAAAGTCTAATGTGTCTAATCTGAGGATTTATGGTGATTGGAAAACATATTGATAGTTATTTACAGTATACCTGCATGTCCTTTTAGTACAGGTGTGCATTGCATGACTTTCAGCCGTAATACAGATGTTGCTAGAAATCTACACTTTGAGCAGCAAACGGATGAGAAAAAAAAGTAATCATCAGATGAAAATGCCCATATGGTCTAAAAAGTAACTCATGATACAGGTTAACAGGTTTTCCACTCAACACACAAAACGTCCTTTGTATTTTATTCTTCTATAGGCTATTGCGCACATAAACAAAAAAAAACGTTTCCTCCTTTGTCCACTGATTGCATGAAAAAATGGAATCCACAATCAACATACTGCGTTGTTAGGCAAATACAAACCCTCCGCTGGGACTGAGGTAGCATACATGCAGGACTAATCAAGGGGGGTTTTGGTCCATGGGAAGATCTCTTTCCTATGCGGGAGGAGAAGTGATGACGTCATCCTTGGTTCTTCTGGAATGGAGTCCGCCCGGCGCACCATGATGAGGAGGAGCAGCAGCAGCAAGGCCCTCCTGCACGACCTCCTGCACAAGGGAGACACGCCCGTAGGTGCCCTGCAACTACGACAGCAGCAACGACAACAGCAACCATAGCTTTCAACCGTTTAACAGGCTGTGTTTCGCCTCACTATGCGTGCACATACTGTAGATGTACATGTTCCCTATTTACTTCTTGTCGTTTTTGCTCTTATTTCCTGTTTCCTTTTATTATTACATATATATATTATTTCTTGTTGCGTTCCTGTTGTTTCCGTTGCCTGCTGTTGTGACACGCATGTTTCCCATCTGGGATTAATAAAGTACATCTTAACATAATAGATATAGGGCTCGTACATCAGAATGCATCATGGGATTTTTTGTTTGGCGACACTCCATATTGAGAGGAGGACTCAAGAGAGCTGTAGTGCTGTAAAATCCTAAATCAATGTAAATATACCGTAACCTAGGCTAATGAAAACTTTGTTTTGCCGCGTCTCGCATGAGAAACGATGCGGCGGCACAACAATGGCCTCTCATAATGACAAATCGTTTCACGATTCATTACTAAACAATGACCAAAAAAAAACCATTACTGCCAACACAATAACTAACATTACAACGCTCCTATGCTTCCAAAATGGCGGCGGTCATTGCGACGTGACGCCGCCGCGATGTACAAGCCCTATTAGTGTACTGACACCATGACAGCTATATGGCTCAACTCATGTGCGGTATGTAATGTGACAGACGGTGTTTGGTTTGTGAACAGGTCCTGGGTCGGTTTGGCAGAGATCCTAAGACCATCCAGTCCATAGCCAGTCTGATCAGAGGCAACAGTCAACTCCTGCTCCTGGAGAGACCTGACACCGTGGCGGTCTATGAGGTCAGTGAGCTGCCTGAGGAGGACCCCCTGCTGGGCAGACCACCCGCATGTGCGCACACACACACACACACACACAGACACACACGCACACACACACACATGCTCATGCGTGCACGCATGGCTGCACACACACAAACCACACAAACCTCAATCTGATAACTCAATGACAATCTCATCTCGACTAATGAACAGGATTACAATAGTTGTGTGTGTGTGTGTGTGTGTGTGTGTGGACATCTGGGCACACATCATGTGGACAGATTACAATGAAACACCTCTTGGCACGCAACTTTACCAGGAGGTATTTCTAATATTTAGCAAGAACATGAAATCCGAACACACATCTGGCCACAGAGCTGGCGTTTAAGTGTCAAGTCTGAACATAGCGGCTGTGGCTCTGATATCGGCTGCGTCTGATCTCAAGACTCACAGTGAGAGTGTATCTGAGGCCAGAGAGAGAGGGCGGAGAGAGAGAGAGAGAGAGGGCAAGCAGAGAGAGAGAGAGAGGCAGAGAGACAGAGAGAGAGAGAGAGAGAGAGAGAGAGAGAGAGAGAGCGTGGGGAGTCAACTGTTTCAGGTCCTTACCGCAATATTAAACAATTGTCTCGCAGAGCAGAAACAAAGAAAACTCCCCAACAGATGAGGTCAACTCAGATAAGCTGATTGTCGTTTGTTGAACCTCTAAATCAACACAGCGTAGTTTCCATTAGAGAGATACAAACCTGTCCTGCCCTCACCATCGGACCCAAAACCCCGGTAATGACGAAAGAGACACTTGGCGATCGTTCCTTTTGGTTTAATCCAATCAAAAAGACTCCTTGGACTTTGCTGTGTTTGCTAATGGAAATGTGTTCATTTTCTGGGGAATACTTGTACACGTGAATCACCATAAATGTTCCCATGATTCCGGTTGTGTTCCTGCAGCTTAACAAGCCGCTGGTCCGTTCGAACGGCGCCGGTGCCGACCAGTTGTACCTCCCGAGGATCCCCAGAAAGCCCTCAAACCTGACCTCAATGAGGGCGTCTCTGAGTCACTCCTGCCCTTATCTGTACGACAAACGCAGAGGCAGCGTCTCTTCCGTTGGCTCCCAGAAAACAGGCGACCGGCATAAAAAGCAGGTAATTATTATGTGCGTCGTATTGTGTTTGATATTTATGTGTGTGTCTGTGTGTGTGTTTGTGTGTATCCATATGTATGCATACACACTGGGGCGTAGCCGGTAATTTAGGGCCTCATGAAAGGATATGTGTATGGGTCCCCAGACGTGGTGCGCACAGCCCAATTTTCTTTCAACATTTATTTAGTATAGTATATATATATATAAAACTTCCTGGAAACGTTATATCGGGGGCATATCCGCCCACAGCTGGCACTGCTGCTACACTTTCTCTTATTTTTCACCTTCATCACTTTCTCCTGTGTCGGTGTCTGGAGGATATTGCAAAAGATTACAATTTAATATAACAGTGTAAGTTTACATTAAACTCCAAAAAATCATTACTGCTGTCCTTATTCCTTATTTAGGATTAAACCACGACAGGGTGTCCAGCTATAATGTCCTGAATGGGATGGGCGGGATGTTACCAACAATGAAAGGCTATTACTAAGATGTTATATATATAAATTTAATGATAAATACTGCTGCACACCCTCAGAACTGCGTTGAAAAATCGGAATCAAGTGTTCAGCTACGCTGTGGTATATAAGCTATTACATGACCTTTTCTTGTGTCTCCACTCTTCTGATTTCAGAGCAACATTAAGGAGCTCGCGGAGGCGAAGAAATCCAACGTCACGGTGACCATGACCTATCTGGGGCAGCGCCAGGCGGCGGCGCGCTCCGGTTCGGGCTCCTTACAGGACGAGCTCAAAGTGCTCCAGCAGGTGAACGGAGGGGAGAACATCTGTGTTTTCAAAGGCATGGTCACACCGGGAGGTAAATACCGTGAGATATACTGTGAACTTTAATATTTCACCGCGGTAAAATATGGAAAATACGCCATTCAGCCGATGCTTCCATCTACAACGCATTTAATTACTACGAGTACAATCATTTTGTTACAGAGGGTTTGTTTTTTCGTGCGGCAGCGTTAGAGCCATGCTGTACCTATGCTCTCAAACTCAAGGGTTTTTCAGTATTTCTTTTTTGTGTGGTTCACATCCCGTAGAGCAATTCCAGTTCATGTCCCAGAGACACAAAGGGTACCCCTTCAGCGCCACCATGTACGTGAACGGCCTGATGGCGGCCCGGATCAGCTCCTGCTGCGAGTACCGCTACTCCCCGGGCTTCCAGCAGGGCAGGAGGGGCTGCTTCAGACTGGCCTGGCTCTCCGGAGGACTGCCCTGCCACAGGTTTCTGGTTTCTAGGTTTACGTTTTGAATGTAATTTGTCATATGCGCATGAATTAAGGTGAAGACACACCGACACCCAACCATAGGCCAAAACCGGCCAAAACCGACTCGACATGTTCGCCGACAAAAAACACAATCCAGCAACAGCCAAAAACCACCTACAGATAGTGGCGGTTCTAGGGGGGGGCCAGCGGGGGCCAGTGCCCCCGTAACTCTGAGTCTAGACCCCCCTGTGGCCCCCCCGAACGAGGAGTCTGCGTCAATAATAAAATGACGGTGTGCCCCTCTAACACAAAAGCCGGCCCCAAACTGGCCCCCCCTATTAAAACTGGTCTAGAACCGCCACTGCCTACAGATATGGCACACTGACCCGATGTTGAATTCCAGGCATCCCCAACTGCACAATATAACAAATAACAGTGTAAAATATACAGATAAAAGATATATACGCCTACAGATAAAAGTTGACAATAAAGATCAGTCATAAAATGATATGATCAAATAAATAATAAAACATTAATGAATAAAACATGAATAGTGAAAACTGTTGGTATTAAAATAGTTATAGTGCAAACTGCTGGCATTATATACAAGGGATGAAGTGACATAAAATGTGTGTGTATGATGACAATAGAGCAGGTGAGGTTGGGGTCGGGGTTAAGAGTTATGGTTTGGGGGTAGAAACGGTCTCAGGACTGAATACACCTGAACAGTTTGCCAGACGGTGACAGGGTGAACAGTTTGTGGCAGGGGATACTGATGATGCAATGGTAGTACCCCTCCCATCACCACCAGTTATATCAAACCCATGAAACAGAATAAAGAACAAAGCACAATAAGTTTTCCCATCACGTTTTTTTGTTTCACGATACATGAAGGGCAGAATGGGCATTTTTTTCCCCCATAAAAATATATTAGATGCATTAGCGATGTATGAGGGTAATATAAGATGCCTGATGACTTCACCGTACCCTGGCTGTTGAGTCGTGTTTTGAGAACAATATGAGTCACAACAATACGAGCGGACCTTTTTTCATCTCTTTCAGATGTACAAGTCTTCGAAACAAATACGGCTCCTGCCAGCAGCTGAACAATGGCACAAAGGAGAATTTAATTCCCCCACTAGACCGGAACGCTGGCAAAGGTATAAAGGCTGCAAATGAGTGTCTCGATTTTCCATGACTTCCTCTGCTTATTCATCAAAACATTTCTTGAGAGCAGGCCCAAATTTTTTTGTTTCCAATGGACTGTTTCCATGAACAAAACGCCGCACAGAGCACTTTTCCTCAAACGTCTAATTTCCTTTGAGTAGACCCCACTGAGCGGTGTCCGTCGTCCCCCCTATTCATCCCCGGAAAACCGGAGGAGGAGAAGAAGAAGAAGAAGAAGACGCCGACGTCGAGGCAGAGGACGAGAAAACACAGCAAGGAGGTCAGCTGTCAATCCACGGACAGCGAGGAGGAGGACCCCGCGCGGGTAGCGGCTAAAGACTCCTCCAAGCCCAAGAGACGCAAGGGCCTCTCCAGTCGAAGGGAGGACAAGGGTAAGACAGGGGACACGGGGGACAGCGGGGAGGAGGAGAAGAAGAAGCGAGGCAATAAGGTGGACCGCAAGAAGGTCTCGAAGGGGACAGGTGACTACCAGGACAGCAAAACGTCGACACACAAACCGGTCCAAACGGACGAGGAGTCGCCGGGCAAGGTCAGGACCCCACGCACCGAGGAGAGAGCCGCGGTCTCCGGTGAGTGTTTGTCCAACTCTCTTTATCCGTCTTTAATGCATGCTGCTTCCTGCTCCGCTGCTGTCAGAGAAAGAGAGAGGACCTGGCAGGAAACGAGGCCGTCTGCAAGCGCTGTTTTCTTTTTGATTTTGTTTAATGGAACACATTGGACAGACGTTTCTTTTCTTCTCCGTTTTTTTTTTTTGTCCCTCCCTCTCCAAGTTTCACTGCGGGACGAGGAAGCCCTGACTAAGCAAAAAGGAGAAGAAGAAAAGAGGGGGCCCGGAACAAATGAGAAAAGCAGAGATGGGGACTACTATGAAAAGTGTTTGGACATGAGTGCTGCGCTGGAGCGGGGCCCAAACAAACAGAAGTGGTTCAAGGCAAACAGTATGTATTAATGTGTCCGTGAAAGAACCCAGTGACTGACTGGATGATCTTACATAATACACTCAAGGCAGTATATAGCGATTCCAAACGTGGTTTGTTACACATAAATTGCATCCTGTTGGGCGTTGAAACACCCACACATGTGCACACACACACACACACACACACACACACACACACACACACACACATACATACACCACATCCTTATAATTACATCCTTAACATTTTTAACACACACAAGCACACACACACACACATACACAAACACACGCACATGCACTCATGCACACACACACACACACACACACACGCACACATACACGCACATGCACACACACACACACACACACACACACACAAATGTGTCCCTCTGCCATAATGAAACACAGTCTTACTTACCGCCTGACTCTCTGTATGCTAAGTCCTGGAAAGGTGTCGTCTCCAGAAGCGGCTGGCATTGGGCCCCCCGGGGACCGGCTCCGACCTGGAGCCCAGCGAGGAGAGTGACGAACCCCTAGAAGAACCAGAGGTAGAGGAACCACCAGCAGAACCAGAGGTGGAAGAACCTCCAGCAGAACCAGAGGTAGACGAACCGCCGGAAGAACCAGAGGTGGAAGAACCTCCAGCAGAACCGGAGGTAGACGAACCGCCGGAAGAACCAGAGGTGGACGAACCGCCCGTTGAGATAGAAGAGGCTGACCCAAAACAAGAGCTGCAGACACAGGTAGTAGGATAAAAAAACTAACATTTCATAAAAATACATGAACATCGTGGCTCACAAATAATTTTGACACAAACACAAAAAAAAATGTGGTTAGCAAAGGTTGAACTAAAATGATCACAAATTTGAAGAATGAGAGTATTTAAGAGATAGGGCAATGATTATTTGGGTGTAATAAAACATTTGAGAAAGTAGATATATATAATATATATATCTATATTGTGTTCCTAAGCATAGGATCTAGATTGTACTCCTTGTTTCAGGATTGCCAAAATGTAGCAATTAAAGTAGCAACATGCCATGCTATAATAATAATCATAATCATCAACGTTAAACGAAAGGAGACATTTTCACAATGCCTCATTCATCTGGCAGCGCTGGCTTCAAATAATCAAACTGTCTGGATTTTCCACATGGAAGCTGGATGCCATGATGGCGGTCCTGAACACGTCTGACGAGGTGGACCAGCTGGTGCTGAGGAACACAGACCTGACGGACGACCTCCTGTTCAACCTGGTGGGGGCGCTGAAGAGCAGCCCGTCCGAGGTCACGCTGCTCAACCTGAACCTGAACCTGATTGGTCCATATGGAGCTCACGTCCTGCTGGACCTGCTCAGAGCCAAGCCTCAGGTTAAAGGTCTACAGTAAGTTCTGGTGACCTGCAGGTCTCTATGTCTTTACATTAAGATCCATCCATAGAGATGTGTGTGTCATGGACCGCTCTTCATGCCACACACGCAAATATGTAAATATCTACACACACACGTACGCACACATGAGACACACTTGCAGGCATGCACACACACAGAAACACTTGCGCGCACACACACACACACACACACACACACACATATATATATATATATATATATATATATATATATATATAGAGAGAGAGAGAGAGAGAGAGAGAGAGAGAGACACACACACACACACACGCACATGCACACACACACAAATCTAAATAACAAATTTGGACAAATAGGCAGACCAAAATATTGGCCTTTTATATTCTGCTGGTGTTATCAAATTATCCATTTTGTGATTTGTTTGTTTGTTACTTGACCTTTGGGACTAGCCTCAAGTCTTTATCTCCTTATATTGCATTCAACTGCAGACCAACACATTTGAAAACATAATGATAAATAACGACAGATTAAAGACGTCTGATTGAAATCAACCAGCTCTCATCTGCACTCACAGCCTTACGCTCTTCTGTCTACAGCTTATTCGGCAACAAACTGCGTGACCACGGCATCCAAATCCTCGTGAGTGGAATAGTAGAGCTTCAGGAGCAGACGGCCAGAGACGCGGCCGATCAACAGGCGATGCTCCTCCAGTCGGAGCAGCCGTTGAACCCCGAGCTCCTCGCTAGCCTGGGCGCCACGTGGGGCACACTCAGGATCTTCACGCTGTTGGAACTCGACGTCGGGGGGAACGGTCTCGCCAGCGACGGGCTCAAGCTTCTCGCGGCGTATATGAGACACTACTCTTTCCTGCAGTACTTGGGCCTGGCGCAGACCGGCGGCGCCGACCTCGCCGCGTGGAAGGAGCTGTTTGACAGCCTCAAGGAAAACAGCTCCCTCACTCACATCATCCTGGACGAGAGCAACCTGGGAGACCCTGGCGTGCGGATGCTGGCTGACGTGTTGAAGGTGAACGTCGGCCTCCGACAGGTGGATCTGGACGGGAATGACATCAGCGACGTGGGAGGAAACGACCTCATGGGGGCGTTGCTCTGCAGGACACAGTTTCCACTGAGACACTTGAGCCTTCAGGAAAACAACATCAGCGCGGGACTGATGAGGCGAATACAGGAGGAGGTGAAGAATACCTGAAACAAACCGCACAATGCCGACGAGAGTTGAAGGTGCTGTAAAGAGTTAAGAGTTGTAACGACAAAGAGAAGAGCACAAGATTTTGAAAACAAACAACCCAAAAAAACGACCCCTCCCTCTCTGCTCCCTCCCTCCCTACGTTTCTCCTCCATTGATAAGTGTTGCATTTCACGCAGCTGTGATTGACAGGCAAGATTTACTCCCCAATCCAACCAGGGAAGAGATAGGAGTGGTTCAGAAATGAGCCGGAAACGGCTTAAATCTGAACTGTTTCATACAGAGGCAGGTGCAGTCAACCAGAACAGACATTTCACAGAGCATTTCACTCACTAATAGCTGATGAATGGCACTCAAATTACTCAAATTATAGCTCTTAAATCTTGCCTGCAGCACATTTAAATGTAAAAGAATGCACTGCAACATATAGTGTGTATAATGTAGTTATATATCCGAAATTAACCCCCAACATCTAATGTGTCTTTGCAGTGATCCAAATCTACTACTGCTGGGCCACGGGTTCCCATGGTGACAGATTCCCATGGTGACAGGTTCCCATGGTTACAGTTTCCCACAGTGACAGGTTCTCACGGTCACAGGTTCCCATGGTAACAGGTTCCCATGGTGCTAGGTTCCCATGGTGATAGGTTTCCACAGTAGTGCCACCAAAACCCAGATGCTAATCCCAGATAAGCCCTTCATCCTAAGGAAACCCAGATCATTGATCATGTACAACTTAGGATGTCTTAGTGTGTCCCGCAGCCTACTCAGGTTCTGGGTTTACTTCTTCTACGGCCATGACACGACACAGTTTAAGACGGAGAATTTTCTTTTTTATTGATGACCACAATATCAGACAGGAGAAACATTAGTTAGATTTGTTTTTTAGGATCTGCCAGGAAGGAATTTGGTCGGGGTTGGAATTGGTCCTCCATGACTAAAATGCTGCCAGTTACGACCCGCTGCTGTTTGCTCTGAGGCTTTCAGCGTCGGATCAATTGATGCACACAGGAAAATACAGAGCTCCCCCTCCTCGCTCTGCGTGCATAGCCCTGGTGATACAGCATCCTGCACAGTAGTGCCAGGCCGCATTCAAACAACTCGCGGTCAGGATAGGCTTTCAAAGAGCCCTAGTATGAATTGAGACATTATTCCGGTTGTATGCAGCTCCTTCTTCTTCTTCTTCTTCTTCTTCTTCTTCTTCTTCTTCTTCTTCTTCTTCTTCTTCTTCTTCTTCTCCTCCTCCTCCTCCTCCTCCTCCTCCTCCTCCTCCTTCTTCTTCTTCTTCTTCTTCTTCTTCTTCTTCTTCTTCTTCTTCTTCTTCTTCTTCTTCTTCTTCTTCTTCTTCTTCTTCTTCGTCTTTTTCTTCTTCTTTTTCCTGGCACAGATTCCTGCGTGGATTTACGTGATTGCAGGGAATTATTTATTTACCTAACAAGCACCACTTTCTAAAAAATGGTTCCATCTTTGAAATTCACATCCGGTTGCCAATGTTTGTTATGTTTTGTTTTTATGCTCTGCAAGTGGATTGTTGTTCCAAAAGATAATGGGATCAACATCGAAAAACCAAAGCAGACAGCATGCTGTTTTGCTGTCTGTCGTGTATCTGTCGTCAACAGCGCGCCAGTCTGGGGAGAGGTTAAACTAGAGCAACTGCATCCGCACGTATGAGGCCGCTGGGTCGTAGTTCTTTCAGCAACAACATTTTGAGAATATCCGTACGCGTGATCAAAGCGTCTCGCAGATCGCCCCCACCACCACGGCTCAGTATCCTGCCAATGGGGATACTTCTGAAACCAATCCTTCCACATTTCATCTCCAGTCTTACAGAGGAATCCTCTCCGTGATAGCAATCCTCTGGAACAGCTCTGCCATGGATGACAGACAAATGAGTCTGGCGCACCTGAGGATTACAAAGCCCCAAAGTCGCCGTTTCAGCGGCTAAAGTATTAAACTCTGCTGTACCGAAACCATAGACCTTATTCACTTATAGTGGCCATATTGGTTAGCTGGCTGGGGAAACCTTCTTTGAATCTTTGGGTAAAGCATGACAACTCCAATGCGTTATTTGTAGTTCCCCCGGTCCATTTGTGTTGTCATGGTTTCCCCAAAGGCCGCTAGTTGAATGAGGTCCATTGCGTACCGACACACGCATACATGGCATACAGTGGGCGCAGTGCATTCAAATCTTTCTAGTGTGGTGCAGGCGTGGTCATGCAGGCTAATCTAGCCCCATTCTGAGAAGAACCTCAACGTCCGTGACACTAGGAGTCCTCCAATCACAGGTAGACATAGTGTGACCGGTGTGACTCTACCTCCTGTTGTAGTCCGTCGCCTCCTGGCTCCTTATGCTTCTCTGTTACAGAGGCACTCGCAGATCAGTGAGTCTTTTGTCTCCGGGAAAACGTGACCTTAATCTACCCTGAAATTAATACTAACCCGGGAAAAAAAACCATCAATTGCCATTGCCACAATGTTATCTGTTTCTTCTCTTTTCTAATAAAAAATGACAAACATTTAACAATTGTTGTTTGCGCTTCGTGTGTGTGTGTGTGTGTGCGTACACAGTAGACCTGTTCTCCCTCCGCATTTAAAAAGCTGAAGAAGTTGGAGGTGGTGTGTTTGTGTTTAGGGTGGTGAACCGCGTGAAAAGCCAACAGCAGAGCCTCTGTTTGGTATTCTCTAGCTGGGCTCTGCTCCGGCCCCGCAGGTACACACTGATCTGTTTTGTCTGGACTGTCCAAATCAGATGGATCCTGGAACAGCTTCATCGTTGCAAGGAAAAAAAAATATATCATAAAACATTTAAAAAATAATCTCAGCAAATGATTGTGTCTAGGTTCACCACTAGATGCTATTGCGGATATTGGTTTTGTGGAAAAGAAATCGGGTGGAAAAAGCGCTGTGGGATTGCCCACAAAAGAAGCAAAAACAAAACCAAACAACACATAAAATGCAATTTACCGATGCGATTCACACCATCTTCATCTCCGCCATCGGTGGAAGTGTAGCAGGGAATACTTCTGGTCACAGATGAGAAGAGAGGGTTTTGTGAGATGTAGCACTCCAGTGAGATCTCTCTGCGAACGCTCCCATCAACAGAGCCGGAGTTTGGAAAGAGATTTATAGATCATATACCGCTCAGTCGGTGACATGTGCCGTCGACACTGAAGCCCAAAGCCAACAGTTATGATTTGCGCACAGTTCATTACTCACACTTTGGCACGGACAATAAACGCGGCTGAGGCCGTAAATTATACGACCTAAGTGACATCTTACGTTAGACGTCTCTTAAAGCATCATATGGGGGGGGGGGTCTTCTCGCATACATTTCATACCAAGACAAGTCCGAACTGAAATCACAATACACTATTGTGTCCTCTTAGCCTTGGCCCTTAATACATTGCAGCACAGTCTCATGACGGCGATGACGATGCATGGAAAATATAAGCGTCTGGTCTTCGGAACAATGACTCAATCTGACATTTAGAAGATAGAGGAGCTTTTCAGTATACAGCACGCATAAATCGGTCAACTAAAACTGAAATGTCAGCACAACAATACCCTTAGACGCAGAGATGGGACTTTCTGCAACATCGAAAGGGAAATGAATTTCTAAGCAAGCATGATGTGATGTTCATTAAATGTAATATTTAGCATCTGTATCTCTCTCTCTCTCTCTCTCTCTCTCTCTCTGTCTGTCTGTCTGTCTGTCTGTCTGTCTATCTATCTATCTATCTATCTATCTATCTATCTATCTATCTATCTATCTATCCATCCATCCATCCATTCAATTATTATAGAGGAACTACTGGAAAATGTCCTTAAAATAAAAAGGATGCAGGCTAACTCCGATGACTGGATCATTGCTCCCGATTGTGTTGTGTTTTGATGTATGGACAGCACACACAGAACCAAGACGTGCCGTTCTGATGTATGGACAGCACACACACAGAACCCCGAGACACTGTGCCTGATTGGATCCAGCTGTGCTCAGGGAGAGGCTGCAGCGTTCATCTGGCCTCAGTTCAACCGAGACAGGGGAGTCAAACAGAAACCCCTCTGTGTTTATCATACCAGCGTCCATCTCCAGAGCAGACCGACTGCCTTTGGCCCCCGCCGTCCGAGCGGAGAGAGAGATCACTGAGGCTCACATTGTCTCGAACAACACAGGAAAACGTAGGTTGCCGATATATAAACTTTCCAAAAAGTAGTTTTCATGTTGTTTTGTTGGTGGTGGTTTTTTCTCCATCATCACTTTATTTCAACATCTTGAATTCTGTCGCATTAGTATTCCATGGTGAGCGCCGAGAGCTGCTCATGCATTCTGCGACCGGCTCTCTCCACTGAACATTATGGAGATGGTATGGCTCCTGGCTACACTGTCATTGTGTCTGCAGGAAAATCCTCAAATTTCCTGTAGACAATGAAGCCCTAATATCCACTGTAATGTTGCCGTATGTCATCCAGCTGAGTGCGATTATGCGCCGGCACCGTGGATCTGGGATAGCAACAGTTGCATGGGTTGCAGTATCCACACCTGTCAATGGTTACAGATGGAAGCCAAAAATGGCAGTCACATGTGATGAGTGACCTATGAAACACCAATAAGACATTATCTGGCCACCAGATATTTATCCTTTTAATGAGTTTCATCTCGGTGGATGATTTGTGAGAGCTTTCCCCCCGTTGTCATCTCCCCACCTATGGGACTGTTGATTAGAAACACAAACAAGAAAGGATGGATGGAAGAAGGCCTCCGCTTGGCTCCACGCAACACTTAGCTGGAAGTGCTTTTCTGGTCAGGAATGTTACAGAGTTGCACTACTTTTCACTTCTGGCACAGCATGCTGTCTGCAAATGGCAATCATCATCATCGCGACTATGCAACATCATGTTGCATATGCCGTGCTGATACGCGGGCTCTCAGCGGCGGCACTCGGGGTCTGCGGCGCGGATCATGTGCACGCTTCCTGGGCCCGCGCACACATTGCTTCCCTTGTGTGGACTGAAAAGGCACGGTAACAAAAGCTAACATCCGACATAGCTCAGACAGGTACATGGGAAGAGCTCTTTCAAGGGCGCCGTGCGCCCGGCCACGGCCCGGGACGAGGAACTGTGAGGGTCTCTGTGTGAGGAGGAGGGATCCTGTTGCAGCGGCTGAATCGGGGCACTGTTGGGTCTCCCCTGGACACTGTCATAGCGTGTTTGCTGAAGGCGGGCCAATGAAGACTTTCTTTGACAGAGGAATTTCACAGCACACGACAGTGGGCACAGTAACACCACTGCAGCTCCCCAAGCCCACACCAAAGTTAGTCAGGAGCGGAAGTGGCTTGTCCTCAAATAGACCTGGTCTTCCCAGACCCGGTCTTCTTATAGGCCAGAGAATAACTTAGGGGAAGTGGCCCATCAAAAAAAACTGTAAGGCAAACAATTATTTTGATTCATTGAGATGAAAACCCATTAAACCCCACTTAAAGTGAGGACACTTTCCGTGCAAGCGAAGGAGCCCCATTTGTAATAATCCCACGCAAATCCTCCCCCCCCCCCCCCCCCCCTCTCTCTGTCTCTCTCTGTCTGTCTCTCTCTGTCTCTCTCTCTCTGTCTCTCTGTCTCTCTCTCTCACCTTTTTTTTGTCTCTGTCCTCTGTCGGCTCTGTTAGTAGTGCATCATGATTGTTTGATAAAGCAAACACACACGCACACACACACGCACACGCACGCACACACACACACGCACGCACACACACACACACACACACACACACACACGCACACACACTCCCCATCATCACCACCGCGTCCAGGATCTCTCTCTCTCTATTCCTCGATGTCAGCTGAGGGCGACAGAGGGAGGTGTTCCCCCCCAGATCCGCAGTCTCCTAAGGAAAATCATTCCCCCCTCACTCTGCACAGCAACTTTCATTTTCAGAGGGTCCGCATAACCCGGCGGTCTTCCCACCGCGCGCCGTGGAGCCGACTGGACCGGTCCTGCGTCCCCGAACCGCGCGGAGACGGACCAAACTAGGGCGCAATACATACATATACATAGATATAATATATATGGTGGAGACGCTGTCTCACACCACCAGCACCACCCACCCTACACCTCCACCATCACACCCCCCACCGGGCGTGTGTCCCCACCGATGCCATTCGTGGACCAGCTGACAGAGAGGAGGACAAATGGGAGAAGCGATGCGCTCGGAGTGATTTCTCCACTTTTCTTTTTCCTTTTTGCCTTTTTCTTTTTGACTTGTTGTCATTGCAACAAAAAACTTACAAACAAACAACCAACAACCCCAACAACAACCCAACAACAACAACAACAACCAACCACCAGATAGGGGGGGTCATCTGCGGTGTCCAAGGGGGAGCGCTTCGGGGATGGAAAGGCGCTGCGCCCGCCTGCCACGTCTGGACTGTAGCTGCAGCAGTGGGGACGCGCAGGGGAGAATGAAGTGAAGCTATGGAGACGGACAATGCCCCGTACTCCAAACTGAAAGCAGCTGGAGTAGGGGGGTGAGTTGGCTTGAAAAAGTGCAAAACTTTGCACTTTTTGTTTGTTGTTGTTGTTTGTTTGTTGTTGTTTGTTGTTGTTGTTGTTGTTGTTGTTGTTGTTGTTGTTGTTGTGTTGTCCTTGCACACTTTTTTTTTTGCATGTATACTGTATGTCTGTATACTTGCTTATACTTAACACCCCCCCAAAAAAAAAATAATAATAATAATGCATGGATAATTCAGAAGTTGGACAGTTGTGTGCTACTTTGCAAGATGCCCTCTTAGTGGATGCACATGCACGCCTGAAGCATTCAGCTCAGCCAATAGGCTTTCTTTCTTTTATTTCAAAAAAAAAAATGTGATCATGTGTTGCCATTGTGTTGCATGATTTTTGAAAGAAAAGACAATATCTTTCCATTTGACACAGGATATATACAAATACTAATATCAACCATGACAAAGACTATTTGCTCCCATAGTTTTGTTTTTAGTTGCAAAGCCTGCTTAAAGTTAAACTCCGGGTGTATAACAACTCAGCCGGAGATACCCTGTGAGAGTGCAACACGCTTCGTGTATCTTTCCCTGTTTGTGTCCTGAACTCCCAGATCTGTGAGTGATTTGCTGAGGTTGTATGAGGGGAGGAGAAACCGTCCCCGCCGTCTCTCCCCTCCCCTCTCCGCGCTTCTTCCGCTTAGTGTGCATACTGCTACACTACATACAACAATACTACTACTACACTACATACAACATACCGCCACACTACATACCACGACACTAAATGCTACGACACTACATACTACTACACTACATATTACTACACTCCATACTACTACACTTCATACTACTACACTACATACTACTATGCTACATACTACTACAATACTACTACAATACTACTAGACTACATACTACTACACTACATGCCACTACACACTACACACTTGGGCGCTTCGCCCGATGGGGAGGAGGAACTGCAAGTCAAGATGTTGCATCATAAATGAGACATGTGGTCGCTTGGAGGCTACCCCCCCCCCCCCCCCCCCCCTCCTCCTCCGCCCGCCCTCCCTCCATCCCAGCCCTCCTCTCCCTTCCTCATTCCTCCCAATGTGAGTGTAGCCGGCGAGCGGTAAACGGGACCCGGCAGTAAACAGGGGAGACCCGGGAGAAGCCGAGGGTCCGGCGGCGACCCCGCGGTCGCAGGTCGAATGAATGCCGCAGTGTCCGGTGAGGACAATGACTCCCGGGTGGCTGGCTGGTATTTCTGGGTGCTGCTGGTGAATCAATCCGAACGCCGCTAACCCTGGCACGCGTATGCGGGGGCCGGCGCATGGGTCACCAGGAGGCCGCGCTCTGGGAGCAGAAACCACCGGATGTAAAAGGGGTTTCCGCCTACCCCGCGTGGTGGTGACCCAAACCGCTGGCCACGGCCGCCCGGCTGTCAGACACCGCCGCCGCCGCTGCTGCTACTAGTGTGATGACTTCCTCGACTTCCCAAGCGTATTCTGAAAGAATCGCTGTTACTAATACAATAATGCATGAGGATTAGGCAGAAATGTATGATGATGTAATTCAAGCCTTTTTGGAAGTCCTCTGCAATGTCCCCCGCGACCCCAGAGTCGGTCCGGTCTTGTAACAGCCAACACAGTTGTGGAGGCTGTAATCAAAGCGATAGGACAGCTGCCTTGGCCTCGGACTTGGCCTCTGCTGTACATCATGTAGTGTTTATGTGTACACACACACACAGTACTCAGAAGTCAGGGGGTTTATTCTGGAGACGGTGGTGAGTAAGTAACGGATGAGTCCTCAGGAGGGCAGCGGGGGCGAGGGTCTCTTTGACAGCACCCTTGGCGTGCGTTTGTTCTCCTACTCCTGCTATCAAACTCTTATCTATATTTGAAGAACACAAAACCCCTTCCTGGATTCAGCTTTGCTCTCTCTCTCTCTCCCTCTCTTTCTGTCTCTCTCTCTCCCTCTCTTTCTGTCTCTCTCTCTCTCTCTCTCTCCCTTTCATCTCAGTTTAAATTAAATTCAACAGAGCTGCCAAAGCAGTTTAAAAATGAAACAAAGGAGAAATAATATATATATATAATAATAAGTACGAGTAGAGGAGAAACAATGAGGTAATGGTTGGTATAGGACTCAGTTCTTTCTCTCAGTTCTCTAGGCATTTACAAACTCTCTCTCTCTCTCTCTCTCTGCCTCTCTCTCTCTCTCTCTCTCTCTCTCTTTCTTTCTCTCTTTCTTTCTCTCTTTCTAAAAGGCATAAACCCTCTCTCTCTCTCTCTCTCTCTCTCTCTCTCTCTCTCTCGCTCTCTCACACTCTAAAAGGCATTTCTAAAACTGTATCTTCTCCTCTCTCCCCCCGACCCCCCCCGACAGGAGAGTGCTGATTCTCTGGACCATCCTGTGCTTCACCTGCTCACTGAGGTCGGTGCAGGCTCAAGGTGAGTGTGCAGCACAGCGAGGGGTGAATGTGGCCAGTGTGTGTGTGTGTGTGTGTGTGTGTGTGTGCGGCGGTGGTGGTGGTGAGTCAACAAGCGGTCCGTCGGCGGCGCTGAAGTGAGCTGAGGTAGCAAAGTAGCTAAGCAAGCCGCCTACTAAACACGGGCCCCCTCTGTTGTTGCACATGCACATATTTGTCGAAAAGTCCTGTCGGGATTAACCCTGACCCGAGTGAACCGCGCGCATTTCCCCCCCCCCCCCCCCCCACCGTCGAGCGTCGCCAGTTGTACCTCCGCCAGCAGTTCTCCGTCTGATGTTTCTATTCTGAGAAGCGGGCTCCGAGAAGTTTGTTTACTTTGTCTTAGGGGAGATAGTGCGTCTTAACGGTCAGAGACGTCTCCTCCTGCCTGTTCTTTTGGACACGGGCCTAATGTACCGGGGCTGCTTGGAATTAGATTAGCCACAGGCCTTGGACCGTCCAACTAAATCGCACGGCTTTATTTGTTTTGGGACGACCGCCAAATCAGCTTTTGTTGTTATATACATATACATATATTTTGTCTGGTGTCTCGTCACGAAGTCGCCCCCCAGCACCTCTTTATGTGATTCCTTTCAAACTGTTTTGATATAGGTTGCGGTTTTTCCTTTTAGCTATGTGAGGGATTTCTTCCCGTTCTCATAGCACACATTGCATTGTATATACACTATGTAGTTGCTATGTAAAATAAATTGCACTGTAACTGTACTTCTATTTTGCTTTCTCAAACTGCAAATGCATATTCACTTTGGTGCGGTGTCAGTGATGACTATTTATTTTGGAAGTGTAGATATTGGATAGCATTGGACGCATGCAACAAAAACATTGATTGCCATTTGTTAGCGATTTGTTCATCTTTTCTTCCCCATTACTTCACTAATTACAAAGCTCTTTTGTAACATCGCTGGTGACTCGTATCTGTGCCTCGTAGTATCATGGAAACATTTACTGTATGCTCTTCTCTCTCCGAAACCCAAACCACATTGAACTTCTTAGGCAACGCTTAATGTTGTGTTTATGCAACTGACGTGATAGATTAAGTTTTACATGAGCGTCCCAGTGGGAGACCATTGTTGAAGTGGATGACCCAGTTTAAGTCTTCCATGTGGTCAAGCTGAAGTTGTAGTTTAGAGTATACACTTTGATTTCCTGCCTCGCTATTCTCCAGACGACCTACTAGTAGTGGTGGTGGTGTAGGGTCTATATATATATATATATATATTTGTGTGTATGTGTGCGTGTATGTGTGTGCGCATGCGCGAGCTTGTGTGCGTGTGATTGTGTATATATGTATGTATGCGTGTTTGTTTGACATTGATATCATCGTGGTCCTGTGGTCCAAAACGTTGATAGACAACATGCAGTTGCAGTTACTACAATTACAACAAACGTTTGAGTCCATATGCTGTAATCCAAGCTTTCTGTCTTGGTGGTCATCCATATTTGACAGACTCGCTATTTACATACAAGAGGAAATTGTTTGTTTTAGTCCATTCTATAAATATACATCTTTCAAATATTCCTAGCAATCCTCCCCAGGGTTTCCCCCTGTAACGGAGATGGATGAGAACACCTTCTTATATAACCTCTTATCGGCGCACGGCTGTTGATGTATAGCCACGCTGGAATTTTTCATCTCTCTCTTTTTACATTGCGTCTGTTACATAAGGTCCAAGAGACACTCTTTATGTGAGTATCTCGACGAGCTCCTTCACTTGGAGTGGAACAGCGAGCCAGGGAAAAACACTTAATTAATAAAACACACGCATGGCCTACTAAAAGGTCTAATAACATACAGGTCCTGGACACAGTATAGTTTAGACAACATAGTTGAGACAATTTAGCCAAAAATACAGCTTAGCCAAATATACCAGATCATAAATGTGACCACTGGCCTTTCTGCAGTGAGCATTCTCTTAGATATTGTTTGTCTTTTCTTGTGACATGGTAACTAGTGATGGTGGTTAACATGGCTGCACATCGGTGTATTGTTTCATAGCATTACAGCGGTTTAATAATAACCTGATCTGTCTGTCCGCAGATGTGGATGTGCTACAGCGGCTTGGGCTGTCTGGTCGGCGGGGGGCAAGTGGATCGCGTTCCGTCCCCAACGGCGTCATCGCGGTCAAATCCGGAGCCATACTCACGCAGCGGGCGTGGGTCCAAGTGCCTTTGCGCACGGTCCTTCCCGCCTCCTACACCTCCACAAACCTCTCCATGATCCTCAGCCTGTCCTCCCATCGCATCAACAGCGCCTTCGTCTTCACCATCCTGTCCAAGAAGAAGAAACTGCAGCTCGGGGTTCAGCTAGCGCCGGGGAAGGTCGTAGTGCACGTGGGCCAGAGGAACTCTGTGAGTTTCGACTACGACGTCCACGATGGACACTGGCACAGCCTGGCCCTGGATATCCGAGGACAGTGGGTGTTTTTATACGCTGCTTGTGGAAACCGAACTGCACATGCAGATTTGCAGTTGAGGAAGGAGGAGACTCTGGATCCAGAGGGTTCTTTCCTTTTGGGCAAAATGAACCAGAACTCGGTGCCATTCGAAGGCGCCATCTGTCAGTTTGACATTTACCCGTCTGCGCAGGCAGCTCATAACTATTGTGATTACATTAAGAAACAATGCAGAGAGGCCGACTCCTATCGGCCCGTGCTTCCCCCCCTACTACCTCTTCTTCCCACGGAGCTCAATGTTACCGTCACTCAAAAAACGCCGCTGTTGTTGGCCGAGCTAACGAAGAAGGCCCATAAAGCCACTTTGGTATCGCCTGAGGAAAAGAGAAGGACTAAGGTCATCCCGCCGGCTCAAAGATCATCCACGGTAAATAAAACTGTGCATCCAACACACGCCTCTCCGATGTATCGGACTACGTCTGCTTCACCTCTGCTACTCCAAGGATTGGACCGCCCATTCAAGTCTGGTACTCACACTGTCACTGTGTCTCTGGGAACCGGAACAAGCCCTACAATCCCCAAGCCAACACCTCGCGGCAGGCCGGACAGAAAACCAGCGGAAGGAGATATTAAAATCCCAAATCCCTCTGTCAACAACAGGCCTTTAGCGGCCTTCACCAAGCCACCGAAGATAAAATCGGTTCCACAAAGGACTGCAGCGACCAAACTGGGATCCTCCTCAAACACCTACCTTCTCCACCAGAAGCAGCTGATTACAATGGCTCCAAAGAAACCTCAGCCAAGAGTGACCAAGCCACCGGATGTTAAACCTACTGCGCTTATCCCGGTCACCCCAGCTGCAACAGATGGCTTTCAAATATTTGACTTGGAACCGACCCAATTCTCTCTGCTGGCTGGACCACCTGGACTAAAGGGAGAACCAGGACCAGCGGTGAGTTATCTGTCAAAACCAAAACAATGCAAAACAAAACCTAACATAAATGTCTAAGGCATTATAATTGAGAACATCTTGTGCACAATTGCTATGGTGACTGTTCAGCTTTTATTCGCCTCATTAACTCTCATGGCATCGGCAGCAGGTTTGAAGATCGACATGTATTTTGCTCATTCCCTTATTCATGATGTTCAGGAAGTATAGGACTTGTACACTGCGACGTCACATAGCAACGACCGCCTCTGTTTGGGAAGCATAGGAGCATGATGATATGTTGGTTGGTCATTGTTTAGTAATTAATCTTGAAATGATTTGTCATTATGGGAAGACGTGTTTGAAACAGCGTTTCTCCTGTGAGGTTTTCTTTCGCCTAGGTTACAGTATTTGCATACATTCAGGATTTTACAGTACTCTCTTGAGTCCTCTCAATATGGCAGAGTATCGCCAACAAAAAATCCCATGATGCATTCTGATGCACAAGCCCTATATCAGCTTTCTCTTTGACCACACTTTGAGGTTCAGAACATGAAGCCCCTCTATAGAGCGCTGACGTCATGCGCTCCTTTGACACCTCTCTGTGTGGTCTTGTGAAGTTTGAGCGAGACACCAAACAATGAATCCCCAAATGTTTTATTTTATAGGCATGAAGAAATTGTTTGCATTAGGCGGACCCACTTAACGGTCTAGTAAGGAAAGGCTTGCAGTCTATTTTTAAAGGTGCTACCATTTGGTGTGTAGCGTTGTGTGAGGTTGTCTCTTCAGCAGCTTGGATGGAAATGGTCAGAGTCATAGACGTTGCCAAGCACTTGCAGTAGGGTGTGAGATTCCTGTGAGTGGAGTAAATGTTCAAAAAGGGTCAACGCTGTAAATAAATCACCACTGAATAGGGCTCGTACATCAGAATGCATCATGAGATTTTTTGTCGGTGATACTTAGCCATATTGAGAGGTCTCAAGAGAGATGTAGTGCTGTAAAACATATCTCAACGTAAATATACCGTAACCTAGGCTAATAAAAACTTTGTTTTGCCACGTCAGGCATGAAAAACGTTGTGGCAGTTTCAAACACAACAATGTCTCCCCATAATGACAAATCATTTCACGATTCATTACTAAACAATTACCAAAAAACCATTACTACCAACGCAATGACTGCCAGGCCAATGCCCCTATGCTACCAAAATGGAGGCGGTCATTGCGATGTGAGGTCGCGATGTAAGCCCTGTAATCACCGTTTTCACTCAGTCAACTACAACAAGGACTCAACCACAGTTGATTCAACAGAACATCTAGTGCAGCATGGCTAGCAATGGTACAACCACAGCTGGTGATGCTTCAAGATAGAAACATGTCTGTCTCCGTCTCATATAGTTATCATTTTGGATATGTTACCTTGCTTTCTAAACGACAAGATAGATTGTTTAATAGCATGGACACGGTGTGTTTGAATAACGTTAAAATGCTTTGCAAGTTTGGTATAAACAACAATATTAATATTACACAAGTTCATGTCCACACTGGACATTTCAAAATACACACTATTCAAAAAATAAGTAAAAGTAATTCAAAAACATATTAATCTTACTCTGCTTTCTGATGGTACGTCTCTATTTATATTGCGTCATGTGTTACTATGTAGACCTCTGCAGTTGTTAATGTTCCATGCATATCATAATATCCTCTTTTTCCATTAGTAAAATGAACTATCCAAGACTTTTATTCGGTCATTAAATGAACAGTTTTAGTAGGGCTGTTGCAGTGTGACAATTCCCAGCTCTGTATGTGCGCCAATTGGCTCAACCATGCGTCATTGGGGAAACAAATGATGCAGATTATTGTATGTGTGTTATGAATATGCAACTGTAACAGTATATGCAAATTTGAGAAGGATGGTTGACTATTCTTTTCTTTTTTTCATCAAAGACATCTGGCATGCATTTACATGGCAATGTCAATGCATGCTAAACAAAGGATTTCCTTTAAAATTGTATATGTTTGATATGGCTCTTTGTGCAAGACTGCGCCAGACGTTTCGGGCCTATCTTTGATCAGTACAAACTTTGAATTTCTAAGGGTTGGGAAAACAAACACATGATGTATGTAGCATCACAACAAGCAAGTGTAAAACCAGCGAAACAGCTGGTCCATGCTCAGCCTTCTGCTAATGGCCAGGGATTTATGCTACCGTTTCATGTCACCCTAAAGATCAGAGCCTTCTCCACTATATATAACAGTGTAATCATTTACTCAATTTGGGTCTGGATGTCTTTGATGCAAGGATTTCTAGCTGAGCTAATGATGTTATCTTATATCCTTAGATGTAGATGTAACTAATGTGCCCTCTGGGTTTCGTACTTTACATATTGTCCTATATAATTATCACGATTAAAGCAATTCATTATTCCTTCTAGAAGGGTTTTCTTAAGGAACCTTTGGGAGACACACGCTACAACACTATTCCCTATTTGGTCGCCTAATCACATTGTAGCCTATACACTTACTAGCCTATTGAAATAAGTTACTTTCTGTTGCGATGAAAGTTAGATTCACCCCTAGTTATTTTTCCCCATACTGGATATAATGCTTTCAGAGCTTAATTCATAATTCATGTTATGGAAGAATTTGTTCTCAAAACTAGCTGACATAAGTCATTGTAATTTACATCCCTGCTAGCTCCATGAGTCAGCCTCCCTTAACCCATCAGCTGTGGGGAAACAAAGGTTTAGACTAGTTCCAGAGGGCTGACCTCCACCCAATGTTTTGACTGGGGAGTAATAACAAGATCGGTGAATTTATTTTTAATTCTCTGGAAATGTTCATTCTTGTACAATTGTTCATGGAAACCTCATAACCGTCTGCACATCACCCTGTTCACTAATCTGTCACTTTTTCAATCTTTGCCTCGCAGGGACTAGAGGGGCCTCCAGGGAAACCGGGACTGCCAGGGAAGAGGGGACCCCGGGTAATCAATTCATTAATGTTTATCAGCAGCATGTCTCCGTTATCGAAATCATCCATTTGTATTCTTACGTCTGATCCACTCGTTCCAACCACAACATGTAGAAGATAACTGGTATCATGCTACGGTGAGATTGACTTTCAATAAGATGAATTTGATTGTTCCAACATTATTACGCCACCCCTGGTAGGGGTTTTGTTTGAAATGAAAGCGGTTGTGCTTTTCCACTGCCAATACCTATCTCAGTAGATTGAGAGAGTATATGCCTCATCATCCATGAGTTACAATGGATAATGACAAAATGGTGTGTTATGTATTTTAAATCGATTATTAAGGACCTACGTGTTAAAAAAACATAACTTTGAGATTACAGTTCAATGGTGCAAAGCTCTATTTGATTTCCTGCAAAAAACGATGTATGCACATTCTCTCTCGTGACTACAGCACAGTGCACACGACTATACCCTTTACCACCTGCTAGCTGTGTTGGTTGATATATAATATATCCTGCTAGCTGTGGTTCTCAACTGGTCTAACCTGGTCTAAACCAGTGGTTCTCAACTGGTCTAACCTGGTCTAAACCAGTGGTTCTCAACTGGTGTACACTCAGGACCTACATGTGTCATGCAAACATTGATTGGGGCTAAACTCAACGAAAGAGTAAGCCATTGAAACATGACTTAGCATTGAAACATTAGTTCATTCATGGGCTTCTTGCTAAAGATTAGGGTTTGGCATATGCTCTGCGACCCGCTCAAAATGCCCTGTGGGTGCCCACCAGTTGACGATCACTGGCTTAAACTATGCAAACTCTGCTTTATTCTTCTCATGATAATAATAAGATTAATTGCGTTTAAAATCGCTTTTCAAGGTACTAAGTGCTTTACGTAATGAGAACCTCAGAACCAAAGCTTGTATACAATAGGCTGCCATCATAATCATCAGACAATAGCCTATTTATTAAGACCTCCGTGTGTGATTCCTATACTTGCGTTGCTATTTCTTTACCAGGAGAGACTTTACCAGGAGCATAGTGCACATATGGAGACCTCTCATGCCCCACAACGCAGGACTATAACAATAAACCCCTGAACGCACACATGTTTAAACATCGGACCGAACGTATGAGCCGGTATTGTCGTACGTCGATCAATCAATGTTAAACACTTCATAACATTTTATGAAATTTCAAGTGGTTGTAGTGTTATTACAGCGCACTCATGAATGCCACAGATGTGGCGGCACCTGACTCGCGTGTGCGTCGGGTCGTAAATGAGGATAAATTCATGAAAACCGCCAAATGCTGCTTACCCCGAAAAATAACATTGTGTTGGATTAGCTCGGTGCTGTAATACTGCGGCATTGCCGGCTCCGGTGAATACTTCCAGTGTGTCTGTTTTCTAAACCGTTGCTCTGTTTCTCCTCCTGGAGCTCCACGGCCCGCGGGGACCGCATTTTCTGGCAGCAGCCAATCAGGGTGCAGCACAGGGGTTGTTTTAAAGGTAGTTTGAAGTTATTTTTAGGCTATTTTCTAAGTTCCTATTTGTTTCGTAAGCACAGGGCCGCTGTGGAGGGACGGCTGTTGACTTTTCCCCCTGGTTGCACGCCGCGTGACGGTGTCATTTTATCCCCGTTCTCCTTTGAACTCGGATGGGATGAAGGATATTCTTACTATACAGGAGTATGAGATAATATGGAGAGAGAGATGGGTTTGGGGGCACTCCTCCTCTGTCGGTGATCAAAGTGATCCTGAAGGGTCTTCCAAGGACTCCCAGGACACAGGAACTGAGACACGGGAACAGGAACAGAGAGAGGGAAGTAAAGAGATAGCCCTCTTCTGTCCTCAGATCCCATGTCTTGAGTACTTGAGACCCTGAAAAGTATGTGTGTGTGTGTTTGTGCATGTGTGTGTGTGTGTGTATGCATGTGTTTGCGTGTGTGTGTGTGTGTGTGTGTGTGTGTGCGTGTGTGTGTGTGTGTGTGCATGTACGTGTGTGTGAGTTTTAACACGTGCATGTGTGCGTATGTGCGTTTCTGCGTGCGTGTACGTGTGTGTGTGTGTGTTTTAACGTGTGTGTGTGTGTGTGTGTGTGCGCCGGCTACCTGCTGGAGCCCGTGAGCCGGCCTCCAGTGTTCGGGCCTCACAGGGCTGAACTGTGGGAACCCAATCTCTTTAAACAAGGAAGAAAGGAGTCTTTGTCCCCATCTTATTAAAGGCATTTAAGACCTTGTCTGGGGCTCAGCGGCCGCCTTCAGCAGCACACCACCTCTATAGGCTTCATTCATGGACCGCCTCCCGCAGATCCCAGGCTAGCAGGCTAGCAGGTTAGCAGACGAGAGCCCCCAGACGGCTAAAAGGGGGAGGGCTCCATTCTTCGGATAAACCAAAAAAGTAAACCAAAGCTTTTTGTACATTTTTCTGGGTTGAAAACACATGGAAAACAAAACAAATAATAACGTCTATTATATACACTGAATACTTCAGACACTTCAGACAGAGAGGGCGACCCAGGGTTCGGTACCATAGCAGCGGCTACTATGGAAAACCCTGGGTCTGAATCTCAACACGTCGATACGCCTTTATTCCTCATTACCTGCGTCGTGTTTTGCTAGTGGTCGGAAAGAGAGCACCTCTGTCTGTCTGGAAGCCGAACACTGGGAGGCTATTTCTACGCCTCTGACGGGCGGGTGTCATGTCGGACGGAAAAGAAAAAAAAAATCTTCAGACACTGCGACACCATCGGCGTCTTTTCCATGCGGCAGGCTGACCGGTCCACCTCCCCTCATGCCCCTGCACCACCTTTCCCCGTGGGGGGAAAATGTTTTCCTAGGATGGAGAAAGCATCTCATGAATAATTATTGAGAACGTGATGACACGCAACACGCCGCCGGTTAAAGCCACTGTTGACATTGTGGTTTTTAATAAATTCAGCGGGCGCAATAGTTAAGTGTGTACGACTTTGGTGTGGGAAAACCGAGTTCGAGTCCTTCCACGTCTGCATTTTCTGTTGCGAATTATGTTTAGGTTTGCATTTAGGTAAAGGTGTACATTACTTTCTACTATTGCTCATTTTAGCTGGTTAGATTACAGATGGTTAAGTTTAGGTATTAGGTTAGAGATGGTTAAGTTTAGGTATTAGGTTAGAGATGGTTAAGTTTAGGGTTAGGGCAAGACTTTCCTTTGCCATCTTAGGAAAATGAATATCGCTTCCCCTCACCCCCTCAGGGGGGTTACTCAGTCCCGGCGGGCCGGTCTTGTTGGTGGATCAAAGACGTCTTTGTGCTGGGATACGGGCAGCAACAAGGCTTGCGGGGAATCAAACACATCGTAATTGCTAAGGAAACAGTTTATGGAACGAATGAAGTGACAAGGGTGCGTGGAAGATTTCTGCAGTGGATTGAAGGTGATCAAGGTTTCCTGTCGTTGATCGATTGATTGTTTGCATTGAGTGGCTGATTTGGCCATTGACCCTTAACTCGTTACCAAGCATAGCAATTGGTGATGTCATTGTGTCATTAGGTCATTAGGTAACCAAGAGCATTTTCCTCCTGTGAGTGGGACTAGAGGAGGACTGCTGGGCTGGTAAAGGGCCCCTATTTTACCACCAGGTGTGACGTTGATTAGCCATTACACGCCATGTCAAAATCTACCCTCTAGTGACATCACAAGTGGGAGTGTCCACCCAGATGTATGATGGGTAGATGGATAGACTGGAAAGACTAGCCTACCCAGTGGACTGTACCAACTGGTAGGCTGATCTTTCCATCATGGTGGTAAAATAGAGGCCCTTTTAAACAGTAGCAGCGTACATCACCCCAGTAAAAGGCATCGGTCGACATCGTTAACCTGGACACAGCTGGCCATCACTGTCAGGTGTACCAGGGGTTATAGGTGTGTGTGTGTGTGTGTGTGTGTGTGCGTGTGTTGGACTAAATATATAAAGTTTCTTGTCAGCCCTTTATAAAGATGATTCAGAGGATAAATATTCATGGGAGTCAGTGTGTGTGTTTGAGAGAGTGTGTGTGTGCATGTGTGTGTGTGTCTGTGTGTGTCTGTGTGTGTGTAAGAGTGTGTGTCTGTATGTGTGTGTGTGTGTGTGTGTGTGTGTGTGTTTGCATGTGTGTGTGGGGGGGTTCTCTGAGTAGGACTAATCCCTCATCATGGCTCTTCAGATGATATAAAGGTACATATTTCCCACCTCCTCCCAGCCACCCTCCCACAGTGGGCTGAATAAGAGGAGCTATCATCCTGGCATCACTGAAACATCGTCCCACTCTGTCTCCTTCATACCTGGTTCTGAGAACTCCCTATCTCTTTATCACTCTATCTTTTTCTCTACTCTGTGCTTTGTTCCCCCCCCCCCCCCCCACCCCCCGTTTCCCGTCTCCCGCCTCCTTCCTCCTCCCTTTCCCTGAGCTTACCAGTCGCAGGTAATGACTTCCATACGTTTTAATAACACACCCAGTGGTGCAAGTGCAGAGAGGGAGAGAGAGAGAGAGAGAGAGGAGAAGAGAGAGAGAATGAGAAAAGGAGGAGGTGTGTAGACAAGCTTCTGGTAAGTGCCTCCATATGTCCTCCAAGGCAGACCCTCTTGCAAGGCGAGAGGGTGGACGGCCCTCTCTCTCTCTCTCTCTCTCTCTCTCTCACTCCATCTGTCTCTCTCTCTCTCTCTGCCTCCCTGTCTCCCTGTCATACTCTCTCTCTCTGTCTCCCTGTCATACTCCCTCTCTCTCTCTCTGTCTCTCTCTAAATAACAGAGACAGCGACTGCAGCTGCATACTTACACCTCCACCTCCTCCATCTGTTCCACGCCAGTATGATCTCTTCCTCCTTCTCACCCCCAACCTGAGGAGCTCGGTGGGGGGTGTGGGGGTGGGGGGGGTGGGGGACGCCACAGAAAGCCCGGAGGACTTGTAGACAGAGAGCCTTCCTGTTCGTGCTCTGCCAATACGTTTCAATGGCTTAAATTGTGCTTGCAAAGATTTTCCATGCTCAGCTCGTTTTTGACCCTGGCCTGACAGCAGCATTTGGATTGAGGTCTGCCTCAGGAAGTTGTGGCTTTTATTTTTCCGAACGATCCCCCTGCTATGCGGTTGGAATTTATGTCCTCTTCCAGTCAACCGACGGTTCCCCTCTCTGTCCTATATATATATATATATATATATATATATATATATGTCCTATCTATCTATCTTATATATCTATCTTATATATCTATCATATATATCTATCATATATATATATATATATATATATATATATCTATCATATATATATATATATATATATATATATATATATATATATATATATATGTATATATATATATATATATATATATATTTTTTTTTATTTTATTTTTTTTTTATTTATATGTCCTATATATCTATCCTATATGTCTATATGTCCTATATATCTTCCCACCTGACCCTGACTCGCAAGGGTAGCTGTTGATGAAACATTTGCAGCGGATAGCTCAATGGATTACATGCAAGCGCACCATATATAACAGTAACCTGCAGCTTGTGGCACAAAGAGGGGGGGGGGGGGGGGTCTGGTGGCGGCGGGGGGGGGGGGGGGGGGGGGGGGGTGGTGTACTGTTTGATGAACGAGTGGCCTTCACTTTGCAGGACCCCAGAAAACCAGTGGGAAAAAAAAATAAAAAGGTGTTCAGGCATGAGGGAAAATCACATCCATATGTCATCACTGTGACAGGCGGGCAGACAGGCTAGGTAATCAGTAGATGACATATGGCTGACAGAGTGCCCCAAACAGACACACACACGCACACACACACACACACACACACTGGTCCCAGTGGGGTGTCTGGTGGACAGCCCTGGGGGGTTACAGTGGACACACTGACAGAACTGTGCTCTCCCTCAGTCCGAAAGGTTCACTTTCCTTGTTGGTCTTGAGTGAAACCCCCCACTGTGCCACGTCATTAAGTTGTCCTGAGGAAACACACGCAGACATACACACACAAACACACGCACACACACACAAACACACACAGCCATACACATGCACACACACGGTGCTGTAATTAATGAACACAATTACGCATTTATTTAGATGGTTACCTTTGCGGTTGTTTAAATATTTAGTCTACCTTCTTTGATGATATCTATCTCTTTCTCTCTCTCTCTCTCTCTCTCTCTCTCTCCCTATATCCCTCTCTCTATCCCTCTCTCTCTGTTTTCCAGGGGCCTCCGGGTCCACATGGAAACCCTGGGCGACCTGGACCTGCTGGGATGAAGGTACAGCACAAAGTACCTTCTAAGACACTAAAACACAGTATGGGTTTGTTTATAGATAGATAACCTTATTTAACCAGGGGAAAACCATACATAATGAAAATAAATGACATAACAAAAGATGTAAGGATGTAAAATCATCAAAACAAAAAAAAAACACAAAAAGAGGACAGCAAAATAAGCATTTAACAACAATGTGGTATACATTGCAAATAAATGAGCCCAAAATAAGAACGTGTTTGTGTCACACCGTCCGCTTTCCCCTCCATGTTTCCCTCCTTCCCCCCCCCCCTCACCTGTCCCTAATCAGATTCGTTAGCCCCATGTCCCGCCCCTTCTGTGTGTGTGTTTCCCAGCCTGGCTCCTCCCTCTCGTGTCTCACCTGTTCCCCATTCCCTCATTAGTTCTGTTTGTATTTGAGTCCTGGTTTTTCTGTTCGTTCTTTGTTCCTGTATGTTGCTGTTTGTTCCTGTTAGCGGTTAGTTTGGGGTCTGTTGTCCCGCACGCCCGAGTCATTGTGAGTTTGTTTTTGAATTAAATTAAGTTTCCTGTCCCTGCCGTCTCTGCGTTTGGGTCCGCCCGTTCTGCCGAACATGCGTTTCCTCATCCAATGTACCGTCGACTGTAATAGTCACACACTAAAGATATATTTCTCCCTGGGAGGTAATGTAAAGCAATGTCAGCTTATCTTAACAAATAGACCTCCGACACTGCGTCTACACCATACTGCGTCTACATGCGTTGATATGAAAACGTTATGCGTATAATGTTTCCATTTGCGATGGGGGGGTGGGGGGGATGGAAAATGTATTGCATTTCCTCATTTCCCTGTCCATCAAAATCTATCTATCCAAACATTGATAGTAGTTGATGATTGATTTCATACTTTGGCTACTGCTAGTTTTATTATTATGCAGCTATATTATACATGCATAGTAGAGATAGACCTACATGCATATCTATATAGACTTATGTGCACAATATAAAATACACCTCGTGCAAAACCTGCCACAATTCCCTAATGAGAGGAAGTGGTTTAATGAAACCGAAAAAAAACCCTGTCTATTTTAATGTACTTTACTGTACACTACCGAGCAATGATGGTCAATTGACATTGAATTTGTTTTCCATCTAAATGTCTTTAAGGTTGAGAATGTAAAAGGCTTAAGGCGGGTCTTAATGTCTTAACATAATGTGTGGCTATTACGGTTATTACCGCTGGTCTTTGAGCCCAAACTATAATCTCCAGATGGAAATGTGAACTGAGCCATTGTTCAGGTGTGCAGGTCTCGGTTAAGTAGCGCCTGTCAGCAGAAAACTCAGGCAGGCGGAGAAAAAAAAAAAAAAAAGAAGGCAAGCTATGCCAATCTGGGCATGAACGACACACTGCTAGGTGCTAGTGGAAAGCCTTGTTTTAAACTGTTCGTCAACGAGAACATTTTCATATTCGGAGGCATGTGTGCTTTCCCCCTGCTTGTCTGCACTGTACACTCGAGGGCCCTTCGAACTTGAGCCAGGTGGTACTTCCCCCCCGTCTACCTTTTTAGCTATTGGAGCGCTGGCATTAAAATCCACGACACGCTGGAATCCGACCCGATCTGGATATATTTGGACAACGTGTCTGAGTGTAGCTTGAAAATTAATTGCCGGGTTACACAAAGGTTACTCACAATGCAGGCTTTGTCTACACAGCCAAACTGTAATTGGTATAATAAATTGGAATGGCGTTGCAATCGTATTTATAAAAGTTAGTGGGTCGGTATGCGGAGAAACGTACCGGCTCATACTATGATCCAGTGCAACACATCCCTTATTGTTCTCACACAGATTAGATCAGATTTGTTCATAAAATCAGTAGCTTCTGAGTCAGTAGCTCTAGAAGTTCATTCATTATTTTGGCGGAGTTACATTCACTCTCTCACAAGGCTTCACCGGCCCACAAAAGCTAGTTGGAAGTTTGACATGTACATTTACAACAATTGAACTTAAAGGTGCATTAAAGGTTATGACAACAGCCTGTGAAGCTAATTTTTCTTAAGCGGCAGAAAGGTCAGAAGGGAATCAGGTGCAGAATTCCCAAGCTTCTCCACTGCTCTCTTATCATATCCCGCTTGTGGAGATGCCTGCCTCCACAGTAGTCGACATGTTTCACTGCTGCATTTCAAAGTGTCAATCTGCTGCGCCAGGATCCCCGCTACCCGAAAAAGGAAGAAGTATGCGCGCGGTCACTCCCCGCCCCTCTTTCTCCGCGGTGGGGCGTAAATCACAATGCTGGAGGGCATAAATGGGCCGGTGTCTTGTGTAAATACAGTGGGAAGCATCTCCCATAAGTGCACTCAATTTATCCTTTTCTTTGATAACATACAAGCAAGCAGTCATTGTGAAAACAGCTACATGACTGCAGTGTATCTATCTATCTGTCTATCTTCTGTCTCTCTGTGTCTCTGTCTCTGTCTACTTAATAAGTACTGAACACATAATGTTTATTGTTTTATATTTCAGGGACAAAAGGGAGATCCTGGACTATCGCCCGGCCGAGCCCCCAAAGGCGTTAAAGTATGCAGACTTAATATCGTGCAGAATATCATTTTGTCTTCATTATTAACATATATGGTATTTTACAGTTATTATTTTTAAAATGATCATTGCAGGGAGAAGCTGGTGTAATTGGACCCTCTGGAATGCCTGGCCAAGAAGGACGAAAGGTATGAAATCAAAGTTGGTTGGTTTGTATGTTGTACGTTGACTGTTTGTCTCGGTGTAGAAGAAGCAGAGGTCAATATCGGTAGCCAAAGACAAGTATACATGATTATGTAGGAGGCAGAAGCGGTCATTAAATCAAACTCATCATTCTTAACCCAGACCCTCTCAGACATTCTTCAGCACCCTTTAAAGTTCTGCGGACACAAAGTCCAACCAGACATCTGCCTTCTGTCTCGGGGAGGTTTCTGGTCTCGCTTAGACTGCGGCCCTAGTCTCACAAACAGGCTTTGGATTAACATCTGAAGTCTGAGGGCAGACGAGCTCAGATCTGGGTGAACGGGGCGTTTCATTTTCGTTCGGTTCAAATGTATTTTCGACCAATCACGTCGCTGGCGGTGGGGATCTGTAGACGCGTGTCACATGGAGCGGGTCTCTACTGGAAACAACCTGACCGACGGAACCACAACAAACGTGATACGGCCGACCATTCATCTCGGATCCAGAAGAGGACCGATAACTACAATAATAGCATCTTCTTCCCATCGACGGTATCCCTCCTTGGCGTACGGCGAAACGCAAACTCAGCCAGCGCCGTTCACCAGACCTGCAGGATCCCACCTGTGCTTTCTGTAGCCCGGTGATACACAGTCCATGAATAGCTGAGCTGTTACATCACCACCACGCTGGTCTCCTCCTGGGGATGAAGGAGACCGATGGAGCAACTGAGCCGCTTGGCCGGCAGTTCTACAACCAAATGTTATGTCATTTAATTCCTACATAGTCTGTTTTGCAGAAAAACAAGAGCGAGGAGGTGTTTCTGAATGTAGGTCAATGCTGTGCCCTGTAGGGGACCGCTGCTCGGTGTGTTTATTCAGGTTGTTTGAGTTATTTACAGCCAGGTCATTATAGGACGAGTCATCCTGACTCAGAATGGTTAGTTAGCGTCAGGCGTCTCTCTGTGTGGCCCTCGTGTTGCAGATCTCCTCCTTGGCCTCGGCCCAGACCCTTCCATTCCCTTCACTCAATTACAGTAATCATACAACTCTTCTGGGCTAAATGGAATTGGTTGGTAGCACGTGTTGCACATTCCTGCTGACGATGCATAATGCACTCAGACACACACACACACACACACACACAGAAACATGCGCGCACACACCGCACTCACTCACACACACACAGACACACACACATGCTTGCATGCACACACACATACACACGCAAATATCGAAAACACATTTGGAAGATATTTGGACGCAGACAATAGCACACAATCTGCTCCAGCTTCAAAGTGTGCAAAGGGAACAATTATGAGACACACACACAAACACACACACATACATGCATACAGACACACACACACACACAGGCACACACACACGTGTAAACTATGATCTCTGCTGCAACTTGACACCATGAGCAGTGCCGAAGTTCCCTGTCTGAGACAATAGAGGAATAGTAAATTAAGAGTTAAAAGTACTAAGAAGTACTGGAAACATTCTTGAGACGCCGAACTTGGCTTTATTTAGGGCACATATGCATGAGCTCAACAATCTCTTGGCTGCAGCGCGGCTCTATGATGCAGTCAGACAGGGTCGAGTGTGGAAGACCATCTGGTACAGTCAAGGCTCCTCTGTTCACTGTAGTAACAGGGAGGGGACTCCGGGTTAAGAAGAAAAGAGGAAAAAACCTGGATGGCCGCTGCTTGTGAGTCATGGAAAGTAGAGGCATGGGAAAAATCTGATACCCCTCCAGCTGGAAGCTGGTAATTGTGGATCTTGGTTGGCTGTAGAACAGTGCACCGTCAGAGGTTAAGTAGGTGTAATAGATCTCTCTTCCTGTTCGCAATGATCAAATGTACTAGGTTTTGGTGTGTAGTAGATCCAGTAGGTTTTGGTGTCTAGTAGGTCCAGTAAGTTTCGGTGTCTGGTAGGTCCAGTAAGTTTTGGTGTCCAGTAGGTCCATTAGGTTTTGGTGTCTAATAGGTCCAGCGGGTTTTGGTGTCCAGTAGGTTTCGGTGTCTTGTAGGTCCAGTAGGTTTTGGTGTCCAGTAGACACCTGAAAGACTGAGGTTTCGGGCGTGCCGTGTGCATCAAGTTAGTACAAAGGCAGCGCTTCAGTGACTCGCCAGACACGGCTCATTGTTTACAGCTGTGTGCGTTAGTTCACTCCTCGCTTCATTTTTCCCTTTCATTCGATTTCCGATTTCTCGATTCGAACGGCATGATTCTCCGCCAAGAATCATTCGATTTAGCTGTACTGTGCCCCATTTCCTGGAATTAATTTCAACTGATAAACCGCACGCTGGTAGATCTGGGTTCCAGGATGTCCACACCCCATCTGTCCCGTCTGAAGCATCCAGCGAGAGCAACACCTGCCAGGCTTCATGAGAAGTTTGAGTCTCCACCGCTGCTGGAGTTGTGTGTTATCTAACCCTGGGCCCGTGCCAGAAAAAGCCTTTTACACAGATTCAGTGTGGGAAATGTGAAAACCATGTAATGGGAGTGTGTGTGTGTGTGTGTGTGTGTGTGTGTGTGTGTGTGTGTGGTTGTGTGCAACAATGTGAAAACTCTGCGGAGATCATTACACCATTGGACGATGGTTCTGGTTCCACAGCCAAGCGTAATGATGGTACGCTGGAATAGTACTCAGCCATTTACTAGACACAGCAGCCCTCCAGATTTCCATTTCCCTCCGTTCCTGAACATTGTTAAATAACCTTACTCATCGCTTTCCGAGAGTATTGTGTTAAGAGGATGAGGTCTGGGGGCAAAGTACTTCTTACTACTTCTTTAGATATTGTGTTATCACCAAGAAGTACAATCTACAGAAAAATTAATTAGTATTTGTCCCTGTCCAAGCCTTGTAACTCTGCATTCTGCAGTGCAAGAGCACTTATTGCCAAGAGGGTAACTTACACTGTGATGAAAAGAATTGGCTTTTCCGAGAACGACAGCAGAGGAGGAATGTGATCTGTCGGCCCTCTTGGTTTTGCGCAATTATTAATGCGATTTTGAATACCTGTACCCGGCTTTAGGGAGTCCTGCTAACGTCCAGACACACACACTCAACACACTCAACACTCACACACTCAGGGGACAGAGTGTGTGACGACAACTCACTCTAATGCAAGTTTGACAGAAACTCACTTCGACTTCAAGATTGAATTAAAGGTGTAAATGTCTGCCTTTACTGTTCTTCTAATAACAATTGATTCGGTTTTCAATGCTGTTGATCTTTAATGTGTTCATAGCCCTCGGTTTGACATTTGAATGACACCAAATATTGAAATAATGAAAATATTAATATCAAATATTGTCGTTGATCTCTGGTCGCAAACTGTCTATCCGTTCTTCTTCAGTAAAGCCGTCGTCCTTATTTAGCCGTGTCCATCCTGGGACCTCTTTCTGAATCCAGTTGTAAATCCCCACTATACCAAATGAGTGCAGAAGAATTCTTATAAGGAGATCCTAATCCCAGTGTATATATTGTTTGGCTGCCGACCGGAGAGGCCTGATGTCGGTGCCTTAGCCGTAGCCCAGTGTGTTTATACGGACACACATATCTGCTTCGCCGCGAGTGCCAACGCGCCGTTGTGCATCTCGCGGCTGCTGACAGTAGGGCCTAGTTGCTAAGAGATTGATAGTAGACATTTACAACTCTTGGGAGGTTAAACACCCGTGGAGTGAGCATAACGTGCCCATCCATAGTCCCCATAGGCGTTTACTGTGAATGGATGCCACATTAAACTAAGTAGCGTGCCCCGTCAACACAATGAGAGTGGACTTAATCACCGCTTGTTTCTCAAACGGGCCATCCTTAAAGATCGTCGCAATTTGTTGGGCAAAGCCCAGAGCTGCCTTTTTTATTAAATTTGTAGGATCACCGATGAACTGTGAGCAATATGCCTTGGAACGCCATCACGCTGCTTGGACCGAACTGAACCGTTGAGTTGAGCTCACACAAACTCCTTCGTCTTCTTAATGGTACTGCAGAGAACTGAGGACATTTCTGCTTTGTCGGCCATTAGGGTTCGTGAGTGTTGCAGCAGTGAATCAAATCAATTCGATGAGCACATTGTTGGAGTTCCCCCGGCTTCTTCTACATTGAAGATCCCTGGATAGTTAATGTTTTATATATTCCTGCAGACGCAACTTTGGCTACGTTCAGACTGCAGGGAAAAGTGGCCCAAATCAGATTTTCTTTTGCTGAAATGTGACTCAGAGCTGTTTTTTCAGAACAGTGTGAACACCACAAATCACATGGAGTCTGATCTTTTAAATTCTGATTTGGCCCACTTTCATATGTGGTCCTAAATCAGATAAAGGTCTGATTTTTTGAAATGAGAACGGTCTGAACAGTCCTCGTCTGAACAGTCCTCGGTCTGAACTCATTTTGGAATTCATTGTCTTGTTCAAGATAAGACTTACCATTGAACTAAGCCTTTGTTTTATTTTTCTGTTTTACGCCCCCTAAATGATCAGTTTGGTTAAAAGCTCCTGCCTGCTTCTTTCCAATGGACTCCAGTCGCAGTTCTGTGTGCAATTTACATACTAGCCCTCCCAGTGTAAACAAGTATTCAAGAACATGCATAATGCAAATACATAAGAGGGACATATCATATTATAATTTTTTTGTAAACTTTAAAGTATTCATTAATTTTAGCGTCTATGGCTAAATGGTTTTCTCACACTGCAGTAGGAATAGGTTAAACCCTACATGAATAAGTTAGATCATGCAGCTATAATGAGCACAGGCAGAACTATGATCTCCATCTCCAAGACATTATGTCATGATAATTAGCCCAGCTCTGTCTGCAGCACACCTGTTGGCATCCTTCTCTGTCTCCATTTTATCATTCAGTTGCCTTTTTACAAGATAAGGCACAAGATTCTTCCCATTTAGGCTGAAAGCCTTCGACGTGATGGGTGACATCTGTGGTGCTGACACCGACAGCTTTTTTCCTGAGGGGGGTGCTCCTGAGCATGCACACGGGCACTGTTTTGTTTAAAAAATATATATAATAATTGTGTAAAAGGCTGTAGTTAGTGGTTTAAAAATCCTCTCTCCCCCTGGCATTCTGGCGAGAATACTAACGATGTGTTTGTGTCTTGAATGTCTCATTCTGTCTTTAATAGAAAAACTTTATTGATTCTCTGTTCCAGGGACAAAGAGGCCACCCCGGTCCCTCTGGTCTTCCAGCAGACCCTGTAAGTACTCTTTGTATTCAGAAAACTTCACTTCAAAACTTGAACCGTTCTGTTTAATAGCTGCAGCAAACAGAAACGCTTTGAGCCCTGCTTTAAAAGCATTGAGAGGAAGTGTTGAGACGGACCTCGCGTGTTCTGGAGGTTTGTCCCAGATCTGTGGCGCATAAAAACTAAGAGCTGCCTCACCGTTATTGGTTGAAACCCTGGGAACAGTGATAAGGTCCCCGGTGACCTGAGAGCCCCGTGATTGGTTGAAACCCTGGGAACAGTGAGCAGGCCGGTCCCCGGTGACCTGAGAGCACTAGTGGCCTCGTAACAAGCAGATCAGAGATTGTGGTCCTGAAACACCTAAAATGTATAACGTCGAACGCATCAGACGACGTCATGACGTCACATGACGGCGACGTGACATCGTCATTTGCCCTGCATGTTGGCAACATGCACCGTTATGCACTTAGGCCCTTTTTTTCTCCCATGCAACCCCAATGTTCAGTGCAAACATTGCACGCACACATACATTGCGTCAAGAGTTAAAGATCAGACGAAGATGAAGAGGGGGACAAGGGGAGAAAAGGAGCCTAAAGGAGGAGGAGACGCTTGTCCGCTTGAACACATAGTAGCTGAGCGTGCGTGTGTGTGTGCGGGTGTGGGTGTGTGTGTGTGTGTGTGTGGGGGGGGGGTTATTGGCAGGGGTGCAAGTAGGCCAAACCGTCTGGACGTATCCCCAGAGGTCCTTCTCCAGGATTTTTTCCCAACGCCAGCGCTGCGAACGACCACCAGGAAGAATGTGCTAGCTCAGGGTGGGAGGGAGGGAGCATGTCTGTCTGCTCCTGCTATCTCCAGCTGGTACTGCATTCCTGACCCCGGAAAATATCCACCGGGAGTAACTGATGGTTTTTCTTTTGAGGGTTTTGCCCTGTGTGGCACTTCTGCGCAACACGCACTGCTGCCACTGTTGCCATAGCAACCGGGATTGTACAGTTGACACGATACTACTGGCGTTGCTTTGATAAGATAAGATAAGATATACTTTTGTCCTGGACTCCAACCTGCAGTTCCACAGAAGATAAAGTCATACATACAGCATCGTAAAAAGACAACAGCTCAACAAGACGTAGCTTTCATGTAACAGTTTAGACATATAGATACACGCCGACACATTGCACAGCTCCCATGGCCAACAACCAACATTACCTCTTACTGTGGAGATGATAATTAATGATGATGAATGACAATGTTAATATTGAGAATATTGGCTCACTACTTGTCGGCGCGCCATGAGAAGTGCTTTCTCTTCTGATTGGTGTGCAGATTTTAGTGATGTGGTTTCTAAACATGTCTGTCATTACCATTATTTCTTTGCTAATTATTTCTCATTAGATAATGATTACAATTATGATAACACCGACTATAAACCAGCAGATACTTGAAATGGTGGCTTTGTCTGAATTTTGATTTAGATGTATTTATTTTTGCAATCTGTCAGTGGTTTCATTAAACTAATTTTCCCCAAGGGGATGAGATGACTCATACCCTACAGTAGTAGTCGATATGATCACATGAGATTCCTTTCAGTCGGCTTTATTGAACTGTCAGACAACACCTCTACTGAACATCAACATTAAGGCTTTATTAAAAAGACTGATGAGACCAATTGGCTTACCTTTCTTTCTCGCTTGCTTTCTTTCAATAATGAATTAATGAATTCATGGTTTCTTTCTTTCTTTCTTTTACTCAATCTTTCCTTCTTGCATTCATTCATTCTTTATTTCATTCTTTCAATGTCCCCTTCTCATTCAGGTTGTAAATACTTTACTTTTCTTTTCTTCCATCCATTTCTCAGTGCTTTTGTTTGTACACCAGAGTATGTTTAATACAGCAAATGTTTTGTTGTCTCTCTCTCTCTCTGTCTGTCTGTCCGTCTGTCTGTCTGTCTGTCTGTCTGTCTGTCTCTCTCTCTCTCTCTCTCTCTCTCTCTCTCTCTCTCCTCCCTCCCTCCCTCTCTCTCTCTCTCTGTGTGTCTCTGTCTCTCTCTCAGGGCGAGCGGGGCGATACTGGAAGCCCGGGGGCCAAAGGTTATCCTGGCAGGCAGGTGCAGTAAAGCTAGTGTTGCTGTGCTGGTTGTTCAGGACACACACACACACACACGCACACACGGACACATACACACACGCACAGAGGCAGACGCATACACGTGCAGCGCGCACCCACAAAAACACATCAAAAGACATTCCCGCACATACACACAAAGTGTATACACGCGGCGCTAGACGCCAGGCCTGCTAGCGGAAGCAGGAGCGATGGAGACCCAGCGGGACTAAAGTCTTAAAGGTTATTGGAAGTGAAGGAAAGCTCGCAGACTTAGAATCAAGCCGAAGCAGCTCAAAGGCAACGATGAAAGAAACAATAGAGAGACACCTGCGCTTGAACGTCCTGCAGCAGCAGATACCCGGTCTGGGCAGGAAGCAGCGGGGAACAGGGTTTTCCGTGGTAAGAGCTCCCTTTTAAAAAAAAGGGGAGGTAATAAATGTGTGACTAATAAGTCTCCGGGTACACTTGAGCTTCGCCGGTCTTAGGCAAGTCAAGGAGCACACTTCATAGTCCCGCTTCGGGGAACACCAGCCGGAAAGTTACAAAGACAACAAAACCAGAATAAATAAACACCGGCGAGTATTTTGCAGAGTTTGGGTTTCTATGCATCCCCCTTGTCTGTTTTGGTTTAGCTCGAAGGAACACACAAAAAAATATAATGAATCCCAGAAGAACACAGACGGAAAAAACGTCCCCTCGCTTATGCCGCTCGAGCGTCGGAGACAGCTTGCGGCGAGGGTCTGGCTCTTGTTAGCCCTCGCTAACCCTTGTGCTGCAGGGGAGCTCTCACGGCTCATTATGACTCATCTCCGAGTCCCGGATTCGCTTGTGGCGTCGGATGGATTAGGTTGTAGCACCCTCTACCCTCTGCGTGTTGTGACTCACTAGGCCCGTAAATTGTTGGCAAGACGCAGCTTCTCATGGTTTCATTGCTTCTTTTACCGTCAACGTGGTCCTTTTCTGTCCACGGCTGCTCATACAATCAACACAGAGGATTTAGATTGCTATGGAGACGGTACCACGACCCCGCATCCTACCTCCGCCGGATCCTCACCTACATCCGATTGTCGGCAGCCGTGAAAATGACGCGGTGCCGTTCTGTCTCCGCAGGGTTTGCCGGGACCCATAGGGAAGCTGGGGCCTAAAGGAACCAGGGTAAGTACAGGTTAAGCTTAATATATACGCCTAACATGCATTTATTTGACAGAGTGCAGAGTGTAATAAGCACCGTGTTTGATCGCAGAAGGATTTAAAACGGGCTCAGGATGTAGGAAGTGTTGAATTTGCAGTGATGTGGTGGGAAGGATCGCTCGGAACGAAAGACGATTTAAGAATATCCATGACCTGTGAGTTATTGTCAGTAGTAATAGTTCACGCTGGCGTCCGTCGGCTTACGCTGAACTCAACAAAGGGGAAAGACGCGGCGTGCTTCTGTGCTTCACACGCAGCGCTGATGAACTGCCACATTAGTCCGCGAGCGGGGAGACGCACGGTAAACCAATTAGCTCGCCCCCCCAACGCGGGCACATAAAAAGACGGGGCGACGTCGTAAAACGCCACGCGTCCCGCCTTGTTAACTCGGTAACGACGACGACAGATGATTTTTTTTTTTGCTGAGGCTTTCCGAAGCGCTGTGTGTTCGAGTCGGCCTCGAATCATGTCAACGGTTTTGTCAAAACCGTTTCACTTTGCCGCCACGGTCGGCGGTTAACGCTGCCATAAAATCGCATCGCTTGCTGCTGCTGTCGCCGCCGCTGCTGCTGACGGAGATTAAACGCCGCGCTACGGCCGGATCCTCTTCTGATTGTTTCCGCCTTGTTATGCCATCCTCCATGACCTAGACTCCCCCCGTTAGTTTTCCCTCCCTCCCTCCCTCCCTCTCCCCTTCTCCCCCCCCCCCCCCCCCCCCCCCCATGGAGCAGGCCCCGCAGAAGACTGCTGCGAAGTTCTCCAGAGATCCCTGATGTGAGGGTATGTGCCCTTGGACTACATAGTGGAAGCCAGCACCATGCAGTCCATGGGCATATACACTTGCCTCAAGGCTTGGTTCGCCATCGCCATCCTCTGTCCGTCATTACCATCCGTCCGTCATTTCCCCGCGCACAGCGATGCGGTGGGGACAGTCCGAAAGAAAACCAAATAACCAAAAATCAAGTTTGTGTGTGTGTGTGTGTGTGTGTGTGTGTGTGTATGTATGTAGACGAGCGCAGACAGACGACAGAGCTACACGTCTCTCACCCCGGCTCGGTTTGTCTTGACCTCACCTCACTTCACCTCACCTAACCTCCCCCCTCACCCCTCCCTCCTTCCATCTCTCCTCCTCTCCTCCCTCCTCTGCCTCCTCTGTCCTGCGCTCCTCCTTCCAGGGTCACATCGGGGTCCCCGGGGTCTTTGGTCTTCCTGGACCCGACGGGGAGAGAGTGAGTATCTCCACTCCCTGGAGGCGCCGCCGCTAAAGCAGCTCGGTCAATAACACACGCCGCCACGAAACGGGAAACACAATCCCCCGCCACTCACGAAACATTAGGCCACGCTTTCACGGCCCACTCCGCAGTATGCGAGAGACGGTTCCTCTCGCGGTGTTTACATAGGATTACCTACGCCCCCCGCCCCCCCCCCCCCCCCCCCCTTAGACACACACACGCACGCACACACACGCACGCACATACACGTATACGTGCCATCTATCACCCCCAGAGTGCACACAGACCTACTGTGATGAATAAGGCTAACACATTTGCAGGGAAGCCGGGGCTGACATTAATTAACCCCATCACAGCTCCGGCCCACACACTTCCAGCGCCAGATGTGTCCCAAGCAGACACTGACTTATTGTTTCCGAAATGCATAGAAACACAGCATCGAAACATAAGAGCGCGTTATCGCCGTGTTTTTCTTATTCGTGTTACATACAGTACGTGATACTTTTCTAATACTTCCTTTTGTTTCTTTTTCTCTTAAAGGGGATGCCTGGCGTTCATGGGAAGAAGGGCAAGATGGGTAGGCCGGTAAAGTTTTCTCTCAACATACTTTTTAGTTTCCCTTTCTTTTTACAGTTTGGTGGCAATCCCTGACATTGCATTTCGATGCATATGCCCCCCCCCCCGGGAACATATTTGGTTTTGTATCGTGTATCCAAGGCCCTTACAAACGAGGAGACACTCATTCATAGTCAGAGTCTTTCTGATTTCAGCTGTGTGCTGTCACTGCTCAGGCAGGAAGGTGAACCCAAATGCAGAGATCAGACACGGGGGGTCGGTGCGAAAGGATGCTGTTGGCAGTGCGGTAAAGCGACTTACGCGCGGCTCGCTATCACACCCAGAGCCACGCGTTGTTGACACACCCCTAAACAGTGGCGTTAATTGAGACTAATGGCTGCTAATTACCGCCGTCTCACCCAAGACGAGTCATCACCAACTTTGTTGAAAGCCCGTTCATCAATCTTCCCAGATAGTGGCCGAGGGATGTTGATTCTGAATCAAAGGAATGTGCACAGTAGGCCTGCTGGAAGCAATGTTTTTATGATGTTACTATAAAGTGATAATACAGCACATTGGCTGTGGGTTTGGCTCTGCTGAGCAGCTCACCCACAGACCAAGGAAATCTGTGGTCATGGGCGTCTGGAAGTGAAGTCCTCGCTTCCCCAAACTTACATGGAAAAATCTAATCCTGTTCTTAGCGTCTTCTGTATCATTATGTTGTTTTCCCAGACTTTCCCTGGCTACAAGTTGGGCTTTTATTTTGATCTGGCTTGTGTGCGTCGTGCTGAGGAAGAGTGCTGTAAAACAAGGTCCTTTTATTTTGAAACAATGTTGTTGTTTTCTTATCAATGAAAGACTTGCGCAAGCTATTTTTAATTTGGTTTCCTTCCTGCCTTTCAAGAACTGACATGGTACCAATATCTGTAGTTGCAATGCAACCAGCTGGCATATAAATGTCAGACTTCCTCTCCAAACTGCTTTATTTAGTTAGGTTGCAACATGTTAAGAAATGAGTCCGTTTTAAACCCGCACTGTTGTGTGAGGATCATATTACAGAGAAGTGTTGTTCGAACAAACCACCTTTTTCAACATAATATATTACTCTAGTCCTCTCCCACAAATTTGGCCGAGCTGGTGGACTCGGTTCAGGAGAGTGAATTGTCGATCTTGTGTGGAAAGTGTCAATGCACAGACGACTCCTCCTGCTGTAGGGATCATAGGTGCAGGTCATGTACTGGGATTAACGTGTATAATAATGATAATAATGTGTGACATAATGATGACAATGCTTGTCTCGTTAGCTCGTTGTTGCAGAGAAAGAGACACATGCACATTTGAACACGGACACACGTGTGTCTGATTAAACTGATAATCGGTAAATTAAATCTTTGGAGAGAACCAAACTTTTCCACATTTCCCTTTCCTTCCCTGGGGTATCATGTTGCAGCAATTACTTTTGATTACTTTATTGATGATGTTATTAAGCGCAGTGGGACAAGCACACGATTGGCCTGAAGTACTCTTTCCTTTTACTTCTGTGGAAACAAAAAAAATGGAGCAAACGGATAAAAATAGGAAGAAATATCATGAATACGCATAAAGAGAGCCCGATAAGTATTATATAACAGAGTATATTATATAATGGAGTATATTATGGGATACACTTTTCCACAGTGCACACTGGGGAGATGTTGATGTTGGCCCCGGCGACAAGCGTGCGTCTAACGCGTGGCCGGCGGACGCACATCCAGCCTTGACCAGGAACTCATGAACACAGCGAAATACGGGAGAATAATAATAATGGACTTCGTCAGCAGTTTTTCAGCCAGTTTTTTTCTTCTCATCTGGCCGGTTAGACAGTTAGACAGTTAGGAGGCACTACTGGGGACAGCTGAGCGCTCCCTGCCAAGCACGTGCACGTGCCCGCTGCCAAGCACGTGCACACTGCACACACACACACACTCGCACTCGGAAACACGCAGTCATGGAATTTCCTGCTGTCCTCCCGAGGAGGAAGGAGAGATACTTGGGAGCGAGAGGGGGGGGGGGGGGGGCTTCGGAGAGTCAAACTATGTTGTTCGTCTCCCGTATTTGTATACCGCAAGGAGGGTGTTTTTCCTGCGTTCAGACCGCTACTGTCAACAAGACCGTATGTGCCAATGTAAACACGCTTTGAGACGGGACGCACGCACGATTCAGCCATTAAGCAGCGTTACACAAAAGGGTATTACAGTATTACACAAGTGATGCTTGACGGGACTCGGCGGCGCAAGCGCCTCGGTCCCGACCGCATCACCGCCGTGCCAATAATGGCGGTGAAGTACTCCCTCAGGTGTAATATCGCGAATTACTCAACGGTAACCAACAACATGGAAAATAATCAAAATGTATTCATATTGTGGGGCATTTCGCTTTCAAAATAAAAAAAAGCCTTTTTCTAGTGTTATCTCCGTTTCCCTGGAAATGCTACGCAATGAAACCTAGTTTCCTACTCCAGCAAGTAGGCCGACCCTTAGTAACGACCGAGCGACGGAGAAGCTTTCTAGTCCCTGTTGAGTCAGCCAGCCTGTTTTCGCTCTCGCTCTACTCCAATAGCGGCAGTGTTGCCATGGAAATACAGTATGTATAGTTCAATGGCGGAGTAATATTCATAGTGATGAGGCAGCACGGCTAGGTGTGCTGTCATGCTGATTTGAGCACGGTCTAGTTGACCAATCAGATTGCTTGGTCTGGAACTATACCCGTTGTATGATTGTATTTATTTACGTATTTATATGTACAGCTTCAGCTAATCAATACAAATATAGTAAATAATAAATACAAAATACATCAATGTAATGATGTATGACTACTGATAACTTTGATATTTAAAACAAATACATTTTTTTTGCCTGCAAGGTCTCTCCATTTCTCTCAAAAAACGAAGGGACGACTTTTTAATCGCTTTTTGGATAACTGATGGACTAACTCAAACAAAAGTGGGGAAGTTGGCACATCACCGGTTTAAACGTTGAGAATTGGCCGACCGGATCTCTCCGCGCCGACCTCGGATCAATGAAAGGGTCTTAAGTAAATCCTCTCCAATTTAATCGGCTGCCTGTCTAATGAAAAAAAAAAAGCGATATTGACGAGTCGTCGTTCTGCGGTTCAGTTCAACGCGGGTTGAGTGGAGGTCCGCGTGTTACTGCTCGTAAATATCGGGCGCTCATCACATTAACATGTCCCCTTCCATGTGTTTTATAGGCCCATGCTAATGCACGTCCACAGTTCACCCCTTGATAATGTGAACACCGCTGTGTGTGTGTGTGTGTCTGTGTGTGTGTGTGTGTGTGTGTGTGTGTGCGTGTGCGCGTGTGTGTGTGTCCAGGGGTTTGCCGGAGACCTGGGAGAGAGGGGGCCGCCCGGTCCGGATGGGAACCCAGTAAGTGAGACGTGATGGACACAAACACCTCTCTGATGCTTTATAGCGTCTGCCGCTACAACCACTAATACATCCGCCTCCGCTACCGCTGCTAATGGATGGGTGCCCGCATATATTTGGGTATAATGTTCTCAGTGTAACCCGTACGCCGCTTCGGATAAAAGCATCTGCTGAAATGACTAACTGTAAATGTCAATATTCCCGCGTTAACACGACGGCTTCCCGCAGACCGTTAAATAACAATTCCTCTGGGCTCTGTGTCCTTCGGATGTTGTGTTTGTCCATTGCAACGTCCGTCTTTAACAATATGAACGCCTTTAACAGCATGATGACGACAAGCGTATGGATATCCACCTGACTTCCGCCGTGTTTCACGGCAGGAGCGTCTCCTGGCGGAAAGCGCTCTCACCCCGTCTGCTATACGTTCACCGCACAGCTACCGCACATCTACCGTGACCGTGACATGACTGTCGCCGCGTGACTAGATTGACATTCGCGTTAAACCCTGGTACATGGGGCGACGTTCTGGAGAACATAGGAAAAACCTCATACATGACACCGGCGGCGGCGGTGCTTCAGAGTCGTTTAGTCCGGCTGACCGCAGGGGACGCCGGCAGGCATCACTTCCTGCGTCCCCACAAGGGGACGCGGGGATGTTCCACTTGGCCTAACTCATCCTCCTCAATACAGAAGGGGAAGACGAGCCGAGGGGCCAGGAGAGGCCACACTGGCTTAAATGTCATCCGTTCTCTCTCTCTCTCTTGCGCTCTCGTCTCTCGTCTCTCTCTCTCTCTCTCTCTCTCTCCCCCCCCTCCTTCTTCTTTTCCCATGCTCTCGCTCTCTCACACGGTGCGGTTGTGTGCAGGGACCTGGCGGCAGTTGCTGCTGGTCTGCAGCCCAGTGCTGCGTTCCCTGTAGCTGTGGTGTACACGTGTCTGACAACATGTGCACACAAATATAGGATACACACAGGGCCTATCAGGACCTATTGAGTACGGCTCACAGTGTCCTTTTTAATAGTTTCTGTCATTGAACTTGCGTATTACATCTTACTCTTCTGTCTCACACTTGTATACTCATACTGTTGAGCGAGTCGTGTCCTGAAACCGAGCGCTTCAGTGCCAGTAATGCCGTCGGCGGCCTACATTCATTGAAGTAACCTTGAAGCTCTTGTAATCCTCTAATCGCTCTACCGTTATCGCCCGCTATCAGGGGGAGCTCGGCGCCCCTGGTCCCTGTGGGGTCCCCGGTCTTATTGTGAGTATTAAAAGGCTGTGTGTGTGTTCCTCATAACACACCTGCTCTCCACAACACAACTCCAGTCTGCTCAGTTTGTGTTATTGTTGTCACACATGAATAATTAACGGATAAAAGATTTCTTTTTTTGGTTTTCTCATATTGTGTATAGATATATGTTCTGTAATTATTTTATTGTTTTTTTATTTCTATAACTGTCCTTTACTGTACTGTGTCTGATTTCCTGTTTAGGATTCATGAATGACATCTTAACTTATCAATCAATCATCAAGTTGAAGACAACTACAGGTCATGTTGCTGTTCTAAGTGTGTGTGTTCTGTGTGTTGTGGGTGGCAGGGAGACATGGGGCCTGTCGGCACGATGGGCTTACCAGGCCTTTCAGGACTCAAGGTACAAAATAAATACACTAATGACTTGTCTTGTGTATCACTCTGCGTCTTACTATTTACTGTAAGATGTACTTATTAAAGGCACAATGAGTAGGATTTTCCTAAAAATGTATACAAAAATAATCCCTCAATCATCACTTATGACTTACTAGAAGTGTGTGGCGGTGTCTGTGTCTTTACAGACTTTGCCCTCTGTCTGTATTTTCTTATTTTACTTTCTGGGCGTCAACCTGAACTATAGAAGTAACTATATAAACAGATAGAGGCAACTCAGTGTTGTATATTAAGGTCCCCTATTTTACCACTAGGTGTGAGGTTGATTAGCCATTACAAGCCTTGTGATGTCACTAGAGGGTAGATTTTCACATGGCTTGTAATGGCTAATCAACATCACACCTGGCGGTAACATAGGGCCCCTTTAAAGTCCGTACAAGTATATTGTCTAGTAGGGAGGTATACCACAGCAGACTACTACTAGATGACTGTGTTTCTGTATTCTAGGGAGTACCGGGAAACCCTGGGGAACCAGGACTGAAAGGTGATAAGGTGATCTGATTATGTCTTTCATAGTATATTCAATTGTCGTAAATTACAGTGCTATAGTATATTGTCTTAGTAGGCTACGTGTCTATCTATCTCTATCTATTTATCTATCTGATATCTCCCATACTTACTATGTTAAGCTCTATCTTGCCAGTTTAGATCCATTCTAGTTATTACCTTATCAGGAAATACGGAACGTGTGACGATGACCACACAGATTGATTTGTCAACATTATCAATGTGAGTCCCTATACACTTGTTTGATTTAGGTGTGTGTGTGTGTGTGTGTGGGGGGGCTGCGTTCTCAGGAGGAAGTGGGTATACCTGGAGAGCAAGGCGAACACGGTTTCCAAGGCGACAAGGTATGTCCACTTTTCTTCTTAGAATCATCCACTATTAGCCTCGTTATGGCATGCGGTTTGCCCTGTATAAATGGTGCTTGGGTTGTTAAAGAGAGGTGGTGCGCTGTTGTTTTTCCACTTGTAGGGTGTCCTGGGGTTGCCAGGGTTACCGGGGCCTCGCGGGAAACCCGGCGCTCAGGTACATTATCACGCTGTCGAGTAACGCGTAAATAATGCTTCACGTTCACTCGTACTGAGAAAGCGATTTTCCACCAAGTCCAAAAAAAATGAATTTCAAGTCTGATGGTGTGCAAGAAAACCTGAGTGTGCCTTTTATTTTGCCGATTAAGAGTTAAAGAGTTGAGATTAAAAAGAGTTCTGCAGATAACCTTGTACTGTACAAAGGTCAATTTAAGTAATTAACACTACTGTTAATGAAAATTGGTGTGAAATACACTGTCCTCAACTGGCTTATGAACCACAAACCATGAGGTTATTGATGTACTTGGAAAGCAGAACACGCGATCTCTGGCCATTTGAGGCTCTTTAACAATTTCTGCATGATTGACATTTGTATCTTTAAGGGTAAACCCGGTGATGGCGGCCCCGCTGGCATACCTGGCCCTCCGGGGCCCGAGGTGAGATACTGATGTTCTCTACCTTGAAGGGGAACTGTCACGCTCGGCCGGCTCCTAATATAAGAGAGTACCGCTTCATACGCGTCTCGGAAAATTTACCGTCTGCAACATCAACTCCGTTATCGCAAAACTAGACTGCTGCTGGCGAAAGTCGGGCCGTTGGCGCCGTTTTGCCGACACCGATGGAGAACACAAATCAGAAAAAAATACTTGTTTCGTAATGTTTTTCCACAGAAGCAGAGTTTATGTTGCAGACTGCGTTTTTTTGGCGGGGATTCGAAAATAGTCGAGCGTGACGGTTCCCCTTTTAAATATCATCTTCCATTTGAATGTCATAGTCACGTTTTTTTTTTTTATACGGTGGGCGATTTGACGATGTAATGGTTCATCGTAGTTCATGTTCTCCCTCCTCACACCAGGGGTTCCCCGGGGACCTCGGCCCCCCGGGACTCAACGGCCCAGAGGGACCCAAGGTGAGTAAGACCCATGACCCATTGCTAACCAATCAGAGGGCAATCCTTAACGCACACGCTGAACTCATGAGGAAGACGTCATGTTCTGCGTTGTCATCCACAGGGGAGGCCCGGGTTGAGGGGGTTACCCGGACCAAGGGGGATACCTGGCCTAGAGGTGAGGACTTTCCGTGCGTTCGACTGCGTTCTGATGGGCGATTTGTGCTTTTCGGCGGTTCGGTTTTAACGACGCGGTTGCGGTCGTGAGGTCATGGATGACTTTGAGGAGCTGCAGCTTCTCATCTCTCACAAGTCGCTCTGACAAACACGTTATTCTCCCCCCATGGCCTTCTTGGAAAAGGATTATTTTTTGTAGTTTGTACTATTATTTAAAACAAATTATCTTGTTTTTCCTTCCTATAACTGTCCCGTACTTTCTGCTGTGACGCCTGAATTCCCATCTGAGATTAATAAAAACATCTTCATTCATAAACACTACGGCTCTTGAACGCTCCAGATGTTTGCTCATCACCACCGGCCGCCGCACAGAAAGCACAATCTTGTCTTAAGTCATGAGACACAGAAGGGAGAGCAAGAGAGGACAATACAAATGTTTTTGTTTTTCTGACGTTTCGACACTTTTGTCTCATTGCCAGGGTGATGAGGGGCCACCTGGGCCTGCTGGACCATCTGGACCAGAGGTGAGCACCGATTGGATAAGAGATACGTGGCTCTCGACCAATAACCCTGTTATCTCGGCTCAGACCTTTTACACCGCACTCCATATTATCCAGACTGGAGCCACCTGTCTGTCTTGATCCTAGCCCCATGGGAATGACAAGCCGGTAATGTATGGTAAGACCTTGGCGGGAACATGTCTATTGTTCTCAAGGTATTCTGCCAGACACATGGCTTGACTCCTATTGCCTGGTTGGTTAGTAAATTGCTATGCACACACAGTGAAAGGAAAGGTCACGACTGTGGGCTGTGAGAGAGAATATGTAGCAACGCCTTACTCTCACGCAAGGCAGAGCGGAGCTGTCAGAGACTTGAATTTGTCCAATCAGTTGGTGAATATTATTATTGTGGCTGAAATGTGAATTTCAACCATTTATGATCATTCATCATGTCGAATGTGGCTTTTGGACAGGCCACAATGTAGTTCATCTGTAAATGCAGCGCTCGAATGGGAATCAAAAAGGTGCCAGAAAGGCGGCTTTCATGATCAAGGGCTGTTTCTGGCTGGTTTGATGGTTAGCTAAATAACCAACCGGTACGGTCACACAACTAGTTGATTAATTCCAGACATGTTTCTCACGCTATACAAAAAAACAACACAAACATTTCGGTATGCAGTAATAAGTAACGCCAGCAGGTGGACAAAAATTCAGAAGTGCCGGACTCCGTACTGGTGAGTACCGGCCCAATTCGAGCACTGTGTAAAAGTTAACTTTTAATGTTACGAAACGTACACACCCATTTAGACTATCTTGTTAAATATATCCTGACACTAATTCGATCATCTTAATAAAAGTGTTTGACTGTAGAGTCGACCTTACACTAGGATAAGAACAGCAGAGTATCGGACAAATTATCATTCAGACAGCTCCCCTTGCTTGGCTGTGGTTGATCGCACTCGTCTACAACCCCTCTGGAAATGTGCTCAAAACAAACACAAAGGATAGGGTTGCGTCTCTGAATATTAAGGAGCCCTCGAACCCTGGCAAGTGTCTCACTGCGAGGCGTTTAGGACTTCACAGATCATTGAGCTCCTTAAATACGAGGCGTTCGTAACTTCGACTTCACTGTTGTCGTTTATTTATTGTTTTGCACATGGTGGCCACTCAAGGGAGGAAGGAGCATCATCGCGGATCATGGAGTCTGATTGTGTCTGCTGTGCAGTTGTGTTTCTCCCAACTGCAGTAACGGTGACTGTGTGTCATTTCCCCTTTCCTCTCTGTTCAGGGCAGAGCTGGGAGGCAGGGTTTCTCTGGCGGCGCGGGCCCGGACGGTCTCAAGGTCAGGCCCTGATAAGCATGCCGCCGCGGTGCTAGCAATGTCACCTTTAGTGCGCAACAAGCTCTTGCCTACTCGCTTTTATGATAATGCATTAACTGAATGTGTGTAAATTAGATGCTAATTCCCCCTTGCCACCAGGGGGACAGGGCTCTGAGCACATTTCCACTTATTTGAATTTGAGCAGGAACGCGTGAATACATTTGAGCTATGCTAATGAGGTCCTCCTCGTCCACAGGGGGAGATGGGCGTAAGTGGCGAGGTTGGATCACTCGGCGAGAAGGTAGAAGACTTTTTATTTTTTCTCTCGCTATCCACCTCTTGATCATGCTCTCTTTGTCTATTGTATGTCCCTCACTCTGAGAGTGTGTGAGTGTGAGAGTGAGTGTGTGTACGTGTGTTTGTGTTTTCCTGTCATGCGCTGCCTCTCTGTGATTGTGTTTGTGTTTCAGCTCTAGTTAATGGTAATGCAGCGTGTGTGTGTGTGTGTGTGTGTGTGTGTGTGTGTGTGTGTGTGTGTGTGTGTGTGTGTGTGTGTGTGTGTGTGTGTGTGTGTGTGTGTGTGTGTGTGTGTGTGTGTGTGTGTGTGTGTGTGTGTGTGCGTGCGTGCGTGCGTTGCAGCTCAAGTAAATGGCAATGCGGTGTGTGCGCACATCCATTTGATTTTGTCTGTATGTAAAAAATAAAAACATAAAAACAACTTAGAATTGAGGATGAATGACTGAATTGAGGGTGAATGAGCGAATTAGGGGCATCAGTGGCTCAGGAGGTGCGGTTCGATCCCCAGCGACGTGTCCCTGAGCAAGACACTTAACCCTAACTGCTTCTGGCGCGCTGGCTGTATGAATGGTTGTATAAATGTGTGTATGAATGGGTGAATGATTGAAGTTATTGCAAAGTGTGCAGGCAAGAAAAGTGCTACATAAACGAAGTCCATTTAAACATGTACCACATGTGCTCTATCCTCATCTGAAACCAGGGGCTGCCTGGGTTCATCGGCCCGATCGGTGAGACAGGCATCGCCGGAGAAAAGGTTAGCATGCGGCTCTGTGAGCCGTGCTGGTCATGATGATGATGGTGGTGGTGGGGGGGACGTGGAGTATAGGGCTTGTACATCAGAATGCATCATGGGATTTTTTGCTGGCGACACTCTGCCATATTGAGAGCACTCCAGAGAGTGGTAGTACTGTAAAAATCCTAAATCACGGTAAATATACCGTAACCTAGGCTAATGAAAACTTTGTTTTGCGACGTCTCACATGAGAAATGCTGCGGCAGTTTCAAACACAACAATGTCTCCCCATAATGACAAATCATTTCCCCGTTAATTACTAAACAACGACCAAAAAAAACATGACTACCAACATAATAACTAACATTACAATGCTCCTATGCTTCCAAAATGGAGGCGGTCTGTGCGACGTGACGTCGTGACGTACAAGCCCTATGAGATGTGTGACGCGCGACCTGCGGTCCTGATAATGACCTCCCTTTTTCTCAGGGAGAGCGAGGGGAGGTGGGCGATCCGGGACCGCCGGGGGTAAAAGGAGCGATGGTAAGGAGTGTGTCTGGATCGCGATCCTCCTCCCACAGGCGGGGCTCTCTGTCAGCCCTGCCTGGGGAGGATGTCAGGTGGTGGTGGTGGTGGTGATGATGATGATGATGATGATGATGATGATGATGATGATGATAAATACTGAATGGCATATGCAGTATTACATGGAATTAAAACAAACAGGAGCAAACAAGAAGGTTTGCTGTGGTCATCTCTGGCTGCAGTGAGAATACAAACGCTAACATAACACCTTTGAGATGGGGAGAGTAAGGGAGTTATTTCTCGGTGCAACAAACACACATACAAGAGCTTATTAAATGAACTAGTAATGAGCAGCAAATAAGGTTATTTATATAAAAAATACGGCAATATCACAATGAAACTGATCTGTCCAGGTCTTGTACATTTGTTATTTATAAAATGTTCATTCTGGTCGACTGAGAAATGTCTTGTGTTGTTACAGGGTCATCCCGGCCCCCCTGGACAGAGTGGGCCCCCCGGTGCACAAGGCATCCCAGTGGGTCTTCTGTTTTGTTGTGAACTCAGCCTCTGCTTTCTGGATCGTCTCTGCAGTTAACCCGACGAGCTGCCTTTCTATCCTGCTTGCTATTTCTCCTCTCCTGTGTTGTGTGACCCCAACGCTGTTTTGGTTTTAATGTTTTCATGTCTGCTTAATTTTTCTCGCTCGCTCTTTGATGTAGATGAAGTGTTTCTCTGTGAATTTTAGTCGATGTTGACATCAAGAGGAATAAACCCCGGCTTCCTCTGCTTTTAAACTGAACCACAGCGTTGTGCAAAACTGTAAAAGTTCATAGCATGCTTTTACACTTTTAAAAAACGGGTTGAATTCAAAAATGCATGACGCTGTGAATATCGTTTACTCACAACAAAGACAAAGAAGATAGAAATGACAAAATACATTTTTCTATAATCGATTTTCTCTGCCTGAGCTGTGAATATAGTTGACTCATAACAAAGAATGAGAAGATAGAAATTACATAATGCATTTGTCTATAATCCATTTTCTCCCTCATTTTAGGGGCCTTCTGGTTCACGGGGAGCCATTGGCATCAGAGGACCCAAAGGACTGAGGGTAAAAACTATTTTGTTGTTTATTACATTATCATTTAGCACACTAGCGTAGTGGTTAAGGTGTTTGAAATACCGGGCGGGTTTGATCCCCAATGTCCACAGCCTGGTGTCCTTGAGAAAGTTTCCTCCCCAATGGACAAAAAACCCACTAACACCCACTAATATCTGACTTTTGTCTTTAGTGGGAAAGGTTACAATTGGCATTCAATTACTCTGCAGTAGTCACAGGTATTTATCGGCTCCAGCTCCGATCGGCGGTAATGGAGTCATGACACCGGATGGACATGCTAATTTCTGCCCCTTTTCCGGCGCGATGCTACGACCCTGTCAGCTACGACCCTGTCAGCTACTTCTACGACTCTTTGTCTTCTCGGTCACAAATTCCGTCCAAGAGGCGCTCGAACATCGTTTCAAATTAATCGGCACTGAGTTTGAAACAGACACTGAATAAGTAACATAAAATAAGTAACCACCGTAACATTTTCACTGGCCTCCATGCTGCTTTCTACCGTTTACTCACCATGTTTTCCTGCGCGTTTGTGACGTCAAAAGTGATGCACCAGAAAAAAACAGGAAGGCATACTTGTCTACTGGCAATGGGAAAGGAGTTAATCACCTATTTTAGTGGGTTTTTTTCAAGCGTTTAAAAAATCTGAATACACGCACTAATTTTGGAGGTGGAAAAAGGGTGTAAGTGGCTGTAGATGAAAGCATCTACTCAATTGTGGTAATGGTAAATAATTTAGCATTTGGTGGCTCATGGTCAACTAGCTGTTGGCCAACCGCAAACACAAAACACACCTGCTTTATATGTGTGAAGGCTAATCTTAATTGCTTTCTAAACTATCATTGTGGGGCATTGAAGCATGAAGATCTTTAAACCAAATTAGCACAGGCGAAATGGACTCCATCGTAAACCTTTCTATAGCACTACAGACAGCACCCCGCAGCTTCTGTACATGAAAATATATGACCATGGCGGTGTCTTTAAAACAGCCATAAATCCAATGTTAGCAAGGCTTCTCCAAAACGTCTGTGTCCTACCTTGGGAAAATAGCCCTTGGTTACACACAAGGGTTTTAGATTTGAATGAATAATTGATCTAACACGAGTAAGTGGTATAATTAGGCTATTTCATCTTGTGGATGGGTTTTATATGGGTCCGCTGATATTATGGGCAGCTTCTGATTTAAAATTTAATAACTATAATAGCTTCAAATTACATGAAGACCTTTTTGAAAGCAGAATGTAGTTCAGTGCTATTAACCACACACTCTCAAAAAAGTATATTTTGTTGAAGAACAAAGAGCTACTACACACAATACAATCCTACATTTAACATAGATATATGTATTTTCTTATGAAGACCCAATAAAGAGAACATATACATTTAATTAAAATTCTGATCTATGCACTCTATCGGTGCTATAATATTATCACATTATCCAAAGCCTCTTGCTGGTGAATAACAAACTGTAAGCCAGGAAAACTAGATTTGCATGCAGCAGATACAAACACATGAAAGCACAACTGTCGTTAAATAAAACTGAGTGTCTGTAGTAGACTGACGACGCCGGTCCAAACGTAACATTGCTAATTTGTAAGTGGAGTTGAGAGTCGATAGACTGTCTTCTATGCTTTCATTATGACTCGCTGTAATAGCGCTTTGCTAAACAAACCCCACGCTTTCATGTTCACTGTGAAGCCACTGTTAAGCCACTGTGAAGCCACTGTGTGAGGTTTGGTCTAATTTGAGAGGCAAGGATGAGTCAGCAGAAGGGTTCGGACCAAGCCATGACCTTTCCAGAACATCCCGGGCTACACTTATAATATCACAATATCTCCAGTGTGCAGTGACCAAATACCACAGTCTTGTCCCGTGGGATCATGGAAATAAAATGGAGAGTATTGGATGTAAAAAGCCATGTTCTTTCTACATTCTTCCTCAGTGTCTACACTTCGTCCATTTTTATGTCTAATATTATTAATAACGTCATCCGCCCCTAAGCTTTATTACTCCAAAGGGCAAGGGAAGCCTCCCAAACCTCAGGGGAAAAGAAAGAAACTTTGACTTTGATTTGAACTTCCCAAAGTGGGCAGTTTAAATCGTGTTTGCTTCCTATACACAACATGAATGTGACACTAAAGAGAAAACATTGTTGAAAACATCGCTGACGAGTTTCTACTAATAGGTAACGGATAAATAAAAGAGCTGTGAATGATGACGCAGATTACGATGACAAATGGCTGCGCAGTCAAAAAAATGCTAACTAACATTCAGTTGAGGAGAGAAAGGGAGCTCTATAGGTGCACAGATAATGCATACAAAGGCTTATTAAATGAACTTGTAAGTAAAGAAGATAATCATTTGGGATATTATTCTAATCAAACTTTCCACAACGTTTTTGACAATATTTATGATATCTAGAGTTAATGCTATGTGCTTAAAATAAATAATCTAGCGCAGTAAGATATGTAATAATCACATATTTTCAATTGTTCCCTAGGGCCCCAGCGGGCCAGACGGCCTCCTGGGAGAGAAGGGCTCTGCCGGCGTGATGGTAAGCAAGAGGTCAAAAGGTCAAAAGTTACTTATCTAAATACGCTGACCTATTACTTTATAGGTAGTCAATACCTATGAAGTAATATGTCAAATATGTATCTCTCTTTCTCTGTTACCTTGGTTTTGCCATTTTATGTTTGTTTCATAATGTTATGGTCAAGTCTTTTGCCAGATTGGCCATACAGGCTAATTTTCATCTGCAGTCCCTGGCAGGTTGAACATGTATTTTTACGGAGTCAGTTGACATTAACACAACTAATACACAAGCATTGATTCTGTGAGAGAATAATTGTTTAGCGCTGTTTGTAGATAACCAACAATACAGTCCCATTGTTCATTCAGAGTGGAAACAGAACATGTGTTTTCATCACATATTTTACAATTCAGGGCATCTTTGAAGATCGCTCATTACCAACTCCAGAAACAGAAAACACAACCTTTAATCAGTGAGCCTTAAATACCCATACATAAATGCCCAGCCTTCAATACAACATGCTCTGATGTGGGAAATAGTTGTGCGGGGACATGAGGAAAAACTGTGGGGTTTTGCGGGGAATTTAAGGGACTACTTATGTTGAATGGTTTCTCTTGTAGGGCCCGGATGGTCCCCCAGGAAAACCTGGTTTCCCTGGACAGACGGTAAGAATAGATCTTACTTCATTCCCCCTGTATTAGTTAATCACTTGTTTTAAACCTGCAGTATGTACGTTTTCCCATTACCAACATCTAGTGGTATGAATTGTTGCTACACTGTGGTCTGAACATGTTGACGCCTTTGAATGACGTTACGTACTAGACGTTATTTACTATGGAAACCATGGCAAATTAATTCTGTTAGGGAACACGGGAATGTCTTTTACATGACCTCATGAAAACCAAAAAAAACACTTCAAACTCTACATTACACATGAAATAACAGCCCAATTCCCCGGGTGGATTGACTTGGGGATCGTTGTTATATACTCAAGAAACTATCTAGTTGAGATATTTTGAACGGCGTAAATAGCTGCAGTCGAAATGTTACATAGTGCAGGTTTAAAATCGTCGGTTTGTTCACACGTCTTCAGCCTCTGCTATAAGTTGAAAGTAAGCGTCGGCTCTGTTTGTGCTGTTTTGCCAAAGGGGAAGATTGGCGAGCGAGGGGAATCGGGACCGACGGGATTTCCAGTAAGTGATGAAAGCTCTTTAGGATTAGTCGCGACCGATTTTTCGGACGGGAGTGTCTATGACATGGTTTCACATCCCCAATCAATGCAAGGCGCTGCGTGTGTTGTGATTGTCTCCAGGGTATCCAGGGAGCATCAGGACCCCCCGGGGCCAAGGGCTTCGCAGGAGAGCCAGTAAGTTCACACAGCTGTTGGCAGTCTGTCTTCCCTCGTTTGTGGAGATCCTGACACTTGAGCCAACTTTTGGAGAAAATGTTCCTGCACTCGCAGTCCTCCCCTCGAAACGGTACTCGATGCGCCTTTTTCTTCTACGGGGGATGTCGGGTTTTACGGCGGATCCAGGCACTCTTGTGTCTCATAAAAGAGGAAGAACAGTAGCTCAAAACTTCTCGCATGCTCACAACCACCAAAGACCTTTCCTTTTTGCCAGTTCTTCAGCTTGACAACATCTTAATCACTGCTGGAGCCACCCAATCCCTCAGACTACCGCTTGCTTGAAGAGCACACAGAGAGAGAGAGGGAGAGAGAGAGACTAATCCTTTTTCCCCCCTGTTGGGTCCAAGTTCTACAAAGAGATGAATCAGAGTCCATTTGATTTACACTGGCCACTTCCTGCAAAGGCAGATTTATTGTAGCCTGACAGTATCTCTATAACAGCCTGCTTGCTCCCATCTTCTACTCAAGCTTTAGCACAGCGACCCCCCGCATAGATAAAGCCACCTCTTCCAATCCATACTACCTCACTGCCATTTTTTACTTTTTTCTAATTCTTTTTCACTTCAACTCCGATGTTTGTCCCAGATGTGTGAATGCATTACTTTGATGTAATCGATGCCTCTTTTCTGCCGTCAGGGGCCAACGGGGCCAACTGGTACGATGGGACCTCTCGGAGACATGGGACCGAATGTGAGTTATAAAACGGATAGCTCCGGCCCTTGATTCTAATTGGCTCAAAGCTGTTTTAAAATACCCTATCATCACACACCTGTGACCACATAACAATTCATTGTTAGTATTAATGCGCCTGTATGCTGAAGATGCCGAAGCCTGTGTTGCTTGGCAACCATTTCGCTGTGTTGAGGAACATTGCTTGGCCGAAGAATGATGATTTGTTTTCAATAATTGATCGCATTTTATGTTGCTGTTTATTTTGTGAAATCTTACTAGGTAGTCTATAGTAACCGTTTTAGTAATTGTTTTATAAATGCAATTTAGGACAGCTAGGGGGCGTTGTTAGCATTTAAAAAAAAGCGAACAACGCCCCCTTGCTGTTCTAAAATCACTGCAAGCCACTTATTGCTGAATTTGATCACCTGTCAGACTTGTGTGAGCTGTGCCTGCCTACGGTGGTAATATTGAGCTGTGGCTTGTCTCTTGAGAAGCTGACCTGTGTCTGTGACAGGGACCACTGGGGAAGGCGGGGGAGACCGGGCTGCCTGGCGATAACGGAGAGAAGGTATATACCTCTCTCTCTGTACTTCTTTTATTTATTAACATGAAGTCAGACGCTCTTAGCCAAAGCTGGCTCGCCTGCTTTTATCCAGAGACTTACAATTTAGGCTGGGAACAATCAAAAGCATACAATCAAATAAAAAAAAGTGAAAGTGCTGTGCCTGCTAGCCATAAAAGTATTCCCTCTTAATGGTGGTGAAAACAAAGTGCTGTCCAAATTCCACAACAATAGAGAAGAACCCAAAGCCAGTTACTTGTGAAACTATACCCATGAATAGTTAGGAGGAGACCGTTTCAGAGTTGACACTGTTGTTGTTGTTGTTGTTGTTGTTGTTGATCCTTTTCTACCCGGCAGGGTGCCGTGGGTCCACCCGGAGGCCCGGGGGAGCTGGGTTTGACGGGTCAGAGGGTGAGTGCGCCCGTCATTTATACACCGCAGACGCAAAAAGCCTCTCTAATGTGCTTCTGCATATTCCACTCTGCACTTGGGAACTGGATTTTATGTCAACCAATGGAATAATTAAGCAGGCCCACAGGGCCACCCCTCACTTCACACAAGCTCATCAAAGCGCTGTTTTCTCTTTTTCAATGCTCTCATTATTGTTATTGTTTCATTCTGTCAGGGAGAGCCAGGCGTGGAGGGGGAGGCGGGAGCGGGCGGACCCGATGGAGTCAAGGTAAAGAGGATGTGTCCCTCTGGGTCACGGCTGACACGGCCATCCTATGCGTCCTGTCATGCACCCTATATATGACCCCGCTGTTGGGCCTTCAACCGTACTGGTGGAGATCAGCAACAACAAAGAGTTTTCTTCAAAGTCAAACTGCATCGTGAATGAGTTTGACGAACCGTAAAGACAATTTAGAAAAAACACCGTAATTTCAGAGTTTTAAAATCTGCAATCAAACTGTGTTTGTGTACCCGGTGAACTTCGCCGCTGATCAGGCCAATTCAAGGCAAACTATTAAAAAGTTGGACCCGCGTTCTGTTGACTCTTAGTGAAAACAGACAGTGTCTCTCTATTTTCGGAGATCTACTGTCTGGCAAGCATTGCGCTAGAGAAAAAAAACAAAACAGCATAAAGGAAAAAGGCCTGTCTGTCATTCAGAGCCAGGCTTCGTGAAGCATGGCGGACAGACCCACAAGCAGCTCTTGGCCGAGTGTGTTTTACAAGGCCCAGACTAAAGCACAGAGAAACGGCAACAGGGATTAGAACTCAGACTATCTACGTCTCCACTGTCCTCAGGAGGATATGTTACAGTGTCTTGGCTTTACTAGAAAGCTGCTTAAGTCCAACGTCAGGGACTGGCTCCCCCCCCCCCCCCCCCCCCCCCCCTTCAGGGAGAAGCTCACAGGTCATCAGACAAGGACCTCAAACAAACTGACCGTCCCAAGATGAGGAACTGAGAGATACAGGAGATCCCCTTTATGTGCAGACTCCTAAATGACAGATCTCAGATTTGTGATACGAGATATTAGATTTTAGCTTAGATAATTGCACATTTTTTAATTTTTGACTATTTTATAGGTTTTGTCTATTTAAAATGTGTGGTCTATTGATTTAATTCATAATAGCAAAATAATTCAGTGTTTTTAACGACAACTGTCTTTATGAACCTGTGTTAACGCTGAAAGAGGTCAATAAAGTTTATTGACCTCTTAGGTCAATAAACCACAGGGGGTCAACCTTTATTGACCCCAGTTTATTGAATAAACTAAACTTCTTCCGGGTTGGACGCTACGTTTAGCTAGATAACTGCTCCAGAGCTGTGGTCAAGAACGTTGTTCCTCAACGAGAGACATCTGAACAATGTATTCCTGGTTGTCTGGCTTCATTTAACGTCCTGGAAAGAAAGAAAATGACTTTAGAGCAACTAAGTGATCCCTATAGAAGTATACCCAGCGCATTAATGGTATCACTCTAAAAATACTAAGATACTAGTATTTTTGTAGTATTTTTGTAGTATTTCATTAATTTATTAGTATTGTAAGTGCAATGTGCCAATAAATAAATACACAAACAACAAACAAACAAATGTTTATTCATTTGATTTGTTTACTTTCATACATAAAATCTACATTTCAGGAAATCATTTGAAGGATTCGTTTCTATGTTGCGTGGGTGCACGTCGGTGACTCTTGCTTCTGTTGCTCCAGGGTGAGAAGGGGGACCTGGGAGCGGAGGGAGACCAGGGAGAGAGGGGTGTGCCGGGCATGAAGGGGAAGGAAGGACCCCCTGGGCCTCCAGGCCTGGTGGGTGTGAGGGTGAGTGTCTCGCAAGTAACCGCCTGTCAACTTGCATGCTGTTGCCTATAACCACACACACACACACACACACACACACACACTTGTTTCCGTCTGCCAACAACCTGACCTGTTCTTTCACTAGGGTGAAGAAGGTAAACCTGGCAAAATGGGCGAACGAGGAAAAGCAGGGGAGAAGGTTTGTCAAGCCGCCTTTACGTTACTTTACGAAACATATTTTACATTCTGTACAAGATGGCGTCTCATGTGCAGAGGGTTTAATAGCCGTAACGGTAAATAATCCTTGATTCTGATTGGCTCGAAGCCATTTTTTAGTAATAATGCGCCTGTATGCTATCATTTTGAGGAGCACTTGAGGAACTGTACCACTTGAGGAACTATATTACTTGAGGAACTATATTACTTGGCGAAAGAATGAGAATTTGTTTTCAATAAGTGATCGCATTTTATGTTGCTGTGTTTATTTTGTGAAATCTTACTCGGTAGTCTATAGTAACCGTTTTAGTACCGTTTAATAAAAGCAAACAGCCGTTTAAGGGCAGTGATTTTCCAACAAAGTACGCAAAAGTTCAAACACACATTCATTATGACGTGTTGGGAGTTGTCCCAGTGAAAACACAGGGGCCCTCATGGCATGCTTGCTCCTCCGTGGCGTCTCTCCAGGGCAGTAAGGGCCACCAGGGGCATCTCGGGGAGACCGGCCCCGTGGGGGAGCAGGGGGAGCCGGGCCAGGTCGGACCAAAGGGTGCCAGAGGAACAATCGGACCCATGGTAAAAATACGCACAACAAACATATATAATATATATATATATATAATTATACTTAGTACGTTTGTAGACTTTATTGTCCCGTGCACTGGGGGGAAATTATTTTCCACAGAAATGTAAATCACAAGGCGATTTACAATACCAGACAATACATAAAGTATAACACAGCAGCACACGATAGGGACAGGCAAGAACAACATAAGCACAAGACTCATAGTTCCCTCAGTGAGTCATCCTGTGGAGGGCTGCTATGGCTGCTGGTATTAGGCTTTTGCCAAAGCGAGCCCTGCTGCACCCCGGGGTGCTGTAGCTACGCCCAGAGGGCAGCACAGTGAAGTGACGGTTGGGTGGGTGTGTGTGACGTGAGTGTGTGTGATTATCATTAATAATAATATTTGCCATTGCCTTGTCCATGGCTAATTATCAATCCCCTTGCAGGGTGCTCCAGGGCGGATGGGCCAACAAGGGGATCCAGGAATAGCGGGATATGAAGTAAGATGGCCGACGTGTTGCACATGTTCAACAGAAATAAGGGCGCCAGAATAGTTCATAAAACCTTTAATCCATTAAATGAGGTGAACGTGAAAAATGAGCAACGGTTTAAATCTTCTCTAATGGACTGTGAAAATAAAAGCACTGGAAGGGGCTTATAGCCACGAATGCTCTTATGAAGACAGGGAACAACTCTTTGTATTTTAATGGAATTCAAATCCATTCGCATCATCCTCGCATGGATGCAGAGAAGACATCGTTTATTGTTATTTGTGCCATAATCTTTCTTGCGGCCTTTCTTCAATAACTGCAATCTGTCTCCATATTCACACACTGGCTTCAACCTGCTCCCGGTGCAGCCTTCCCTCCTGATAAAACGTTGTTCTGTTGCGTCCTATCACTAGGGACACACAGGACCACAGGGCCCGATCGGCCCACCAGGACCAAAAGGTGAAAAGGTACACACTCCTCACAGGCTTTGTTGGGCCCTAATCGCTCATGGGTACTTAATTGGTTGCGTGTATAATACAGGGAATGGGCGGTTTTGCATTAGCGGTGACATTTCTCCTCACATTTAAAAACAGTTTTGTGGCAGATTCCCAGCTGTATTGTTTTGACACATTGGAGTCATTGTTGCATAGCTAATGCAGGTCTGTGCCGCTGTAAGTATTCTCTAAGAAACTCCTTATCTGAGCATTAATACACGACGAGGCCACGGCTCATTAACACATGAAATGTCATCGCACGCAATTAGGCACCTGGATCGCTCAGTATCCTCTATTTCTGTTCTTTTTTTGGCTCGTTTTTGGCTTGTTTTTTAAGCCAATAGGAATATGAATATATTTGAATATATTCCTTGAAATAGTATTGTCAGAATGATAAAGTCCCTGGCTGCGTGTGGAGATCGATAATGTGCCACTGGTGTAATGGATACCGCAATAGCTGCCAGGGTGAACAAGGCGAATCAGAGCCAAAGAAAGCTTATTAGGATATTTGGAAGTGGGTGACTGTTTGTGGGCACCTGGGAGCTGCAGGGAAATCTCCCACTAAATCGTGGTGATGGCGCATTGAAAGCAGTAATCCGGTTGTTTAGTGGCGTTGCTCCAGTTGTTTCTATTGTGCTGAGAAAATGTTTTATTTAGGATGTGCACAACACATGACAAATAAAAAAAGCAAATTAAAAAAAAGAAGCATTATATAATACAATCCTACAGATGCAACACACATGGCCATAACTCCTCACTCTTTCCTTGGCTTCTGATGATAGGCTGCTAATAAGAGGCAGGGAGTGAGCCATTTGAAGTGGGGTGCATTGGTAGTGAAACCACATTAGACAATACGCTGTATATTGATACTGTGGCCCACGGTTGAAACATTTTGCGAATGTGGTCTTCTTTGAGCAAACAACCGTCCATGGCGTCTCGACTTCTCACTCACACTGGTGCGATGTCCTTGTTGCTTCCTTTGTTTTGGTCAGGGTGAACCGGGGGAGGACGGGAAGGTGTCAGGGCCTGCGGGGGCCCAAGGTGACAGAGTGAGTTCCTCGCGACCGCTCGTCTCATGTGATGCCAGCAAGTCGCCACCACGTGCTTTCTAACATGTGGTTATTTCCCAACCAGGGTTCTCCCGGGGCCAGGGGCGCCAGAGGAGAACCTGGAGATCCGGGATACATTGTGAGTCACGACTGGGTTCATATTCGCTGCTTGTTTGTTTTTGTTTTTCCGTAAGGGGAATAACACCCCTTTTGATTCACTTTACTTTATTAACAGAAACACTTACTTGGCAGGACTTTATTAATGTTTAAACCCTGGGATCAATAAAGTAATCCCAATTTGAATCTTATAACTAGCCGAGCCTGTGGAACGCATACAATTATTAGTCATTTAGCTTACAATTTTATCAGCTTCCAGTTGATTTTTCTTTAGAGACATGTCGGTAATGAGCCGACAGTGGATATTGGGGTTTGAACCTGACTGGAACGCCCCTAGCCACTACACACTATCCTGCAGCCAGGTTAGATAGTGTGTTGGCTAGTTAGGGTGTTAGACTCCCAGGTTAGATAGTGTATTGGCTAGCTGGGGTGTTGTTAGATAGTGTATTGGCTAGCTGGGGTGCTGCAAGATAGTGTATTGGCTAGCTGGGGTGTTAGATAGTGTATTGGCTAGCTGGGGTGTTGTTAGATAGTGTATTAGCTAGCTAGGGTGCAGTAAGATAGTGTATTGGCTAGCTAGGGTGTTAGATAGTTTATTGGCTAGCTAGGGTGCAGTAAGATAGCGTATTGGCTAGCTAGGGTGCAGTAAGATAGTGTATTGGCTAGCTAGGGTGCAGTAAGATAGCGTATTGGCTAGCTGGGTGATCCACTCCCAGCCTGAAGGTACTGGGTTCCATCCCTGCAACTTATAGGGCTTGTACATCAGAGTGCATCATGGGATGTTTTGTTGGATACTACACCATATTGAGAGGACTCAAGAGAGTACTGTAAAATCCTAAATCAACTTAGATATACCGTAACCTAGGCTGCTTTTCCACATCTCGCATGACAAACGCTATTGCAGTTTCAAACACAACATTGTCTCCAGATAATGACAAAATATTTCACGATTAATTACCAAATAATAACCAAAAAACCATTCCAACCACATAATAACTAAACCTCCAATGCTCCTAAGCTTCCAGAATGGGGGCGTGTACACGCCCTATCCGTAAGCATCCTTGAGCAAGATGCCCTAAGTGTACACTAACCCCTACCTGCTCCTTAATGACCTGGATCTGAATTCACTGTGAGACTACTAAATGACTAAAAAGTAAATATTATATTTGTTCTTTCCTGTTTCAGGGTCAAGCTGGGGTGGATGGAAGCCGAGGTGAAGCTGGAGCCTCTGGGACCCCTGTAAGTGTCCGTACGTTTCCTCTACGCCGCGAACGCAACACAGAGACTAGAATACAATAATATAGTAAATAATAATAATAATAATAATAATAATAATAATAATAATAATATAAATATTTATTACACAGCTTTGTTGAATACTTGGTTCTGATTTGTCAAAAACGGCATTCTACGGTCTGTTATTTCTGAATAGCAGACCGCTGCTATGAATAACAGACAGTTGCTATGGACGCTATTTCCAACCGTAGAATCTAACAGACTTTTTTTTTTAGCGGAAACAATAAAATCATTTTTAAATCAAGAAAATATATTTTTTGTATTTTGTGTCAAATTATTGATTTCTTGCATAGTAAATAATATAGATATATAGGCATACAAAGAGCATATGGTCATTTGAGTGACATGATCCGGCTGATTAGACCTTTCTAGCTTGAAGTGAAATGAATTACAAATGTCTTCCAATTGCATCATACCGCCATTATAAATAGTTCATGTTTGTTTCCTTTTGTTTTCCAATTAATATTTAAAGAGGAACCGTCACACTTGGCTATTTTCTAATATGAAACAGTACTGCTTCATAGGCATGTTGAAGAACAAAGCACTGCGACATCGACTCTGTTTCTGGGGAAAAGTCGCAGAACAGTTGAACCATTGACATCATTGGTCGCTGCAACATTGTTGTTGTTATGACCCTTGGTTATAGTCAAGTATACGCTTCTTTGTTAATGTTTCTCCATGTGTTCATGTTTTCGTGTGTGCTAACCTGTTGTGTTTCAGTGTTGATTGGATGATTAGCTAATTTGGCGTTTGTGTTTAATTGGTTGTTATTCCTTGGGCGCACACGTGCACACACAGATGTCAAGAACTGTGACACACACACACACACACTCAGACTGCCACCACAGACACAATGTATAAACACAATGTTTGAGCATCTCAATATTAACATTCAACCTATGTAAATGTGTAAATCATTTTATTCCATTAAATAGTGGTTTTGCGAGATCTATTGCTATGAACACACGCAAGTCAATCCAACTCTAACCGAAAAACAACGCCCATCATCCCCAGGGACACCCTGGACCCAGGGGACAAGCAGGGCTGAAAGGATCCAAAGGTGATCAAGTAAGGACTGAAGGGAGACACATTCTTTCTATCGTGTGCATGGCAACAGGCCTGTTGTCTGTCAGTGTATTCACACACATGTTGGATGTGTGGGTGATGGACTCTTTATGCTCCAGGGCCAGCAGGGGAAGGCCGGGCCAAGAGGACTGTCTGGGAGCAGAGGACCGCCGGTGAGTAAGAGATGCTTGTCAGATGGATGCTTGGATAGAAAGACAATAGCCTGATATCACCTCCGTTGCACCATTTTAGTCCAATGGAGTTGATGTTGCAGACCTTTTCACAGCACATGGATGAAGCCGTACTCATACTTACTTACTCTTACTCATATTAAGGTGCATTCACAAGTTTAAAACACAAAATCTTCTTTTTCTTCTTGTCTTTTTGGACTGCACTGCAAATCTATTGGTCTGCGCGTTACGTCATGTGGCGCGCCGGGTCAAAGTTTAAATAATTGAAACTAAAACGCGAAGTTGGGCACATGGCCCCTTCACCCCCACAAATCGCAGCATCGCTTTCCCCATCGGAAAACAATGGAGTGGGTCGCGCACGGTGACCTTTAGACGCGTACTGATATTGGATATAGTAGAAAATAGCGAGTGTGACGGTTCCCCTTGAACTTAACGACATGTTGGATATGTGTTGGTTCTCTCCTCAGGGGCCAGACGGTCCCTCGGGCCCCAGGGGTGTGGTGGGCAGAGAGGGCCTGGAGGGCCCCTCAGGGGCGGACGGAGCCGCTGGTACCGACGGAGGCAAAGGAAACCAGGCAAGGGAGCTCCTTTTCAAGCACTCTCAACATAACTAACACACAGTGAAGACTCTAACCCATTATCAATGTACTCCTTTCAATCATCATCATCATCATCATCATCATCATCACCATCATCGTCATCGTCTGCATCCTCATCTTTGTTGTCATCATCATCACCAGGGGGAGCAGGGAGAGGATGGACAGATCGGTTTACCTGGCAAACCCGGCCTGCAGGGGACGACAGGCGTTACGGGGCTGCCTGGGAGCCAAGGCTCCTTCGGCGCTAAGGTGAGGAGACGGAAGAGAGGAGGGGAGATGTGAGAGGAATCCTAATCGAGTTGTGCTGCATGACATCCTAATGGGCTATTAATTATAGTTGTGAGCAGAATGCAAACTGAAACTGACAAGGAAGGCATTTGTTTTTTTTAATCTTTGTGTGTGTGTGCCTGCGTGTGCGTGTGTGTGTGTGGTTTTAGGGGGAGAGTGGTCTAGCAGGACAAACGGGACCACTGGGGAGAAGAGGGTTTGTTGGTGGGATGGGGTTGCCAGGGAAACAAGGAGATCAAGGGCCCAAAGGACAACCAGTGAGTTCTAAAATGGTGGAAAACTGTTTTCAGTTATGATCGTGTATTTGCTGGAAGTATTAGTGGAATTAGGGTCATTTTCACCGTGTGTGTGTGTGTGTGTGTGTGTGTGTGTGTCTGTCACAGGGGGACACCGGTGAACAAGGCTTTCCGGGATCTCTCGGGATGTTTGGGCCGAAGGTGAGCGCCCGTTCACATAATTCACAGTCTTTACCCCATCAGTTCTCCGGGCGTTGGGGCGTCACGCCTGGCTGTTTTCTACTAGACAAGAGTACTGCTTCATACGCGTGTTGCGAAAATAACGTGGTCTGCAACGTCCACTCTGTGTTGGCGTCCTATTTGTCCTATTTGGACCGATGGACAACGCCAATCCTGAGCAACTTGTCCCTGATTGTTTTGCGGAAACCTGCGGACATTCACGTTGCATGTTCATGGGTTTTTTTTGTGTTTTGTTTCACAACACACATACGAAGCTGTACTTACTTATATTAGGGAACTGCCACGTGTGATGGTTCCCCTTTAACAAACAAGGCTGTAGGCTGAAATTCTTTGGGAATAAGGAGCGCTGGTGGGATTAGGAGAGTCTAACCGTCGACTGTCTTACAATGTGGTTGATGTCCACAACACAGCGGGAACCTTGAAAGAGCAGCTGTGTTTCGAATCGAATGACTTACAAGACATTGGGAACACATTCGAGCAACACTCTCTTTCTGGGGTGTGGGGGGAAATAAGTTTGATCCTTTCCACTGCAGTAAAGAAACAGATGTGTTGTTTTCTAGGGTCCCCTGGGTGACACGGGGCCAGCAGGGATACAGGGGCCGAAGGGCCCACGCGGTCTGAGAGTAAGCAGAACAGATTGTCTACTTCGCACGCACACACGCACACGCCGAACAGACACACACACACACGTGTACACAAACAGACACAAACACCACACACACACACGCATAGAGCTCTAGCCTGGCGGTCATCTGTGTTTAAAAATAACAAAGGCACAAACAAAAGCCGTGTCCCGTAAGCCAGGCATTATCCGAGTGGCTTGACCCGTCTCTTCTGTCCAGGGAATGGAAGGAGCCGTGGGCCCGTCCGGTATCATCGGACCCAACGGTCATCTGGTGCGTATCTCACACCCGTGTCTCCTCTGTCAACCATCATATGGAACTGCCTCCCTTTTCACGTTCACTTTCTCTATCATTTTCTCTTTCTCTCTCTCTCTCTCTCTCTCTCTCTCTCTCTCTCTCTCTCTCTTCCCCCCTGGTTGGCACTGATATATTGATGCCGTGTCTCCTTCTCTCTCCATCAGGGACCCCAAGGTGACAAGGGGAGTCGGGGGGAGACGGTGTGTGGCACTGTTTTGATGAATCTCTTCCTGTCTGTAGTGGGAGCACAAAGTGGGCCTCTTAGCTCAGGCGGGCGGGGGGGGTGGCAGTTAGGCGCCGCAGTCTGCGTGGCCCCGCGGGGCTTTCATGCATTCTGATGGTTGTCGCTGTGAACACGCCGGTGACACTTACGTCGCGGCAAAATTAATTTCGGGATGACAAACACTCTCTTCATGCTCATTGTGGGTTCTTTTAATGGGTTCGTCGTGCTCTTGGGCGCAGGTTTAATTCACCAGATTACTCTCAAAGTAAGGACTCGGTGTGGAAAAGCAATTTTGGGTTGCTAAGTAGAACCCCCAAGGCAATAAAAGCTATATTATAGCAATTGAATATAGATTTGGAAAAAAAAAAAAACGTACAAATTGGCTACAAAGTGATCCTTCACACTGTAAATGTCTGTTCATCTTTAAAGTTTCTGTAAGAGTCAGTGGGTTTTATTCTGTTTCTTCTCTCGTGTCCTACAGGGAGTGCAGGGGCCGCAGGTAAGTCCTGTTTTTTTATGTGATTATTAGTTCTAACAAAAGGCCTGTGCTTTGCCGTTCACACGGCCACACATTAACCAACGTCTCATGTTCATATAGGGTATAGCTGCACACCATTTAAAGTCTAACATGAAGTTTGCCATTTTCAGGGACCACCTGGCCCTCGAGGGCCACCGGGGCCACCAGTAAGTTCAGCATTTGATGTTTTCTACCAGAATTCGTATAGGAATTGGTTAGAATCGCACCACGTTGATCTGAATAGACAACCTGCTCGTAATAGACGTGTACTTTCTCTCTTTGGATTGCAGGGACTTCCCAGTATGTCTGCTCCATTGGTAAGAAATGTTTTCTTTTATTTTCATATTAGGAATAGACGCAGGATCAGAGCCTTATAACTTTTTCATCCATGAGTCGTTACACAACAAAGTACTTTTTTTTATAGTTTCTTGTGTACACATAATAAAAAACAGGCGAAAAGGCAGCACTACAGCATGGCATTAATATCTGATCTGATGCTCGATTTAAAGGAGTTGGGTAACAGAGTGACTGTCTCACTGTCTTGTCTCTGTATCTTCTCTGCTAGAAACAGGAAGCTCTTGATGCTGCCTTCGAGGCAATCCTGGACTCCCATAATGTACTGAAGACAGAGGTGAGTGGACCGGTCCTCTTGGTTAATAGAATAGTAGTCTGTAATAATTAATTCATAATATTGGGTCAAAACAATGACGATCAGCCGACATAGAGTTGGAAATAAGGAATTCTGGTGGGATTAGGAGTTAAAGAGTTGAATATCAAATACTGTTATTAATTAATTATTTATACTAATTTGAGATATGAGGGTTTTATATAAATCATCACCACCATCATTAAAGGTGCAGTGTGTGTAATTTAGATGACATCATTTTGAAAGTAACTACTAGCACCTTACAGGCCAGTATAGGCCAACGTAGCTTCAGTACCTGCTGGCACCTTACAGGCCACCGTAGCTTCAGGACCTACTGGCACCTTACAGGCCAGTACAGACCACCGTAGCTTCAGTACCTTCTGGCACTTTGCAGGCCACCGTAGCTTCTTGAAAGGGAGAGGTGAGGGGGGACTATTCAGTTGGTTGTAATCTGCAACCTCACCACTAGATGCCACTAAATCCTACACACTGCACCTTTAACATCACATCTCATGTCCAATATAGACCTACCAAAACATGGACACGCCCATATTGGACCAGGGCATCGAGATCTTCAAGACACTACAGCACCTCAGCAGTCTGATCCAGAGCCTCAAAAACCCTCTGGGGAACCGAGAAAACCCGGCCCGGATCTGCCGAGACCTCCAGGACTGTGAACAAAGGATGCACGATGGTGACGTGACATCGCACACACAGCCTCTCCGAGACATCTGCTCCTGTTCACATTCACGATGTTTAACCAGACACATTTCAGAAGAGAGACTAACCATGTCCTTCTCACTTCCTGTCCTTAGTCACGTTAGCTGCAAAAGGCACGGCATTGACCCCCCCCCCCCCCCACACACACACATGAGACTAGAGCGGGCACAGGCTTCATTTACTCCTATGAGAGAGGTTTTGGTTGTATGTGGCTAAAACGGTCTTTAACGTTGAAATTGAGAATATCAAACCTTACAAGTTAAAGATCAAACGTTTTTCTGACCTGAAGATCCAGGGAAGTTCATTTGAGACTTGTCCAGCAATCTCAGTATTAGCGATAGCGCCAGTGTAAAGGCCCCGCCCCCTTAGGCGCCAGGAACCACTTCATTTTCACCCCGTTGGCGCTGCTTTTGAATGCCTTATCTTTTCTCACCCGCTATCTTTGGTTTAACCCATGGGTGCCCTGCCTGTCGTCCGCCTACAGGTGTGTACTGGATCGACCCCAACCTCGGCTGCTCTTCCGACACGATAGAAGTGATGTGTAACTTCAGCGGCGGAGGACAGACCTGCCTGAAGCCCGTCACCGTCTCCAAGGTTCATTAGCGGCTCACGCACGCACGCCGCCTCTTCCGCTCACCTCCACAGAAACGTCTAAAAGTGATAACTGGGCGTGATAACATATTTGGGAGTAAAGCGCGTTAAAAAGGGCGGTGTTTACGCGGTTTGACTCGCCGTGAAAAAAGCCAACGCAAGCGCGTTAATGAGCTTATAGCCCTTTGATGTCGCTCATCTCACGCTGGGTTATCAGAGGTGTCGCATCCTTCAGAAGCCACTTTGATCCTGCCTCAATCTTCCCAAGCCGCACCGCGTACACAATCCTTACAAACAGGAATTACCAGGGCCGACGCCATTCACACTTTAATCATATCAATAGATGTATTCTTTTTTTTAATGATCACTCTCACTGATGTGGTGAAAGGGTCTTTAATCGTATAAATAAACACCCGAGTTTCTTCTTCTGGGACGGGGGTGACACCTGGTATCTAAATCCATGCCTTTTTGATCTACAATCAAGGGGGGGGATGTGTTTACGCGAACACGTACGAACAAGTAGCCCCGGGAGAAGCGCGCGGTACTAAACAGGAGTGTTTTGCGCCCCCATAGCTGGAGATGGGAGTCGGGCGCATCCAGATGAACTTCCTCCACCTCCTCAGCTCCGAGGCCACGCAGCACATCACCGTCCACTGTCTGAACACGCCCGTGTGGGCCTCGGGACCCTCCCTGCGGCCGGCACACGGCGCAGTCAGCTTCAAGGCCTGGAACGGGGACAGGATACAGGCGGGAGACCTGCTGGAGCCTGTCGTGGTCAAGGACGACTGTTGGGTACGCGTCCACATTACACGCCATACTTGCTGTATGTTGCTGCTGCAAGGGCAAAATAGTGAGTCACACATTGGGGGGTGGGGGGGGGGGGGACCAATTGGGTCAGGAGTGTGAGGTCTTCCAATTTCATAAACCCTATGTTAACTTTGAGACAACCATGTAGAAGAATGAGCAGGGAGGGGGGGACTCATTGGCTCACCTTTAACATTGGGCCCCCCCCCCCCCCCCAGTCCTGGGAACCAATTTCCCCATCTGGGATGAATAAAGTCGGTTTTATCTAATTGTAATACATCAGATGCATTCTCCATGAAGCCATCTTATTCTGTAACGCACTTCTACCATCATCCACTTACATAAATAAATACAACTATTCCTCTACTCTGTCCAGTTGTTCTTTGAAACAAGATTGCACAACTTCTTTTTTGTAGCGGCTGCAATTTTGATTGTATACGCTTTGGTTGCTCTCAGCCTAACTTGTAAGTCCCTTGGGATCAAAGCGTGTGTTGAATGATTCATCCGTTTGGCAAGTGATACGATGTCTTCTTACAGATCAAAGATGGCCGCTGGCATCAGACCCAGTTTGTCTTCCAGACGCAGGACCCCAACCTACTGCCCATCGTGGACGTGTACGACCTCCCCGTGACGGACCCTGGCTCACACTACCACCTGGAGGTGGGCTCTGTGTGCTTCCTGTGAGGCAGGGAGCGTGACTGCATGTGGGGGAGGAGAGTGAACATGACCCCCCCCCGCCCCCCCGGCCTAACCTTGGACTGCAGAGGCAGTAGAAGTAGCCACTAGGGAGGGAAGCACCGACCAATGGACAGGCAGCGCTAACTTAAGACGCCTGGCACTAAAATCCACCGATGGAAAAAACAAAGAATAAGCTTCTCCTGTTCAGAGACTTCTATACAAGACCTGGACTGGACCCTTCGTCCCCTGGAGCGAAGGAAATACATATGAAAATTATGAAAGATTTCCAGCAATCTTTAATGGACCATGTTGTAACGAATTAGCTTCACGATCCCGTTTGTTTTTATTTTTTAATCTTAAACGTCCAGAAGGAGATCGATGCAGATCTACTGAACTTGGTTTTATCTGCAAAATCCGTCAATTCTTATTTTCTTTTTTTTTTACGTTAGTCAATAAGTACTATTTATACGTGTATATGTACTGTATATTGTAATATAAAGTGCAATAGCTATTGCTCCACAACTTTGCAGAACAATTCAGGCCACTGGTTATAACTCATCCAGGAACACAGCGTGCGTGGTGGGACTCCAGCGAACTCGCGTTCGCAGGCCGATGCTGAAAAGTTCTCACGTTCAAAAACAGCAACATCATCATCACACACATCACTGCCGTGTGAACGGTGTCAAGACGCTACCTCTGTTCTCACAACCAAACTATAAACGGTACTTGGGGTAATTATCCGGGGCTGACGGCGGTGGCATCTGGTGCTACAAAATATTGACATGCCGTCTGCTGAGCTCGCAAGTCTACACATCTTCTTACCTAAAAACAAAAGGGAACTTTGTACAGTACGAGTAGAAAGAGGCCAAATTCAGTTGTTATCCCTCTCAAGCTTGCCGTTTCACAAGCAAAACAACTATCATTGTGTGAGTCTTGACACCGTGTTACGTTCTGTTCAAAATGTAGAGTATGAAAAAGAGTATGCAACAGTTCAGTACAATACAGTGGATGCTATTTCCATTTTATTTAAATCCCCCACGGGCTCTTCTCATTCAGCAAGTGCATCAGGCATTCACTGTATTGTTTGGTGAGTCTACATGTCATAGTCTGTCGTGTTTTTATAATTAAACTGAACAGTCCCAACACCACACTGGAGCATAATACCCTTATTATCATCATCACCACCACCAGGACCATATTTCATGTTTCCAACACTAAACTACTGTGGGCTGTGATCCACCAAGAAAATTAGTCACACTCAATAAATTGGATGAATACATTTGAAATACAGGCACATGAGCCGGGTCTTCATGGTAAGGAATATCAATTTGGATTGAGGTAACGTCGACTCTACTTCTTGGAAGTTTTTATTTGAGGATTTGACTAACCTTTCAAGAGACCCTTGGGGCCCCAAAATGTCAGAGAATTAGACCTGACGCCTCCCACTCATCATGCTCCAGCTAAACTTATGAAAAAAAAAACCAAGAAGACAGATGTTTCAAATCTGTGTATTGATACAGTCTTGTGTAAAGTGCATGGTATTATCTGGGGCACATGGCGTGGCGCCCGCCATCCACAGGCAGGTTCACCCCGGTGATGAAGCTGGAGGAGTCGGACGCCAGGAAAGCGATGGCTTGGGCCACCTCCTCCACCTCCCCGGGCCTGCCGAGGGCGTGGGTCTGCTTGCACTTCTCCAAGAACTGGTGGGGAATTAAGACGAAAGCAATGAGGACACAAACACGGCCGGGCAATCAATCATTATTATCGTTTATCATCTTTGAATGGTATTGTATCGTCCATGGAATGAAGACCGACTCATCGTGAGTTTTATAGTATAAATGAATTGCCATAAGATATGCCCTCAAAGTGGTCAAATATGAGGTTTAGAACGTCAGAGAAAAAGGGAAACTAGTTTTAGTTTTTACTTTATATTTCCATATACTGTAGTTGCAATGACCCTCAGTTACTGTTTAGAATGGTATTTTGAATTGATTAAGCACATTGTGATATTTATCGATATTGTGTTATCATATAATTTTTTACCATTTCACCCAGCCCTAGAGACAAACAATGCTCACTTCACACATTCATTATCCTAACCTATCTTTGTGGAAATGTACAATCAAGCTATCCGTGCCGATACATCCCTCTGAAATGTCCAAACTGGAATACGGTTCCCATGCATGTGTGTTAGATCATGTGTACCTTGGCGTACTGTTGCTCGTCCAATCCCGCTCTTTTATGCACTTCTGTGATAATAACGCCCGGGCTGGTGAGATGAAGTCAAATGAAGATAAAGTAAACGGTCAAATACATTTCTTTATACAGTATATAAATCATTTAAGGGAGTTATCCCGAAGTGCAAAAAGTTTGAATACTATATACTTGAACCTGCTGGCCTCAAACATCACATGGAAATATTTCTATTCACTTACCAGACAGAGTTCACTCTGACTTGCTTCGGTGCCAGTTCTGGAAAAACAAAGAACCATGTGACTTCCTTCCTCAAGTGCTCCTGATGTATTTCAACATGATGGCCACTCACCGAGAGCTACACAGCTCGTAAACTGGTCAATGGCAGACTTGGACATGCAATAGGGCAGGACATCAGGAAACTAGAGAAATAACAAAATGAAAAAAATTAGACCCAAAACAATTTTTAGACTGGCATCAGGCCCAGATCCAATACTCGTGTTGCTGCACCATTATACCTAAATGCATATTTTATTGAATGGCCATTTTTCAAACTGCCCGTTGCACAGCTTAATAACCATAGCTAAGGAAATGCATTCCAATACACACACACACACACACATATATATATATATATTAGTGGTGGGCATAGATTAATTTCTTTAATCTAGATTAATCTAAGTGTAATCTTGGAATTAATCTAGATTAATCTAGATTAAAATGGCTCATTTGAATTCTGTCGAAGGCATTCATAATATGCGTGTGCTACCTAAATAATGACTAAAAATAAACACTTTTTGTTGACGGGGGGGGGGGGGGAAGGTGCGCGATTGTACACGGGGGGGGCGCGATTGCTGACCGGAGGGGGAGAGGTGCGCGATTGTTGACAGGGGGGGGGGTGTCAGTAATGACACCGCGAATACGGTCGTTTATCATCTTTTTTTAAATATATTTTTTTTAAGAGGCCCCTGATTGGCCGAGGCCCCGGGCTGAAGCCCAGGTAGGCCTGTGCATTAAGGCGCCACTGCCCAGACCTACGACCGACGGGGGGGGGGGGGGGCAGCGGACGCAGCCGGGCAGAGGACGCAGCCGTTCCGCAGCGCAGCCGTTCCGCGGCGCTTACCTTCCTTGGTGGAAATCCGGTATAGACTCAGCTCCCAACCCAACTTTGAGAATAGATTAACGGCGATAATTTTTTTATCGCGCGATAAGAGTCTCGCGTTATCGCAGCGCGTTAACGCCGATAACGGCCCACCACTAATATATATATATATATATATATATATACACACACACACAGATTTTTTTGATGTGTCCCCAAGGTGTAAAGCCTCTAGTGAATGTTTAAGTCAACACAACTCCCTATGTATATGTCATATACAACACAACACAGGTGAGGCGTTGGATAATGTGTTGTGTGTTATGACCCCAAACTCGCTGTATATTCTGTCCCTGATGCGTCACGGCACCGCGACGCTACGACACGCGTGTTTAGGAGGTGGTATATCCGTGAGACCGTGATACAAACGGGAGCAATACGTAACCGATCTCTGTCCTGTGATGCTGGACACGTTGACGATGGCGCCCTTGGTCTTGATCAGGTGGGGCACGCACAGCTGGGTCAGGTGGTACACAGACCTGGCGCGGCACAAAAACGAAGACGGGAATTAAATCCCCCAATTCAATTTAGAGGCCGACCACACACACACACACTCACTCACTCCACACACACACCCCTCCCTCCCCCCCCCCCCCCACACACACACACACACACTCACTCCACACACACACCCCTCCCTCCCCCCCCCCCCCCCCCACACACACACACACTCACACACACACACACCCCTCCCCCCCCCACACCCCCTCCCTCCCTCCCTCCCTCCCCCCCCCCACACACACACACACTCACTCCACACACACACCCCTCCCTCCCCCCCCCCCCACACACACACACACTCACACACACACACACACACTCACACACACACCCACCCTCCCCCCCCCCCCCCCCCCCCCCCCACAGACACACACAGTCTCTCTCTCACACACAGTCTCTCTCACTCACACGCACACACACACACACACACACACACAGTCTCTCTCTCACACACAGTCTATCTCACGCACACACACACGCGCACACACACACGCGCACGCACACACACACACACACCATGTAAGCCCACCTGACGTTGACGTTCATCACTTTGTCGTACTGCGCGAGGTCCGCCGTCTCGATGCTTCCCATCGCCAGGATGCCGGCGCTGTTCACCAGCACGTCCAGACGGCCGAAGTGGGCGATGGTCTGCTGCACCGTCTTCTGCACCGTCTCCTCGTCCGTCAGATCGCCAGGCACCAGCAGCGGCTGGAGGGGAGGACACGCGTGGAAGTGACCGGAAGGGGGACGGACAGCCTAACCCCCCCCCCCCCCCCCCCCCCCCCCCCCCCTATGGGCCGCCTTTACCCAGTACAGCGTCTGCCTTTGATATCCGCACCCCCCCCCCTTCGCAAACACAAGGAGGGGGGGGGGGACTCTATCTCTCTCACACACACACACACACCCTCCCTCCCCCCACAACACACACCCTCACACACACACACACCACACCATCCCTCCCTCCCTCCCTCCCTCCACACACACACACACACACACACACACACCCTCCCTCCCCCCACACACACACCCCCCTCACACACCATCCCTCCCTCCCTCCCTCCACACAGACACACACACACTCCCCCCCTTCCTCTCTCACACACACACACAAAACCTCCCTCCCCCCCCCCCCCCCCCCCCCCCACACACACTCCCTCACACACACACACACAAAAACCCTCCCTCCCTGCCACACACACACTTTTAGGCTGGGGGGGGGGGGGGGGACGAGCCGCGCGGTACCTTGGCCGCCCCGCACGCGGCGCACTGCTGCGCCACTTTGGACAGGTTCTCCAGGTCGCGTCCGTTCAGCGCGAGCCGCGCGCCGAACTTGGCGAACAGGACGCTCGTGCCCGCGCCAATGCCCGAGCTCGCGCCCGTGATCAGCGCGACCTTCCCCTTTAAACTGGTCATCTGCGAACACACACACCGCATGATGAAACCGCGTGGCAAGTCACGACAGCGTAATTGACGGGTATGCCGTTTGCTGGGCGTAATGAATGTACCGCCGTTAACGTGTTCAGTAGGATGTTGTACCTGGGAAGCGTCGTTAGTCGCCATTGCGAAGTGTTAGTTGTTGTGCGTTAGTGGAGTCAGTGGAGAATCGGCTCGTGGAGCGGCTTGTTGTGTCCCAGCGATGATGACGCGGCCGTGACGTCATCACGGCGCGCCACGTGTAGTTCGTGAAGTACCGGTAGTAGTTTTTATATTTTTTTCGTAAATAAACTGCAGACGATTAAACACTTATTACGCATTTATTCAATACAAAGTCACGCTTATTATGACATAACCCATACAAAAAAAGTGGGAAACAATTTTACAAAAAGAAAAAAAAAAAAGAAAAAGGCAAACATGTCCATTCCAACAATGAATTGTACAGTTCACACATGGAAGAGTTGTAAGAAAAATAGTACATCTGTCGGGTCGGCTTGGCTTGATGAGCATCCCTGTCGCTGCATCATCCGGCGAAGGGGTTGGCGTGGATGGTGACATCCTTCACCCGGGTTTCGGTCAGCGGCCGGAAGGTCTTCTCGTTCACAGGAAGTTTCTCCAGCTCATCCAACGTTTCCAAGCCGTCGATGATCCTTCATGTGTGGAATAAGAGAAAGTTAGGTTATTGTATGTACCGGCAATCTAGTTGTACAATTCAGTGTACTGTGCTGTGAAATTGTATAATGTGAGATTATGAATTGTATTACGGGTTAGGCGATATGGAAAATATCTATTGTCATGAGAATTTTACACAATATCAATAGATATCACAATATGCTTATTAATTCCAAATACCATTAGAAGCAGTCTAACTTTAGCCTAGAAATCTAGACACCCCCTAGCGGCAGCACATTTATTTGGCAGCTAGTGTAGGTCTAGCACGGCTCCGTCGGCTGTTTGGTGCTGGAAACACAAAGTATGTCTGACCAATCACAGCGTGAGGGGTGGAGTCGAAAGCCGGGCTGCCATGACGACAGAGTTGCGACGGTTCCGTGTTAGAGGTAAACAATGGCTGCTGCTGCTGCTGAAGTCTTTCCTCGAAAATAAATATGTATTCGGAGTTTTGATTAATGACGTAGTCAGAGCGACGGCTCTGACTACGTCACCTTCTTCGTTGCTCTGATTGGTTGTAGCGCTATCCTATTGCGTGCAGAGGGAACTTGAAAGACAACCGTTTATCCCGCCCACACTGCCAATGAGCTGTGCCAGACCCTACATCTTTCTGATGTGGGTCTGGCTTGCCAGGCTAGTCTAGCTTAGGTTCATTACATTGAAGTATATGGACATTTAAAGTATGTATTGGACCTAAAACTAGTTTTCCTTTCTTTCTGACATTTCAAATCTCATATTTTGATCACTTTAAGGGCACATCTTCTCATCGTAATTCATTTAGAGTATAAAACTGGGTATCACCATAAGGCAATATCTACATTTCATGGCGACACAATACCATTCAAAGACAAACAATAAAATTGAATTATTGCCTATATTGTATAATAAAGTAAAGTAAAGATGTGCAGACAAAGGCCTAATCTCCTTGCCAACCTCGGCCCTGATGACTCAAGGCTTACAGACTCAGTGATGATGTAACCTCTATAGGTGCGCAACAAAGTGCGTGAGGGCTAAAGGCTGGCAGAGCTGGCATTAAAAGACATTTGAAATGTTTTCGCAATTTATTGTAGGAAAGTTCCTTCGTCTTAGTCTGCCAAGATGCAGAGTTACTGAAAGGACGCCGCTGTGAGTCAAACAAGTCTGTATCAAAGCCCTCAGAGTCTCAGAGCATGTCAGAGAGATGAATGTTCAATGGGCAAGTCTCGAGTGAGAACGCACATCCAAGTCTGTAAGCCTGTGAGTCTTTTCTCAAATAACGGCAAATAAGTTACACGGAAAATACACCACTATGGTATTTTAATTTCTACTAATGTCCTGAACTTTCTGCTGTGACACCCACATTTCTCTTTTTGGATTAATGAAGTACGATATTATCTTTAAATTAATTAGATATCAACTGAAATTACAATGAAATGTTTTTGAATTATAAAAAGAAAATCAAGATGAGGGTGAAAACACAGTATTTCTGAAAATGTAATAATTAGATGCCAGACACATTCTGGAGTGTGTGTGGTTTATAGCCGGTTCAAGCAGCCTCCCCTGGCCCGAGTCAGTCAACTCTGGGGCTCGTTCACATTAAAACTTTTCCTTACTTTCCAAACACAGTGTACTTCATGTCCAGATGAGGCTGCTTCGCATACGTGAGGAAGAATTGTGAGCCGTTGGTGTTAGGGCCGTTGTTCGCCATGGAAACCACTCCTCTGACATTATGCTGAAAAGAAGGATGACAAAATAAATTCCAATGAGCAGGGGTTAACATGTGTGCAGGTTTAAACTTCCCAAGTTATCCTAATAATACAGCCATAATCTCACACTGGGATAAGATTAGGGCTATATTATTATATTACGACTGATTAATTAATGGGAGATATACTTACCTTTAAGTGTTCACTAAACTCGTCTTCAAATTTCCGTCCCCATATACTTGTTCCCCCTTTACCGGTCCCTAAAAGACACCAGAGAGGATGACAAAGATATTAAATGTAGGCCAATAAGTTAAACCAAGGCATCTGGCACATTATTTAACAAACTGTCAACATGAAGAGCCATACCCATGGGATCTCCTGTTTGCACCATGAATCCCTTGATATTTCGGTGAAAGATGCAGCCATTGTAAAACCCGCTGGCAGACAAGGCGAGGAAGTTCTGTAGATTCAAACATAAAGGCACACCTTACGATAAAGTTTGCAGTATTTCTGAGATCCTTTATGAAAAAGGAATAAAATCAAAGTAGCAGATACCATTTCCCCTGATCCATATTGTGTATGTCTATCATCTATATATTTAGTGACCTAATAGATATAACTTTGATATGATTTTCCCCAAAATTCAGCTTTGAACAATCCGTCTTACACACACACACACACACACACACACACATATATATATATATATATATATATATATATATATATATATATATATATATATATATATATATATATATATATATCACACTACATAACCGCTGCTAGAGTAAAAAAGTGTATGCAAAACGAATGCGAGAAATATGTTAAAATATACGATGTTTTGGGGGAGGCCATTAGCGGATAAAACACAGCCGATGACTGATTTGAACTCACCTCACATGATTTGGGAGAGCGTTCACAGAAGAGCTCAATCTTGATGTCCCCCAGGTCCGTGTGGAGAGTAACAGCCTGCAAACAGTCAGATCAATGTGGACAGTTACAACCTGCAAACAGTCAGGTCAGTGTGGAGAGTAACAGCCTGCAAACAGTCAGATCAATGTGGACAGTTACAACCTGCAAACAGTCAGGTCAGTGTGGAGAGTAACAGCCTGCAAACAGACTGGTCAGTGTGGACAGTTACAGCCCGCAAACAGTCAGGTCAGTGTGGAAAGTAACAGCCCGCAAACAGTCACATTTAAACTCCTATCCTTAAGGGCAGGCGATGCCCAAACTTAATGAATAACGTTTGAATAGCAGCTATCGCACATGTAAAACTACAATATTGCACGATAACAATAACCCTACAAATTAGCGATTAGGCGTCAAATACGAAGCAAGCTTTTTTAAAATATTGAGGTAGATGACTGCAAACAATGTGAATAAAGAAATAAAACGTGATAAGTTAAGTGAAAATACCATTTTCAAACAATCCTTCAGCCTGTGTGTCGAAGAAACAGGTCCGTCAAGACACTGAATCCCGATGGGATCAGTTCCGCAACTACGGTATACAATGTGAAACCCTAGTGCGAAACAAAGCATTGCTTTTTGTTGGTAAAAAATATGATATATATTTTTATATATGGTATATATATATATAATTTATAAATTATATATATATATATATATATAATTTATAAATTATTATAATTAATTATTATAATTATAATGCATTGTATTATTATATTAATATTGTATATTAAATCTGCGAGGCAATTACATTTAATGACTCGGCTATCACACTGATGTATAATAGGTGATGTTACTGTGGTCCCTTTCTAATAGCAAATGACCATCAACACATTGAGGCGTAGTGAAGTTCGTTTATTTTATTTAGTTGAAATGACAACAGTCAATTGAAACAAACAACTCACTCTTCCTTCATCCTGTCTAAACTAAATATTGTTCCACTCTTATTCATAATGAACACTGGATTTTTTTTTTGGCAAATAAAAGTCTACAAAAAAATACATCTGCATAATAAATGTGGTGGAAAACATCTCCACCGGTTCTAAACATAATTATGAGCAGGGAAATATGATAAGTGGGTAGAGGAGATGCACTCACACACATTGTGCTAAACGCAAAAGAGATAGATGATCATGTATCTCAATACTTATTTCACCAATGACATCATTAAAAAATGGGTTATTTAGCTATATCTGTGTTTTCAACACATCAATTACACTGGAAAAAAAAGTTACACATAATAACATACACACAGGCGGTAGCAAAATAAGAAAAGCGGTGGTAACTAATTTCCTGAGATTTTCTTTAAATGTACTCCAATAATACTAATACTAATACTAATAGCTGTCATAACTGAAGAAACATATTCAAAGGACTTTAAAATATCACAGATGTGAGCAGTCTCAAATCCTAAAATCATTAAAACAAGGTATGGCTCCCATTTCCTACTTATACTTGAACACAATTCCTAACAGAAACAATAATGCCTCTACAGCCCAATGGAAGACAAATTACATAACAATAAAACATATTTCATAAAAAGCTCCCGCTACACCAGTCCGCTCTGATACGTTCCATGCGGTTTGACTTCAGTGTACAAGCTTTGTCAAACAAAACGTTTCTGGATTTCTGTGTTGCTCAACTGCGTTACTATTAATGCAGTTTGTGATTATGATTGTCTGAGTTACTTCAATCAGCTTATTGACATGTTTGGTATTCTTTTCATAAATGCCCCAACCTGTGACCTTTCAAAAATGTCTCATTCAATTTCCTAGAAACAGATCTCTGACAATATCCTTGTGTTTAAGTAGTTGTCCTTGTTGTGATAATTAATGCAACACTAAATGCTGGGATGACATCAGATATCTTGCCTCAGAAAATCAAACACACACACACACACACACACACACACACACACACACACACACACACACACACACACACACACACACACACACACACACACACACACACACACATAATACCGGGCATCAGTTTCATGTTAGTTCATTTGCAAAAAAAAGCCAAAACCTTTTAACAACAAACATCCAAACAAAACAACAAACTGCAGTCGCAGGCTTTAAAGGTGAAACTGAACGCCCATTAAAACATTAAAAACAGCTTTCTACCTTCAGACCTTTCCTTTTTAATCAAGGCAATATTGCACATTTGTGTAACGTGTGAAAAAAATGTTGCAAACTGGACATTTCCATAGCTAAATTTCAGGCATTCATATGCAATACAGGACTGATGTGCAGGTTGTCTTTTATTGCCACAGTTAGAACACAATGTGCGGTGCATTTCTGTCACCATGGGAACGCAATGCTCCTGTCCTGATGATTCAAACGTGATGACCATGCAGAACGGGGCTAAATCCACGTCGACAACACATGTAGCTAGACATGACTAAACAATTTAAAGAAAGAGGGAAAAAAATACACATAATATGCATGTTTGAGTATTAAATATGTTGGTGGGATAAATGCTTTGAAATGATCTCACTAACCTATGACATGGCTTCAGGCTCAAGGGTGTTAGCATGTAACACAGAATAACTTAGTTATTGTAATAATGATTATTGCAATTTTCATTTCACCACTAATGCAACTTTCATTGCACTTGTCATGCATTATAATAATACTGGTTTCATAAATAACTCAATTTGCCGTGTGTGTATTCTTCCCCATTCAGGAGTTTGTTAGCAGGTGAAAATAAGGTTTAATAAATCTGAGCCACAGATCATATTAAAGACAAATAAGAAAAAACAAAGGCTGGAATTGTAAAACAAAATATGAATTATATGTCAAACATAACAGAAACCATTCTTAAAATAGTTTAGGTTAAGGCAAATTTATAATATATTAATTGGTGTGATCTTGGAATGACCAAACAAGATGGTTTATTTAAAGTCTGCCTCACATCTCGGGTTATCAAACCAGCGACTCCTCAAGTGCTCAAATACGCATGGTGCTTAGTAGCGTATAAACTCATTCAAATAAAACATATCCAAAGAAAGAAATATCTTTGTAAATTTAGAAATGACTAGATTATTATTGCATTACACGTACGAGTCAGAACATTTTGCTTAAATGTGACATTACATCTTAGTCCTATGTAAACACATCTAAGGAGCAAAAAAGCAACTTTGTTTACAGGTGGAAAAGGTGATTATGTCAGTGCATGAGCAGCTAGCGTCTTCCAACATTGCACTTCTGAAGTTTAGCCAAAGTCAGTCAAATCAAGAAAACAATCACCTGATTATGGTAAAGAAATGTCCATTCTATTGATCTCAAAACCACATAGTGTAATTGACCATACACTGTGTTATTGACCACATGCTAATAGAACGGAACGAACCCATACAATGAAGGAAGTATAAAAATACTTCCTTTTATATGGACAGGTGATGCATCTGTAGTAGCTTCTGAATGGCTTCAATGTCAATGGTATAATTCAAAGTGTCACAAAGTGTAACCGCGAGTCTGAATGGAGTAACACAACCTGGCGTGTGTTTTCCTCCATACATGTGGAAATTGCACACAAACAAACAGAACCACAATTCTGCCGATATCAGCAGCTCAAAAACTATTTTTCCATTCAAAAATCCCACGTGCAACCGCCACACAGACGCGTATGGCCTTCATTTAACGCTTCTTCGCCATAGAAAAAAAAAACAACTTAACTGCGCACACGCACAGAAGCAAAAGTTTTTAAAAAATCAATGTAGTGTGGCCATGCGGTGAAAATGAGATGACACTCCCGTCTGTCGCGGGGGAGTGTCATCTCCCATCCAAGAAAAGAGGGGCTCTGTCATGGGGGAGTGTCATCTCCGATCCAACAGAAGAGGGGCTCTGTTGCGGGGAATCGTCTGTTAAAGGCCGCTGATGGGCTGTCTGCTGAGGGGGAGTCCTTTCGCGCACACACACACACGCACGCACGCACGCACGCACGCACGCACGCACGCACGCACGCACGCACGCACGCACACACACACACACACACACACACACACACACACACACACGCGCACACGCGCGACAAAACAGCAATCTGTTCACGCTTGCTCCTTGTCAACCTTCCACAGTTGTTCCTTGACCTCTGTAGGCAGCGTGTTGAAGAGGTCCTCCTCCACCACCAGGCCGGTCCTCTTGAGCTGCCTACACTCGCCGAGCTCCACGGGCAGACACTCTAGACGGTTGCCTCGCAGCTCCAGCTGGGTGAGGCCGGTCAGCTCCCCAAAGCGCGAGGGCAAAGACTGCAGGCAGTTGTTGCCCAGGTTCAGCGTGCGAAGCTTCTTGCACTGGAAGAGCTCGTTGGGCAGCATCTCGATCTGCATCGCAGCAGGAGACGGGGGCGGGACGAAAAATTGTATTAAAACAAATGGCTCAAACATTGTATCAAAACAATCAGTACATTTCCAATCGGTACACTTCCAAAATTCTTGTCTGGGATCGATAACGTATTACAAATAAATAATGATCAATCTGGGGGACGACTATGATTTTTTTTTACATTTCCATTTCCCGGTACATTTCCAGAATTCTTGTCTGGGATCGATAAAGTATTACAAATAAATAATGATCAATCTGGGGGACGACTATGATTTTTTTTTACATTACATTAATTAATTTGTCGTTAAAGTAGTAGTACATTTTTTTCAGGAATGAGTTATACAAATACTCACTCTGTTGGCTGTCACTGCCAGATACTGGAGGTTCTGCAGGAAGCCGATATCGGACGGTATGTAGGTGAGGTTGTTGTGGCTCAAGTCCAGGAAGCGAAGCTTGCGGCAGTAAAAGAGCTGGCTGGGGATTTTCTCGATCTTGTTCCTGTTAAGATACAGTCTCTCCATGTTGGTGAGCGTGCCAATCTGGATGGGTATGTAGGCGATCTGGTTATACCACAGTTTGAGACAGACCAGTCGGTGGAGGTGCTGGAAGCTGATGATTTCTTCAATGGTCTTCAGGTTGTTGTCCTTCAGGTCGATCTCCTGCAGGTTGTGCAGGCTGAAGATGGAGTGTGGGATGCGTTCCAGGTCGCAGCGAATGAGCTCCAGTTCGGTCATGTTCACCATCTTCTTCAGGCTGTTGAGGACCATCAGCTTGGTGCCTTCGTTGTTGATGGAGAGCTTCTGGAGGTGCATGCCCACGTCAGTCACCACCTGAGGTAGCTTGGTGAGGTTGCTCTTCAGGCGGAGAACCTTGAGGCGCTTCAGCTCCCGCAGTCCATCGATGACAATGTAGCGGTTGTTCTCGGCACTCAGGTTCCCTGTCAAGTGAAGCTCACTCAGATTCTTCAAACTGTAGATCCACAAGGGGATCTCTTTAATATCTGTGAACTTGATGTGCAGCGACTTGAGGTGTTCACGCAGGAACGCCAGCGCCGGAGCTTCGATTTTGGCCGGAGTGTGATACAGCCACATTTCCCGCAGGTTCACCAGCTGAGCAATGATGGGCGGGATGGTAACGTCGGGGATCAGCTCGAGCTTGAGGACCTCCAGCTCCATCAGGTCGAAGACCGTGTCTGGGATGCCGCTCAGCATGAACAAGTGCAGCTCCAGTTTCTCTTGCGAGTTCTTGGTGATTCGCTGCCTGAGCTTGTCAAGCGTCCACTCGTTGTTGAGATTGAGCTGGCGGAGCTTGTTCTCGCTCACCTCCGAGAGGAACACGGCGAAGCGCTTGGAGTACAGCGGGTCATACTGATCGATCATGTGCAACATGAACGCAAAGTCATTCTTCACATCGGGTATGTCGCTGTAGCTGCTCTCCTCCCGGATAGACTCGAAGGAGTACTTCTTCAGAGAGCGTCGCAGCATCCAGCACAGGGTGTACATGCAGATGAGTCCATAGACCCCCACCAGGCTGATGTAAAAACATGCTAAGATCTTGAAAAGTGTTGCTAATGGATGAGCACACCGGTACATGCTGTAACCGGTAAGGCTCTCTATATCCACCCGACAGTCAACGCTGAACTGAATATTTTGCACGTAATACCCTGTGTAGCAGATGATCAAGATGAATTTGATGACTTTGATAATAGTCTGACGGACGTAGAGTCTGTACACAATGTCTCCCTCTTCCACGTGTATCCTGAACTTTTTCACTTTTTCAAAGAGAGCCTTCGCCTGTTCACCCTCTTTTTTATCCAGCACTCCCGTCTCTGTCCTGTCCACAATGCCCTGCTCGAGGCGAGACTTCGTCCTCTGGAGCATCGGGACGCTGGCCTCAACGTCCTCACTAATGACCGACTCCTTGTGGTCCATGGAGCCGTTCATCTTCATGGGTTTGGGGTCGCTTTCCTCCACCACCGTCTCAGACAGGGCCCTGGTGGTCCACGGAGAGTCAAAACATTTGAGCAGGATGGACACAAAATGCTCGAGTTTGGAACTCGTGCGAGGGAACTTGAACCAGAAGTTGCTGCAGGCCAGGAAGATAAGGGTGTGGAGTAATACTAGGTAGGGGAAGTACTTGGCAAACCAGTGCAGTCTGTTCTCGTAGCATACGGCGTCCACATAGTTGTACTGGTGCCTGTCCAGGTCATACTGAATCCCTCTGGGCTCCAGGACCAGCGAGGACGAGAGCGTGGCATTGAAGTATCTCCTGCAGGTCTGGTTTACCACCCACTTGCAGGGCAGGCAGATCATCTTGTCCTGGGTGACCTGCAGCGTCCCGCCAAACACAGAGATCATGAGCATGACGATGGAGATGTAGTCCGTGAAAACGTCCCACCATGGCTTCAGGATGCGGTACGCCGGCTGGGTGTCCACAAAGTATCGCAGCTCAGTGATGGGGATCATGGTTTTATCTAGGGGGGTTCAAATAAAGGATTATTGATTACTGACAAATTCAATTATTAAGTAATATGCATCGATACAAATCATAATACAATAAAGTGTTGTTCCAATGGGGGTGGGTGGGTGGGTTAAAAAATATAATATAAAAATGATCCTTTATTAATATTGATATAAAATTAATATATTAATATTAATATATCATTTAATATTAAAGAATGATTGATTATTGACAAATTCAATTATTAATATTGATCGATACAAATCACAATACAATAAAGTATGTTGCTCCAATTAGCTGAGGAGGAAAAAAAGACGCAATGAAGCGTTCAGCTCTGTCTAGTCTTTTCTTCAGAGTTGAAAAGACTTGGGTCACTATAGCTCCACAGCACAATGATTAATAGAACTGTGTTGGGTAACAAGGTCATGCATCAGTACATTTGTGATGGTTAGTTTGAGGACTCTACATGAATGGCAGTCTGTCACTTGTTGTAATACACAGTTCATCGACAGACTTCAGATGAGACATGCGTGTCTATAACAAAATAACTACAATATCAAATAATCTGTGCTAGTGTACACACACACACAACACATTATATTAAATAATCACAATGGATTCTAACCACTCGAACATTGTTATTCAATACATTTAGCAAACACACATTTCATCAGGTTTCTGCCATGGATGTGGTTTCTGCCCAAACAATCAATGTATGTATGTGTATGTGTATCTGTATATTTATATATAACAGAGTAAGTCAGTTGGACGACCTTACTCTGAAGCAACAGAGTAAGTCATTTGGACGACCTTACTCTGAGGCAACAGAGTAATTTGGACAAGGTAATTTACTGTTAATTTACCCATGTCATCATGGTGTTTTGTGTTTTCATTTAAAATATGTTTTTATTGTTCAATAAATTTCCCTGTGGTGTGGTTCTATGGTGTACCTTGCACTTTGAACACCACAGCTTGAGACATGTATTTGACCTAGTTTGAAGGCATAGGTGTAACAATTGTTGAACAACCGTCAGGTCTAATTAATCCTGCTAGGGTTAGGTGTGTTGGGGTTGGGACAATGTCCTATTGTTGAGGCAAACCAGCCAAAGGAAATACACAAAAGGAAAGTGATCTCCATTTTAACGGATAATCTTTTTAGGATTTCAAACAATAACATGAACAGTGATTGAGTTCGCCTAAATATAGACGAAGAAAACTACAAAGTAGAAACTGTTGGAATTAATAGCTAATAATAGCTTTTAGACATGCGACACTCAGCACACGGGTAGCAGTGTGCAACAAGTATATACTGAGACTCAAAAGCCATGTTAGAAATATATGATACATGTGCAATAAGCTTAAACATAATGTTTAAAAAAAATCCTATTGTAATTGAAGTTTTACTTACATGTCTGAAAGCATAATTACTCCATTTATCGACATCACAGACACAGAGTTGGCTACTGATACGGTCTTTCAGTTCATCAGCACAAGACCAAACTTAAACAACAACCGGCCATGTGTGGCGGAGCCACACCCAGCCGAGTCCCACTTCTGAAGATGTTACGATTTGGCTCATCGGACCAAACAACGCGGCTGCCAAAGGAGCCACCTTACTCCCTTGTTCTCTATTCTTAGCCACTTCCGTTAATACTACCCAGGGTATTGTCTGAGGAGCGCCTGCCCTGACCTTCAGCAGGAGATCCTGTTTACCTTAGGAGCTGCTGTCTCCAGCACTGTCTCCCTGGAAGTATGCTACACTGTCACCTCTGCCCAGACTGGCTTCACATAGCCACGCCCGCACAATTACACACACACGCACGCACACACACGCACGCACACACACGTATGTCTTGCGTGTGAGAATGTGCATCTGAAAACCTCACCGAATCAAAGATGTTATCTGTGACCCAGAAAATGATGCTGCCCCATTGGGACAATCCTCTGTCTGCAGGTCCAGAAATGTTGGTTGGCCCTTGCCTCTCTCATCGCCACGGGTTGAATGGAGGACCTGGACAGGACAGTAGTGTTAGACAGTCAGGGGTTCAGGTTGACTTGGGGAGGACCACAGTGTGAGCATACAGACTTGTAAAAGCATGGCACTGGAGGGTCGTGCTTGTTGGATCAGACCACAACACAGGGACTGCTGCTCACCTGGTTCAAAGTGAGCAGCAAAGTGAACATAACATGTTTAGTCATTAGCTTTACAGCACACCACACCAGTGTAACACAAGGTGGTCCTGCACCAGGTTGCATGGGGTGGGCTAGGAGTGGCTGGCTCTTCATATTGCTATGGAGACCCTGTCCTGTTCATGTGTAATAATGACATTATAAGCATTACATTGATAGATAAGTATGGTCCACTAAGCGGATATATAGTCAGTATTATTAAATATGACAGCTAAACGCTACACTCTGCTAGCCACGCTAAGCGTAAGCTACAGCCCAGTATGTATAATAGTAAAATATTTATATATTACAGTATTTATATTTTACAATTATGAAGCCCCTACACTGGGGTTATAATGTCACGCTAGCGGGATTCATCGAACGGGTCGAACTTACTCTGTTGGCGATCAAATGCGAGGTGTTGTTAGCAACAGTACTATCTTTTAAAAACAGCTTTTCCACAGGAGCACTAGGCTGGGCTAGGCTAGGCTAGGCTGGGCTAGGCTAGGCTGGGCTAGGCTAGGCTAGCTGTGTGCAGCGCTGTGTTGACGGGATAGCGGTTAGCGCCGTACCGCTAGTCCGCCGCCGAGCCTCGCGGGGGCGCTGTTTGTGCTTCGCGGAAACACTACGGAAAGTGTGAGGTCGAAAATTCAAAAATACAGGTCGTACATGTAAACAAAATAAATAAATACAAAATACAATGTTTTTTTTTGTGGTTTTTTTTTAAACAGCAGATAAACGAGGTACACATAAAAAAACCAATACAGAGAAATGGCAATAAAGGAGAAAAAAAAGAAAACTGGATCTTGAGTATTTCAATAACAACCAATGTATTGGTTGTTAATTGTAAAGTTTGCAAAGTTTGAGAGACAGACATAAGTTAGTAAAGTGGGTGAAACATGTTATTTATTTATTTTACCTTTACATTTGCAGGTCATACAGGTGTTAACCATGCACTGTAGAACATTAAGAGAAAAAACATCATGACAGCCAGCAAGATATACTGTTAGAGGTTTTATGTATGTATGTATGTATGTATGTATGTATGTATGTATGTATGTATGTATGTATCTATGCATACATACATACATACATACATACATACATACATACATACATACATACATACATACATACATGTATGTATCTATGCATGTATGTATGTATGTATGTATGTATGTATGTATGTATGTATGCATGTATGTATGTATGTATGTATGTATGTATGTACTGGTATGTATATTTACACATAATATCCTGTTCAACCCTCCAGTCCAATTGGTGGCGGTATAGCACCTCTAAGCCGGTTCTCACAACACCAATACACTCCCGAGAAGAAGCAGAAGAAACATCCCGGCGTCGTTATTATTATTATCATTTTCATCATTATTACAATACACCCATGGTGAACACCGTACTCGTTACACACCCATGACCCACACGTCGTCATGTTGTCACTATTAGCCCGTCCGCGGTCCAGCCGCGGCTTCAGGGCTGTTATAAACTGTGTGGCGGCGAGTCGACCCTCTTCCTCCGACCTGCCGCCCCGCGGCGGACCCGGACCCGCGGAGCGCAGGCCGCCCCGCGCGGGGCCGCCGGTCCGGGTCGTCCCGCGGCGGAGCTTCGGCTCTGCCCCCGCGGCTCCGGGCTGCTGGAGGTGCGGCCAGAGCCACGCGGAGCGGCCCGCGTTCTTCTGCTCCAGCTGCCGCGCGGTCCAGCCCCCAGACGGGTCCGCGTCGCTCTTCCAGGTCCTGGGCTGGTGAGTGTTGTGAATAACTTTTTTTAAACTTTTTTATTTTATTTTAATTTATATTTTAATAACTTGTATTTCACCAGGAGAGCCTTTTGAGATTAAAATCTCTTTTTTTAAATTTATTTCTATTTTAATAACTTTTATTTCACCAGGAGAGCCTCTTGAGATTAAAATCTTTTTTTTAAATTATTTTTTTTTACAAAACTAAACACCAAGTCACATCAAGTTTCCACAGACAAATAAAACATGACACAATATAAAAAGATGACGCATGACAATAAAAATGTATTCTGCTGTTTTACAAATAGGCCTACTTGTTTTTGTATCATTAATAATCAAAACCAGCTGTATTTATAAGCACATATCTGACTTTACAGTGTGTTGTGTTCCTTAATCAGCAATCACTCATTCACACTGGACACACAGCAACTTCAGAAAAGGTACTTGCAGCTCCAGCGCACCCTACATCCAGACAACTTCAGCCAAAAAACCAAGGTATCGTATGAGTCCATAGGCCTACTTTTTTATTAACCAGAATAGAGCATTCATGAGTCAGAATAGCTTCCAGTTGAATTAAACAAATGTGCTCTTGGGGAAACCGTCTGATAGTCTTAATAGAGCTGACATTGTGTTCACGTCTGAAGCTGCGTTCCTAAAACCGGCCATACAATTATATATTTTGGCAAGTGGTTATTACATTTTGATTACGTTTGCCTTGAAAACGGTATTCTCACTACAAGTCAGAAGCTTGTCACATCTTTCTACATGTATAATGACTTGGATCTTGCACACATGCATGGTCCCCTGACCCCTAATTTACCCATTAAACTTAAACCGTCGAAGAAAAATCCATTATTTTCTGGGTATTTGAAAATGAAGTATAATGCCTTGCCCTGTGTGCCTTGTCCGAGTCAAGTTTAGTGAACAATACAGAGAGGAAGAGAAGAGTTGCGAAATGTTGCATCACTTCTCTGCTTTCTTCCTTGCTCTGTTGAAGCCAATCAGTTTTATCGTATTGCGTCGTAAAATCCATTCAGTCTATACACATTCAACATGAGGGAAAACATGGATGATAAAAAACAAACTACCATAGTCTTGTTACCATTATGCTATAAGTGGATATAAGAAAGAAACAACTTAACATCTTGTGTGACCCTGATTTCAACTGGCGCAGCTTTACTGTAAATCCTCATAAAAAAATTACAGTTTCCCAATCCGTCTGAAACATATAATTGTCAAGACGTGATGAGAATTGCCGCTGGTACATTTGGTGCCAGTGGAGCCATATCAGGAAGTCGGCTCAGTGCACCTTTAATGTGGAGCTCCAGTTGTGATGATCCATGAGGTTCTGTCTAACCTGATAGGTTGACCCTTTCACCATAGGGCTTAACCCTGCCTGATGCCACAGTAGAAAATGGGTAAAAGTAATTCCATATAGGCCTATACGATTGACTGGAATCTGCTTGAAGAGGTCAGGCCCCTAAGGGCGCACTTAGACCCACCGTCGATGGGGTTCAAACCAACAACCCCGGAATTGAAAGTTGTTGGAAGAAGAAGAAGAAGAAGAAGAAGAAGAAGAAGAAGAAGAAGAAGAAGAAGAAGAAGAAGAAGAAGAAGAAGAAGTAGAAAATATACTTTATTAATCCCCATGGGGAAATTCCTCTCTGCATTTGACCCATCCTAGGAGCTAGGAGCAGTGGGCTGCCACAGGGTAGCGCCCGGGAACCAACTCCAGATGTAGTGCCCTTGTCTTGGTTATGGGCAGGGTAGGAGTGTTTAACTTGCATGTTTTGTTGTGTGGGAGTAACGCAGAGCACCCGGAGGAAACCCACGTGAACACATCATTACATACGTATGTGTATTACATATGGCTGTTAAATTTTACATTTGGCCGGTTACAATTACAATCTTATCGGCCATGGCCAAAAAAACCCAAACGGAGAACCCTGCCCCCCCCCCCCCCCCCCCCCCCCCAACCCTTCAGTGGGTTTGCTTTACCTAATCACTCTGAATCTAGATTTTGTTTATGCACCAAACACCAAGACAAACTCCTTGTGCGTGTTAAACCTACTTGGCAATAAAGTCAATTCTGATTCTCCCTCTGATTCTAAACAATGGGATGTCTCAATGCCAAGACTCAACACAGCGGTGGGGAGTGCATTCATTTGTGCAAGAGGCAGGTGCTTGCTTAATGTCATGTCTGTGACAAGTTCTCCACAATATAGCTAAATGCAAGCCATCTCCCCGGATGGCTTGCAAAGCCGAACTGAAAGCACTCTAACTCAAGGCCAGCCAACCCTTAGTTATGACACAACAGGGCTAGACAGATTAGTCTGTAACAGAAAAGCCCAGAGAAACTCAAGAGCAAGAGTACTTTCAAAGTTACAGTGACAGGGAAGCACACAGAAGACGTACTGTAAATAAGATAAGCCCCATAACGTATGTTGTCGTTAGGATACGGCCGTATGTCATCCCGTCCAGCGGAAGAAAGACTTGAGATGTATCCAAACAGCCTCCTGTCCTCCCACCGCGAGATCAGCTCGATAGTTAGTAACGATACTCGTTTGTTTTATTTATCAGCACCGCTGGACATGACTCTTAATTAGACATCCGCCAAGGCCTCGGGGGGCGCCATCATATAGGCTACCAGTCTCATTACTTATACAGGGCTACGAGGCTACCTCCTGCATTGGTTGTTATTACAGAAACGGCTGAACATGACAGGCCCATGGGCCACCGCTTGAGACTATTGATTTTCACCGGAGTTGACAGACTTGACAGCCACAGAATGTACTCCATCTGCCAGCCATTTCCAAGCTATCCCCCCCCCACCCCCTTCCTCCCTTACTCCGTCTTACAAACACCTCTAGGGTCTCAAAACATACACGTAAAATATCACTAGCGGTTAGTTCTGATCCTCAATTTCTTTTGCGTTTTTTTGCAAAACCGCTTTGCGCAAGGCTCTGACCTTTTTGTGTTACTACAGTGTGGCATGGCGACATATCACTATATATTATTTGGCTTTATTCTACTATAATAATTATATGTGGTGAGGTAGTCAGCGTTGTCCTTTGCAGGAAGAGCAGGAGTCTGCCGATTTCAATGCATGGTAACGGATAATTAGTTGCGGGAGTTGACCCTGCCACACGCCTCCTAAGTGGCTTTGCTGGGCTCCTCCGACGCACAGGACACAGGTAGATGTTGCACACCAGTTTATTGGCAAGATGGTATAAGGCTGAGCAGCTGGTACATGCTGACATGTCAGAGCTCTCTGCCCGAGTGCGAGTGTGTGTGTGGTGATAGCCGGTTTATCCTGGGTGCCACGATTGCTCATGCACCACAGGTGTGCAGCCTCACCCGGCCCCAGAGTCTAATCAGTTCGACTCGGGGGGGCCAAGTGAGGATGCTTAAACCAGCTATCCCCTATCACACACACTCCACACTAGTGTAATCCAATAACTATCTCTGGTGAAAGTAATCAGTGTTGTCCTTTCTGCAGGAGGAGCAGGAGTATTCAGAGCACCAGTCTGCACTGTTGAACAGAGCCTACAGGACGCTGCTCAAGCCTCTGAGTCGAGGCCTTTATATGGTGAGACTTTTTTTTTGTTATTTTCTTTTTTTTGTACACAAATTAATTACCAAATGGTTTTGTATTTTAAAGTAATAATCTTGAAGATTTTCCTGTAAATAAATGTCTGTTGAGTCACTATCGCAGAATGAGGTAACACAATGGGGATTCAGCCTATGAGCCATTGATGAAAGACCTTGCATTTGTGGTATTATGATTGTTACGAACTGGGTGTCGGTGGTGACAAGTGGTGTGTTTTCCATCCACCAGCTGTGTGTGTGTGTGTGTGTGTGTGTGTGAAGCAGCAGCATACGTTTTTTTCCGTTTTTAACTGTTGTTTGTTTTACATTTATAACATCCATTTTTGTATTCAGTTAATAGTAATAGGACGTGAGGTCCAAAAATACACCTGCAATCACTGCTCATCGCCATAGGTGTCGCCAAATAGAACGAAACGTAAATCTTCGAGATTGCCACTTTAAGAAAGAAAATACATGTGACGGTGAGGTGGAAACCCATCAGGGCTCAAACCACACCCACGATGACTTGGCGAAAACAAAAACCGAGAAAATATAAAAAGTCACTGGTGATTTATGAGTCCCCTTGCCCCCATAAGTAATGGTTCACCTTGCCTGTGCCAGTGCGCACCATCACAAGGCAATAGTGTGTGTGTGTGTGTAAGGGGGGTTTTAATGTGTGAACGACCACGCTGTGTTTTCAGCTGGAGCTGGAGGGAATGCCTATAGAGGAGGGGACGGACTCCACGGCCGATCCCAGCTTTCTAATGCAGCTGATGGAGCTCAACGAGGCGGTGGAGGAAGCGCTCACGCCGGAGGAAGCCAACAGGATTGGCCAGGACACAAAAGGTGGGAACAACACACAACACGTGCGTCGCGGGTCATTAATGCCGCTCTTCGCCCATTAGCCCAACCCAAGGTGTGCGTGTTTTTACATGAACGCGGGTTTGGAGCATTTTTGACAGTACCATTGAGCCTAATACAGAGGATATCTGACACTGCCGACTAATGGCAGACAGTTGCATAGAAAAGTCCGCCTTATGCCTGGCACACACTAGACGATTGAAAAATAAAATAAAATTTAGAAAAAGTGAGAGACCACTCACCTAACGATAGATGAAGATACATTTAACTGTTTAGGTCGTTAAGTGTGTGAAAGGCAATGATTTTGCCGAAACAGCACACCACGCACTAACCGATTCCATTCCCCGTCAACCCAGTCCTGATTCTCAAATCGGCAATCTCGCGAATAAAAATGTGACTTTAGCGTAAAAGCAAACATGCCGGACGGCGGCCATGCTACCTTTTGTAGACGTTTTTATCGTAATATCCTGAAGAACTGCTGAAGAACTATGGATGAAGTCACGGAGATTGTACGTGTTGCAGCGTGAGTTGGACTCCTCCATTTCACAAATCCATCTCACTTTCGCTTTTGTCAGCGTGGCTCCCGATTGGCTATCGTCTTTCCCACATGACAATCCATATGTGGTGCACTCAGCTGTCCTCTGGGTTTCCTATACACTACAGGATATCAGATCGTAAATATTGAACATGTTTAATATTTTGCGATTTTAAATCGATGTGGCCCCGATCAGATTTGGGGAAGTAAATTACAACATACCCCACACCACCGGATAATCTGGCAAAAAAATCGTTAGAACCATCAAAAAATCGGGACGTTGCTGACCAGAGTTGGAAGACGGAAAACGGGCAGAACAAATCGGGCTAATTATCCTGTAGTGTGTACCCAGCATTATGTGCAGGAGAAAAAACACGAAAAAGGTTTTGCTTACAATGGAGACAGGACATTAAATACTCATAGAAAGCAATGGAATGAATGCTCTGTAAAATCTGCTGAGTAGAAAATCGGTTGCTTTCTGTATAGAAATTAGTCATTCGGAATGAAACTAGTCAGACAACCTGCCTTGCCTAGCAGATGGGGATCCAGATGGCAAATCCAGCATTTCCCGTTTTAATGTATGTAGCTTTTGATTTATATTGGTTTTATGTCAATCTCTAAAGAGAAGTTGATTATGCTCCCACCTATCAAATATACTCTGTTTAATGACCCTTTAATGATGAAGTTAAAGTAACATTGAAACTCCTCTCTCTCTTATTTATAGTGAAGCTGAAGGAATTGACAGCACAGATAGATGATGCCCTGGGCAAAGGTACGGCATCACAAGTTATGTTTTAAGATGACATTTTTCTGAATTTACGGGTCTTTGAGCCAGTCTGACTTTCTTTTTAATACACTTTTTCTTCTTGTTTTTGTCTGCCATTATTAGGAGAGCATCAAGCTGCCAAGGCACTGCTTATCCAGATGAAATACTTTGCAAACATAGAAGAAAAAGTGAAAGAACAACTTGATAAATTAATGTGATTGTTTTTTTTTTTACATTTCTTAAGCGGTGAGCAAGTGTAAAATGTGAAGAAGCAATTTAAATTCAATGTGAAGCCTATTATTTATTTATAGTGTTCAATATTTTAAATAAAGGAAATGTTATTCTAAAATACGAAGCAATGATATTGATTAAAAGTGTGTGTGTGTGTGTGTGTGAGGATGATCGTCCTTGTTGAGGCACATTATCAGAGGCTTAAAACATCAGCGTCATCAAAGTCTCATTCATATTGCAGGTATCTGTTTTTGTATATAATTAAGTTGATGAGTGAATGTTAATGTGGTAATTATGTTGATTAGTTGCGTGGGCTTTCATCACCCCTGTGTCTCGGAACAATCAATTCCTAGGGTTACCTGTAGGTGGAGACATAACACCTCGACAACTCAGCATAAAGCTGTACGCCAACTTGGTGTTGATGAATCAAAGGGAAGTCTTATTATAGAGGTAGACAAACCTTTACATTATTAATGAATATATGTAACATTAATGGTATTATAATAAAGAATGCACCAATGAATGGAGATTACTTGCGAAGCTAAAGATCGGTAGGGCGGCGTCCATGAGATGTTTTGCGTTTGTCCTACTTGTGGATAAACCCTGCGTATGGATTCCTGTGTCAACATGGACATTATTCTGCCGGTGCAGCCTATTTATCCAGGCTTTTATCAACAGCATAAAGGGATATTATTTTATAATTGGATAATACATGGGATTTTCCGACTGTTACAATGCGATAAATACTGTGATAACGATTTACATGTAAGAATAAGATCTTAAGAGTCCCTATTATTTTCCCGAAGTGGATAAATCCTGGTAAATATGCCCCTGTAAGATCTGTAAGGCCTTTTTCTTCTCCATTTCCTCTCTCTTGTGGAAGAGGTTTCCCTATAGACGGTATATTAAACAGGGCTTCTCCCATGTCCCACCAAATGGAGACAAGCCATCTCATTTATTATTCATGTCGTAATCGGAAGGCATGATCCACGCGGTGCCTCTAGATTAATGAGAAAATGCGATCGACCCGCTCTCTCAGGCCACGGCCGTCTCTCAGGACTCTTTGAAATTGAGTTTGAAAGAGAGGAAAAGGGGAGAACTCACAGTAGCTCGGCACACAAATTAACTTGGATGGGTAAAATGAACTATGAGCAGCTTCTTGAGATTAGAGTAGGTGTGTGTGCTTGTCGGGATCTGAACAGTGGTAAATGAGGCGATACATTTACGATTCACTGCTCTTCAGTGTGTCGGATATGAAATAGTCTTGGATTAGATGCGGTGAATTAATTTCCAATACCTTAACTTGAATCTAGCAATCACGGTAACAACCTGCCAACGGTGCGTTACAATCAATAACAGCTTAATCATGTTAAATCTAGTTTCCCCTTCATAATACAATCACAATAGTTATATTAAGATTAGCGAATCACTGCATGATTATCGATTAATAATCCGACGTCCTCATACTTATGTGCTAAATGCAGTCAGTCTCAGGTCGAGCAAGGAAGTAATGTGTTCAAACCCCGCGTGGACCGGTCTCTGTATTCCTCTGGGTGCTTTCCTCCCGCACCAAAAGACATACATGTTGGGTTAATACTCCTGCCAGTGCCCTTGAAGAAGGCCCTGGCAGGACGGTCCTTCCCTGGGCGCTGCACTGTGGCTGTCAGCCGCCCCTAGTGCTACTAGTGATCACATGTTGCACTCGTGCGATGACAGAAAAGCTGAATCTAATCTAATCTGGTGAAATGCTGCAACTCTGTCTTTTGTCCATTAGGTCTTAATATTGTTTCATTAACGGAGACCTGTATTCCTGCATCTCTTCAAAGCAAAGAGAAAAACAAAAAGTTATGGATTCAATCACACAAAGTGTATTATGTTGCAGACAGTTGAAGTAAAGCATGTACATAGGTTGTATTATTGTGGGAAACACCGGACTTAAATGGTAACAAAATGCAGATCAAAACAATTGCATGTGATATTAGCCCATAGATATGCGTAGAAATATGACATATAGCCTACATTGGCATTGTAACCAATCCACACCCAATTCTGCAAAGAAAAGACCACAACACACCCTAATATGTAGAACCAGGTCAAATAGTCTGAATTCTGTCTACAATTCCCAGGTCTAAATTGAACTCCCCTCGCTTGACAGATGCCCACACGAATGCATCATGAGCCGTTTCTCCGATGGCTCATTTTAATTTGTCTTTGCCGCGCTGGTCTTCGGTCCTCGGAGATCACCTGATCGCCGTCCACAGTGTGTGTCTGTGTGACTCACGCTCTGGGAACCCGGCCGCCCACATAATCCTAACGGCTGTGTGTCTTCATTGTTTATTCTCTGTCTGTCACGATGTGTAGTAATGACATTGTGGTCTGACACCGCGGCCGCTAATCCCAACTGGGAATGTATGTGCCATGTCTCTGTTTTGTTCCTGGAGAGGCACAACTGTACACTGTCATTGTGTGTGTGTGTCTAGAAAAAGTCCCCGCTGTTCTAGACATTGCAAATCGGCACAAGCTAAACCCAGAAGCCATTGCAGTCGACCGCCGCCGCCGTACGTGCGTCAGGTTTGCCAAACGCCACGCTGTGCCCTCTTCTGGAGGTGCGGCGCAGAGGAGATGCTTTGATAGGAGTCCTCAGTGGAAGCCAAGTAATCGCCTGCTGTAATTCCTTGACTGTTGCATAGGAGCCCCGACGAAGTCCGACTTGGGCTCTCAGGTCCGACGGTCTTGTTTTTTTCCCCCACATTTTCAAATAATTAAATTATTTTTCAATCCGCAACAACCAAGCGCCACAACGGTGAATATTCATAGCATGTTGTATGCGGCTAGCTCAACTGGTAGAGCACGGCATTAACATTGCCAGGGTTAGGGGTTCGAGTCCCACTGGGACCACCCGTGCTAAAAATGTACGCACTCACGGTATTGTAAGATGCTTTGGATTAAAGGTGTCCACCAAATGGCGTATATTATATTATATGATTAGGCCTATATGTTGATGTTGCTGTACAGCAACTACATCATTTGGTATAACCTACGTTGGCACCAGTATTTACGTACAAAATGCCTCATAATTACAGTTTTTTGTGGCACTTGCTTTAAAGAGTATATACGTGTAATGTCACATCCGTTGCACCGGGAGCTGCTTTCTACTTCTGCCGTCTCATTCTGGAGACATTTCTGGAGGTGTAAGCCGCGCGGCAGGAAAGTAACTCCTTTCAATTTCAAGCCCCTGAGATTTAGCAATGAAGATTCAGAAGACGGGCTTTGTTTGGGCGACATTAGTCATTCATTAGTGTGTGTGTGTGTCAGGACTTCAACTCTATAATATCCACACACAAAATCCATTGTGTTAGTGAGACTTGAATTAGTTCATGAATACATAGACAATTACACACTAACTATTGTAATGAATTCTTCCAGACCATTTCTTATACTATAAAAACAAACAGTTCAAACCCAAGTCTCATTGCTTTAAAGTCAAATCTCAGAGTCTGGAGGGAATTGTTTCTATGAATAATCCAGTCGTGCAAGATGGAAAGACAATTGTCTCCAAATTGATTAAAAAACAAGATGTGTACCAATTTAAAACTGGTGGATAATAATAATTGGTATTTCCATTGGTGAAAAACAACTCGAATGAAATAAAGGATGAAAAATGATCCCCATGATCAAGCGCAGCCTAATTCAAATTAAACGTTGGCCAAAACCGCAGGCGGCAGGTGGATGATGAAACTTCTGGAAGCAAGTCGTCATACTGTAGTCGACCCGTTGACCCGCTCGGAGAGGCCGCTTCAAAAGGCTTCTTCCTGGTTCCCGGGTTCACGGGAGTCTTTGAAGACGAGGAACCGCTGGTTTTAGACGAGGTTTATACATGAGAGAAGAAGGATCAGCCATTCACTTTCAGTTGAGTCGAGGACCATCTACTACAGCCCTCGCCTCGGCAACAGCTCTCAGTCTCATTACATCATCAATCTGAATGTTATCCCTTTCGCCTGCTGAGGACACGACCCGGTGTCTCTTGCACTACAATCGCATTGTCCGTGGTTCGTATTTGGCCTCATTGTCGTCTTCATATTCCAATTCTGTGACATAAAACGCGTGCATCTACTCGGGCTCAATTTCGTTTTTTTCCCTCCAACGGCCAACTGCAAAAACCTGTAATTAAAAAAAGCCCCTTAAAACAGAGCGACCGATTGCAACCATTCAAATCTGAAAGGAAAATGTTAAGGGCTGCTACCTCCGGATGAATCAACTGCAGGTGGTTCTCTCTGCGCCAGATGAAATGAAAGAGTCTCAGAGATGGTGATCGGTAAGACCCGACCCAACGCACAAAGCTGAGTTGATGAGTAAACAACACAACTGTTTTGTTTTTGTTTTTCTGAGTGGAAAACATGAGATGGACAGGATTAAATAATATCGTGGATATGAAAACCGTTTTTTACCGTTGGGTTTATTGCTATGCAGGAATTCAGTCAAATACCTGCGTCTGTGGCAAGCTATATTGAATTATCCCAATATTGTTTTTGAGTCCAACTGCATCCTGCTGAGTCTTTATACAGTAAAATTGGAGTAAAAAGATTTGTAGTCAGCACCACACATTCATTTGAAGTTTGCTTCTTGGGGAAAATGCAAACCAAGCCCATCTATTTTTTTTCTTTCATGGAGCCGCTTATATTTCATATAATGATGCCTTCACTCATTACTTGTATCCCAGCAAGTCCAGCTCCAATCTAACCTTTATTCCACTGCAGGTGTTTCTATGACAACGCAGGCTCCTGCTGCAACTTGGGAGCATGATAAACACAGAAACCAAATAAAGGATTTGATTAGGGATTGTTTTTTTTTTCCGGCTCCTGTGGAACTGATAGGCCTATCAGATGAAGGCTTTTTTTTCTTCTTCTTAATGGGACATCGTGCGGTCATTGTAAAATCATGCAGCCACTAATTTGCGATGGATTGGCCCCGGCGCAATCGCATTTTTTTTAAATTTTTGCGTCGCCTGTCAATTCCAACGTTGATCCCGACAGAAAGGTTGCCGACGTGTCCATGCCGCGTAACTCTGTTCATATTGCAATGAAGCGGGGTTGTGGACCGACCTGTGCTCCGCTGTTATGAAAGCATCGTCACGGCGACTTGAGCATTGGGGTGGGGTGGGGTGGGGGGGGGGGGGTGCAGGAAGAAAGATTTCTCAAGGCTTTCCCGCCGACTTGCTGCTGTTATTGCATTTGACAGGATAGTGACCATAATACATTGCTGTCACCTGCTCAAATTGAGGCTCTGCAGAAACTGCCACGCCGATGACCCTTAGGCCATCTCTGTTACCCCCCCCCACCCCCCCCCCCCCCCCTCCTACCCCCCCGCCCCTCCCTCCAGGGCTGGGTGTTGCTCAGTAAACAGCAGCTGCCTCCTCCCACACAGATGGGGTAAAGGAGATCTGCAAGCGCCGGGGTCCTCCAGATGCTGTAAGTGCACATGAAGCCCCGATGATGCAGGGCTTTTTTTTTCTTTCTCCAAGTCTCTTGCCAATCACCAGAGCGGAGCAGTAGAGCGAACGGCCCTCCGAGCTGCCAGTTACCGCCGGCGCGGCGTCGCCCGTTTCTGAACCCACGTCAGTAATTTGGCAATAATGGTTCTCTTGATTAATTTGCTGCCTGGAACTGTGTCAGGAGAACACAGGGGAAAGGCAATAAGGGATTTATGATGCGTGCATTCTTTAATCCCATGCCCCCAAACTTTACATTGATAATGCCGCTGTAACATGCCAATTAGATATATGACGTACAACACGTCGGGGTTTGAAGAGGGCCCTGCTGTGCGTTGCTTCTGCAGACCATGTCCGGATGTCTTGTTTTTTAAAGCTGCACCCGCTGCTGTGTCACACTGTAGGCCGACACTTTGGGAGGAATATCTGACAGAGATTTGTACACATCATAATCAGCTAACTGGAGAGAAGTGTGTTGTTGCGTAGACAACAGGAAGATACCAGGAAACATTATATTTCAGCTTTTGATTTATGATTGTAAAAACAGCAACAAAGCCTCTGGAACGAAGAACCAGTTCTACCCAACATAATTAGTCACAGGCGATCAAGTCAATTAACATTAATAACACGGAAAGGGAAATCGTCAATTAGAAATAGCAATTCCAACAGCCTGTACTTACTGTTACCGTCCCACAGGTTTCATCTTAGAGTTGGGGGACGTTGCCTTCTTCTGTTAACATAGAATAACACAGACTGTCTTCGAGCCTTTTCAAGCTATGCCCTCGACCAGTGAATCCAGCCTTTTTACTAATGTAATGTATAATACCTTCCTGCTTGTAATGTGGCACGATTGTATGCGACCGTATTGAGGATAAACGTTATTGGCTTGTTAACAAAATAGCTCACTGAAATAAATGAATATCGATTCAAAAGTCACCAAAATGACAAAAAAATATCAATTTTCCCATCAGGAATGAAAACAGTTTTTTGTGAAAATTATGATGAGCTTTACTGCTTTACAATCGGCGACACTTCCAAAACCTGAGTTTGGATTTAAAAGCTCAACTCATTGATATAGCATATATGGTGTATTATATTTAAACGTATCCATCTATTTAATGTATTTTTCGAACATGTTGACTTGCAGGACTCTCAAGAGAGACAGAATACTGTCTGTGTCCTATTTACTCTCTTCACGATATAAACACTTTCATGAGGCTTTTATCAACTGAAATAATAAACGTTTCACTATATTATTAATGGTGTTATTTTTCACATTCATGTCAAAGTGAAAAATGACCTAAATTAGCCGGCTTTAATTGGCCCCTTTTTTTTACCCTTTTAGTTTTTGCCACTAGTGTACAAAGCCCTTAGAGCTAACCCTCTTTAGACAAAGTGCTAGCAGTCATACAACATCAAGTTCACTGTCTGCAAACCTGTAAGCATAATTGGTCTTGCAGAGGTTGGTCTCTACAGATTGGTCTCTACATACATTACTGTAGAGCTGCTACTGGACATGCACAGTGGATGCATGTAAACCACCTTATAGTAAATACAGTAACAGCTGAAAGCAGAAAAATAGAAAAATAAAAGTGATACTGGGTTGAATATAGGATGTGTAAGTGTCCTGTTATCTTTCTATCTATCTATCTATCTGTCTATCTGTCTGTCTGTCTGTCTGTCTGTCTGTCTGTCTAGTTTAGTTTAGTTTAGTTCATATGAAATAATATAATGTTAAATGTATTATTACATGTAATACTGACTGTTAAGTCTGTCTTACAACACTATTGATGGGGGATATATGCTTAGTGTCTATTGCTGGCGGGTGTGTGTGTGTGTGTGTGTGTGTGTGTGAGGGGGTGTTATGTTTGACTTTATATTTCAGTGTTGCAGTATTGCAGCTCACTTACATCCCTCTTCCAGCTGTAGCCATGGCAACCAGCGGCACCACGACCCCTCCCCCTGGCAGTGCCTTATTAAAGGGAAGTGTTGTAATGTTTCATGTAACAGAATAGCTTTAATTGGATTAGTGTAGTGTTATACCCATTACACTTATCTTTACAGCTCTCCCCCGAAATCTCCTAAACATTACACATGCTTTCTAACGATGGGGGATCTCAGAGCATTACAACTGTTCTCCGTCGCACAATAATAGTTCAACGTATTGATGGCATGCTTTTGATGTCCTTACGCATGAGAACCGCGTCACACAAAGTTAAATGGATTAACATCACATTCAGGATTAGGGCTTTTTGCGTTTTACAATATAAAAAGGGCTTTGAGTTGACCCAAGAAATGCATTAGAGGACGATGCCACCCTCTCATGCCAAACTCTAAAGGGCAAATCCTTTTCCACGTTTACATCCAACACCTGCAAATTGATGCCATTTGGTGAGTCAACAGGTAATTGTGTGTTTCAGTGACTTGTGGATTTAAGGTCGACGGGACAAGAGCACAACGCAATACAATATGGTGTGGTTAAGATGATAGTACAAGTACATTGTATTAATATCACCCTGGGCATGTACAGTAACGGCTGTAGTAACTCTGCAGAAAAGATACAAAACTGCTGCAATGGTATTTAAACAATAACAACATTGATATATTAATATATAACCCTATACACGCGTACTCTCTGTCTCTCTCTCCCCCTCTCTTTCTCCCTCTCTCTCTCTCTCTCTCTCTCTCTCTCTCTCTCTCTCTCTCTCCCCCCCTCTCTCCTCTCCTCTTTCTCTCCTCCTGTTCCCTCCCCTCTTCTCTCTTTTCTTCTTGTTGCCCCCCCCCCCCCTCTCTCTCTCTCTCTCTCTCTCTCTCTCTCTCTCTCTCTCTCTCTCTCTATATATATATATATATATATATATATATATATATACTGTATATATGGCCGTATGTATTAATTCTACCATGCCCACATTACTGTCTATCCTGCAGCAGCTGTCTGCTCCTGCAGCTCTGATGAGTTCCTTTGGCTGATCTCCACTGCCTGCCGGAGGAATTAGGCGGGAGGTTTTGGTGAGCCCAGGCAGATGTAACAGTTGAGTTGACATTAGCCTGCCCTAGACATCACGCCGCTCAGGTAGAGAGGAGGGAGGAACGCTGTGCACCGGTAACCGGGCAGCTTATGTTGCCTGCTTCATTATGTACAAGACAGCTTTCGAACTCGCCAGCCAAAGTGCATTTTCCGCCTTCTGCCTTGTGCGCAGTTGTGGGGCTGGAGATAGAGGGGTTAGGGTTGACCAGGTGTGGAGAAACTGGGTTAGACCGGGGCGTCTTGGCTGCCACTGCAAGTCTTGCCGCTTTGGTCGGAGCCAGCCGGGCTGAGTAGAGCTGCCACTTAGTGACAGATAACTGGAAACTGCCAGCCATCTTTACCAGCCTGCAATGTGTATAGGGGAGTTGGCCTCTAATTTATGAGGGATGTCAACGCTGCAGTGTCTTGAACACGTGTGTGTGTGTGGAGGCATATCGGTCTGACAGTATTTTAACACGCTCCTTCCACCTCCTCCTGTCTTACGTGCTGATATGTTGACGTGTTATCAATAATTTAATACATAGGAAGCTATGGTGGGTTTTAAGTAAATAAATATATAGTGTGGGTAATGACATAGAGTCTATATGGACTGCCTTCTTTATCTTAATTTCCGTAGATATATAGTAATATGGAAAAATTAGATGAGACAGGTATACATGTACATTCCCAGGGAAGGAAATACATCATATATTGTTATACAGGCCGACTGCTGGGTGGGTTGTCTACCTTCATCTAATACAGAACCATAGATAATATATGCAGGTCGCTAGGTTTATTATATAAACCCAGCATGGCTTTGTCAGTCCAACAAGACTATATGTGATTTGATTAAAGTGGAATGGATTTTTAGTATTCAATACATTTTTGTTTTTGTCATTTTGTTTTGTAAATTGCCACAACAGGTTTTCTGTAGCTACGGCATCAGAAACCGCTGTATTAACCACAGCAGTGGTGCTAGACAACATGCAGTATTATTTGTCAAAATTGTGTAATATCGGTGTATTAACATTCAGTAAAGTGATACGTGATTTATATAATATCAATAAAAAAATGAAGTTTTCCAAAAGTGTAATCACTAGTAATAGAGATAATTTCGCCTTGTTTAGGTAGGCCTACATTTACTATGTTTTATGTGTTCATAATCACAATAACATTTCTTGAAAACAAGTGATGTATCAATCCAATTAGGATAATTACTCGTTTTATGACTTATTTTATGACACATGCTGAAGTGAGACTTCAGCATCTGTCTAATGACTTTTAAAGTTTTTGAGCACAGATAATTGGTTTGCCAATAAAAACATTGTTAAAATCACGTTCTCTCCGTATCAACCCAAATGTTTATGCTGCGCTCATAGCAGATGTAATCATTTTCTGTAATCGTTTATGTAAGCGTGAGATTTCGTGAACCAAGTTCACAAATACATAGAGAAATTAAATATTCATAATGGGCCTATATCTCAATACTGGAGTTTCCAATTTGTTCAACTTTAAATGTTTTTATCAACCGTTCAGGGAGAACATGCAAACTGCATTTTTAACTCTGTCAAATGATATCCTAATAAATTAATACAATAATATGTTGCACTTCCAATTTAAAGCTGGTACCAATCTAAGATCCAATGGCAAATTCGAATCAATATTGGTAACTTTAAAGCTGCGCCACGTCCCATTGTATTTAAATCAATTCACAATTATTTCCACAATTATCAATGCACTTTGTTCAGAAAAATGACTCTTGGGTTGTGTATTGCATTCAGTTAACACACAAAGTATATATTTACACCATTTAAGCGCTGCTTTTATCTAAAGCGGCTCATGGTGAACAGTGATCCCGGTCACGGAGGAGCAGGCAGCAGGAGACATCATCTCTCGAGGAGGAGGTTTCTAGATGGACCGGAGAGGACAGAGATTGTTTCAAGAGTTGAAACCCCCTTGACACTGTACTATTCTGGCGCGATAAACCCGTCCGTATGTTCATTAACGTGGATTAGTGAGTTATTTATTCAGTCAAACGCGCTCCTCCCGCTCCGACGGCGAAAAACACCACAGACCCGTACACGTTGTGTTTAACATTCACCTCATGGTTTCTCTCTGTGGAAGGAGGTAATGTATGCATGCAGGCAGGCAGGCAGGCAGGCGGGGCAGGGAGGGGATGTGGGTGGGAGACGAGCCCCGCGGTGCTGCAGATTCAGTTAACGTAAACTTTCAATTAACTAAGAAGGCGCGCGGTTGAGGAGGCACAGTGGGTCGCACGCATTTTTGCAACGTGGCTCCACAAGTCTGTGGCGCTTCATGCGTGATTCTCACCCCCAAATACCACGCCAAAACCTTCACTAGCGCTAGCAAGCGCAGCGTCATTCCCCCACACGTCCCGATTCACGCCTTTGTCACCTCCGTCATTAAATAAAACACGCGCTATACATAAGGACAGTATTTATTATTCAAGTCTATGATCGGGTTCAGGACCGAGAACGTTTGTTTCGTTGGATGATGGTTGGCTTTTAATTAAGCTCTGGAGTCCACATCAGGACCGTCACGTCAGCCATGTGTACATGCGTGCCTAGATACGTATGTTTTGACACTCCACGGGGAATACGGTCGGGTTGACATGCGCTGCCAGTAAAAATAGAGACGGAGATGTCTGGGTGCCTCGCGTGTCACGACGAGTGGGCTGGCTGACGTCTCTCAGAGCCGATGGAAAATGAAACGTTGACAGCCGTCATATGCGGATTTAGTATGTTCTCTCCCTTCTCCTTGCGGTCGCAGGTTTCTCCCTGTTCGCTCGGGCGTCCATCGGCTCCTCTCCGGTCGAATCTGACCCGCGACCTCCCGAGAAAAATGCAGGTTAAGGATGCAAAAGGAGCCGTTATCCCCCTTATTACATCAAGGTGTACGGACCAGTGTTAAAGCTGCGAATCAGTGTATATAACATTGTTCAACCCCGGTCCACCACAGCCACAGCCCCGGTCCGCAAACCTTGTTTAACCTCAGGTTCCTTGTGGTGGGAAGTTGCAGTATGTTGCTGTGTGTTACTGTTGTGGAATAAACTTCATATAACATTTATACCACTTAAAATAAGAGAGTTCGGGAGATCTGAAATATGAAAGGTGAAGACTTTATTTGCACTCGAGAGTAAGCGCAAACGTAGCCGAGTTGGTTTGACACAGAACTCACTACTTCCACACAGCTTTGTTTTTTTAATGTTCCACCCTATACGTTACACATTCATAAATCACGTCGTCCCTCAGATCATGTTATCTTATCCTAGACAAAAGCAACGTTTCCACCGCTGGTCGTTAGGCGGTACCATGGCCCCCATTCATGGGGTTGTTATGCACATGACTTGTCCTTCATCCCTAATAAGAGATTATTCTGCGCAGCCTGGGCCTCACCAGAGGGAGGACAGTCCTTGGATTGTTTCATATTTCTCCACAATTATTAAATACGTTCAGCACAGTAGCAACATATTATCATTGAATGTCCGGGCCAAAATCAATGGGAAGACTGGACCTTGGATTGCAGAATATATTCCACACTTCCACATGCATATTAGCAAGACAGTAATTACGTATCATCATTAACCGTAAGAGTACATTTCTCCCGTATTACTTCTGATAAAGGAGCCTCATTGGCTATGACCAGAGGCACGCATCAAAGTTGCGTCGAGCTTGCGTACCGTTTCTGTTTGCATGGGAGGTTTTTGTCCTCCCGTGTCTGGTCTTTGTCACCCCTTGCCAGGTGTACTAAAGACAGTTCTGTCTCTTTACCAAAGCCAGGTCTACCGACTGTATGTGTAAAGCCGGCAGGCATAAAAGGCCCTCCGTCTGAAAATGATAAGGTTACATTAATTACAAGTTCGAACGCCGTAAAATGCTTTGTTAAAGCGCACAAAGCAAGCAGTCTTAAGATTTGGATGAGATGAGTAATGAAGCCGCTGTATTCCCTGAGGACTCCTGTGGATACAATCACGGCGAACGCGCGACAAAAGCTTGCGCTGCTTCTCCATGTTCTCCTCCTTCCCCCTCCCGCTGACAATTCACACGCATTATTTCATTTTCACTTCATCTCAAGGGAGAAACTCACAGCAAACTCTTAACTTCCCCGCGCAACGTTAACTTCTCCTGCCCATCGACTTTAGCGACGGCTTCATTGCGTTGATGTGGTTTCTTGTTGCCGTGACCCCCCGCACCCCCCCGCCGCCACCGGTGTTAGCGATGGTTTTCATCCGCTTCCAGGTCATGCCTTTCCTATGGGCCGTGACACGGAGCTAACGATGTGTCAGCCTGTCGCGGCGGAGCCGATTTTCTCGAGGCTACGCGGCGGCAATGATTCATACGAGTGAGCCATAAGGAATTGGATGTTTTCATGACCCCCGTGAGGAGCGGCGCACGGCGGTTCAAAAGGGCCCCCACGTCTCCCGGAAAGGCGCCATTATAGGCTACGGTGGGCAGCACGCATCGCTCTGGGCGCGCTCGCCCAGCCGAGAGCCGGTGTGTGTGTGTGTGTGTGTGTGTGTGTGTGTGTGTGTGTACGTACGCGCGGTCCGGAGGTGAGCTGGCTTGCGGCTTCCTGCGCGCGGGGTCGCCATTAAAGCCTTCGGAGTGAAACGACGGCAATGATAAGCGTAGCTATGGTCCCGTAAAATTGACAACCGGTGATGTCAACATCGACCGGTCCGGCCTATATGAATGTTGTGGGAGGGGGGGGGGGGGGGGGGTTTGTTTCTCCCTGCTTCTCCTTCTCGGTGACTCATGCTGAAGTTTTAGCTCAAGTGTGGGCTAACTGGGGCTTTGTGGAAAACAAACAGGAGGAACAGCTTTGACGGGGGTTAGCGGTGAGCGCTTTTCTTTTTTTCTTCCCCTCCCTCCTCCAAATAAATCCCTCAGACTGGGATTCAATTGAACGACTCTTTGTTTGAAACACCCCCCCCCGTTAGCACTCAGCGCTGTGAAAACACCAGAAACACTTAAGACGACTGGTGCAGGACTCGCTGTTGACAAACCGCCTGGGCTTTAAAGATGCAGAGTGTTTTTTCCCTTTGACTCTCGAAAGGTTCTGGAGAACAGCAAAGCCGCGCCGCGTCCCCCCGCTCGTCTTGCCACCACTTAAATGCTTAAAGGGCATATTTAGATCATTGTGTTTCATTCATAAGGTCGACTGCCTTCCCTGTTTTCTGGCAGTTGCTGACAAGGCGGACGCACACACACGCACGCACACGCACACACACACAGGCTGGGAATTTGCAAGCCAGCCCACACGTCTGGACTGGGACACCCCTGAGCAGAGGGGAGGCTGACCCATCATTTGAGGGGGTTGAATAGCTGATGATAGGCGATATGGAGAAATGCTCACCCACTAACAAACACACACATACGCACACACACATAGACACACACACACACACACACGTACACACACATACACACGCTCGCCCGCCCCTTAATGTCCAAACCCGTCTCTATTCGCCCCCCAACCCCCCCTTCCTCCCCCACCCTACAGACTATGACCACGACCAGAAGGCCCCTGGGGGCCCCCCATTTCCCCCTCCCATGAAATCTATTGCTAAGGAAATTGTGTATAATTTCAAGGGCCGTTAGCAGTGCGGACGCCGGCGTGCATATAGAGCGCCGCGGTCACCGCGTTACTGGGACCCACGGGGGGAATAGAAAATACATGGGAACATGCGTTCCTACAACGGCGGTGTTTGCCCCTAAACACATATAAAATTATATATATATATATATATATATATATATATATATATATATATATATATATATATATTATTATATTATTATTATTATTATTATTTGTATTATCACCTGGCACCAGTTGAATGGGGAACAGTCAATCAGTAGTCAACAGAGGGCAATAGATGAGATGAGAGAGGATGGACAGATTGAGAAAGGGGGAATCAGGGGGGGGGGGGGGGGGGGGAGCGGGGGAGTGCAGTGCTTGGAGAGAGAGAGAGACAGAGAGAGCGAGAGAGAGAGAGAGAGAGAGAGAGAGAGAGAGGGGGGGGAGTGTGTGTGTATTTGCCAAGGAAAAAAAAAAGATATGAGGGGGAAACCCAGTAAAAGATGAAGGAAGAGGGGCTGGCGGGTCTTTGCGTGGTGGTGGTGGTGGTGGTGTGTGTGTGTGTGTGGGGGGGAGGGGGGTGTGTGTGATAGAAGAAGACCAAATCAATATTTATACTGCGGGGCAAGACAATCCTGAAGCAGTAATTAAATTGCCGTGTCATATTTCATTCCATTACTGGACCACGCTCGCATGCAAATGATCCAGAAGGCCTTTTTTCCTCGTGCATTTCTCATTCAATTTATGACAGTGAGCTTCACACGGGGAGGCACAGCGAAATATAAAATACTGCCTTAGTATTCATGAGCCTATTGGCGGAAACCGAGGGGCCGTCCGTTTTGCAATCGAGGTGGGAGGCACAAAACACATCTCTGGCGAGTCGCCTGCATCGCCAAGAACTTGCTTAGGGGGCGAACCGGGAGAGAGGTTGGGAGAGCAAGTCACTGTAATTTGATGTCCCCCCCTTTTGTGGGGAATGAATGGCGAGAAAAAGGAACAATTCAGAATCTGAAATTGTGACTCAGCCTAAAGCGAACCCGAGAGATACCGTCCGGCACGCCGAACACTTCCGCGCATCCCGCGATGTCATTTAGCGATGGCATAATCTCGGATCCAGAAGTTCGACTACGCTATAGCCGAACTTCCTGGGGGGGGGGGGGGGGGGGGGGGGGTGGGGGGGGGGGGGCAGCGGGGCGCCCAGGGGCCGGAAACCAGGAAGTGAGAGGGGGCAGAGCTAAGCAGTGTTTCCGGTTTTGTTACGGAGATATTCTCATTCGTGGGTGCAAGATGGAGGTTTCAGGAGATGATATATATATATATATATATATATATATATATATATATATATATATATATATATATATATATATATATATGTATATATATATATATATATATATGTATATATATATATATATATATATATATACGTATATATATATATATATGTATTAACAAATATATTTCTACCCTCTTCTCTTCTAGCATAGTCTAGTATATCTACTATTTCTATCTTCTACTACTACTACTATAGTCTACTACACAGGTTTGCTTTTAAACCTTTTCCAGACTTTTTCTCTGTCTTCTTTGTCTAAGGAGGACGTTGGTGTCTGGAGAGGACGCTTGAGCTTGTCTTCCCGCCGGCTACAGGATAAGTTTAGTTTACCAGTGCTGGCCGAGTTTGTGTTCGCTGTTGGCCAAGGAGGGATACCAACGATGGGAAGACGATGCTATTGTTGTAGTTACCAGTTTGTCGTGGTTCCACCGGTCAGGTGGTTTCCAGTAGAGACCCGCTCCATGTAACGCGTGCCCCCAAGCAACACGATTGGCTGAAATAAAATAAAAAACAGATTTGAGTTTGTCTGCCATCAGACTTTAAATGTTAATCTAATGTGTGATTTGTGAGACCAGTGATGGCTTAACAGGGTTGCGCGTGGAATTGCACGTCGCCTACACCATTTGCTGGGTAACGCACCTCTATTTGGTGATATTTTTCTCTTAGCTGCTTCTGTGGACGAGGAGGCTAAGTGAAGCTAAGTGAGTGGAAACTATGGGAGGATATGGGAAACCCTTCATAACCCTTCATATATATATATATATAGAGAGAGAGAGAGAGAGAGAGAGAGAGAGCGAGAGCGAGAGGGAGGGAGGGAGGGAGGGAGGGAGGGAGGGAGGGAGGGAGGGGGAGAGAGAGAGAGACAGACAGACAGACAGACAGACAGACAGGGAGAGAGAGATGTCACTTCCGCTGCCGTTTGCAGCTGTGGGCAGCTCTCGTTAAAATTAATAGTGATGAATGAGAGGTGGACAGGAGTGTTGCCAGGTGGGGAATATTAAACCATCCGACCAGCTGCTTAAAATATGTTAGTTAACAAATAGGGCATATTTATTGTAAGCGGCAATATGTTTGACACCGCCTACTCATGTCTACTTCCACAAATGAGTGCAAGAGTTGGCCACAACACATGGGGAAACACATTTGTCTGGCTGCATAGTGTTGAACATGTGTTTTTAAATGACTATATATAGACCTATGCCAATTCATATATTGTAAAAACATGGCAAAACAGATCCCGAATCGGTAGACAGGGATTTTGTCGATCTATTTGTGAAATAAAAAATCATGGTGAACATGGAAACGCCGGATGAACGTGATTATTAAGGCCTGTAGCCGCACCATGGAGAGCGGCTCATTAAGACCATGTGTCCCCATGCCAATAGCGATATAGATACCAGATATGTTAATGGTGTTTATGGATGTGATGTGCGTATCGTGCACATATGCCGTCGAAGAGCTTGGGTTGAATAGTGTTTGATGTCCTGCTCGCATGACCAGCGACGCACTCACACTGCAAAACAAGAAAACAAGGCAAGTGATTCACCAGGCAGTCTTCGTGTTTTTGGACCGAACACAATCAAGAAAACATGCACACACACACACACACACACACAAAGTATCATCTGTGACCCATACTGGAAGGCGGAGAGGCAGGAACTCAATCAGAACCGTGGTCTGCGGTGTATGATAATATGTGTGCTTGCTTGGTGCGGAGGCATTCAGATTCAGAAGACCTTTGGTATCCCCTACGGGTCATTCATACTTCAGCAGGCACACATATTCGCACGAAAAACCTGATACACAATAGTCCTAGAATAAGAAATGCCGAGATACAAATGTGTTTCGGTGAAAAAAAAAAAATACAATTACAGTTACAGAAAAAGTGTGTTGCGCACGTGCACACGTGAAGATGTATTTGTTTAAAGGTGCTAATGCATTTGGTATAAAGTAAGGGTTCCTTGCTCAATTTGAATGGTTAACGGTAATGGTTAACGGTAATGTCCTACTTATTGCAAGGAGAACATGTAACTACTTTTCATCGCCGTGATCATCTGTGAGCATAGTGCCTCCCTAGTCACGCAGATATTACCCTCTTGTACATTAGGTTGGAATCACTTCCAATACGATACCACACCGTCTTTTTAATTCCTGAATCCAACTCTAGATGGCACTGGATACTCTGTCCTTGTTTTTCAGGAATCCTGTGTGTGTGTGTGTGTGTGTGTGTGCACGTGTGTGTGCGTGTGTCTGTTTGCCTGTGTTCATGTGTGTGTGTGTGTGTGTGTCATCGAGATTAAATTATTAATCATTTCCAGTGCAAATATGGCTTGGCTATTTCATGTATTTTCTTTTTTGTGTTCTTTACTGTTTGTTTATTATGTACTAAGATGAATCTCTCCAAGTGGTGGAATAGAAAGACAGCAGGGTTGCGATGATGATGATGATGATGATGATGATGATGATGATGATGATGATGATGATGATGACGACGATGACGATGTGGCAGTTTCATTGCGTGGGCCACACACTTCTGTTGGTCTACAGTCAGGTCTGAATAGGTATGGGCCGTGTGTCGCGGTACATCTTGCCCTTCAGTCAGACACATGCGCAGCGGCGCCCTGTGACTTGTAGCCGATAACCCGCGTCTACACACTGTCGTTTGCCCATTCATCTTCACGCTGTGATTTCAAAAGACTGTATTGCTGAATAACGATGAAAGGCAATCTGTCAACCCCCTCTAATGTGTCTGTCCAGTCCGGCAGCGTTCTGCTTCTTTTGCTTGAGTTTGATTTGTTTTCCTGTAAAGGAGATTTAAAATGCAAAGAACATCGTTAAGGACATAGTGACTCAAAGTAGAATACAAAGTATTCATGAGTCACGCAGCGCCCAGAGTAAAAAAAATTAATAAATAAATAAAAAGCATTCATAATTAACGAAGGACTGCAGATGTATCTTCGGGGTACAATTGATAATGCTTTCTAAACAAAGCGTCGGGGTATCTCTCACTCTTAGGCTCTTATGTCTGCCATTACAACTTCCCCCAGCTGGTCCATGCTGCCTTTGTCGGGAACCAAATCACCACAATCACATTCAAGCTGTGCTCTGAGAAATATGCAAGAAAAACAACATATTGTGGTTTTCAAGACAAGTGCTCGCTCACACAGACTGATAGCATGTTGTTAGGACGGTACACAAACATGCAGACATGCACAATTGCTGTCTAAATCTGATGAAAAGATAAGATGTTGGAGGCAGTAAGATGTGCCATGTGCTGTTCTCCAGTGTATTTGTGTGTGTGTGTGTGTGTGTGTATGTGCGTGAGTCCATTTGTGTGTGTGCATGTGTATGTATTTCCCCTTTTCACCCTCTTCTCTCTGCAATGGCAGATACATGACTGTTCCCAAATGGGGGGGGGGGGGGGGGGGGGGGGGGAGAGAGAGAGAGAGAGAGAGAGAGAAGGTGGCAGCAAGCCCATAAAATATAAGTCCTCCCTGTCTCTGGTCATGGTTCGTGTTGCTACATGGAGGCTGACGATAAAATGGGGGCCAGGATTTTGTTTAGGACAAAAAGAAAAGAGAGAGAGAGAGAGAGAAGCAAGGAGGCAGGCCACTGGAGAGGAAAGGGTATGGCAGGAGGGAGGCGGGAGTGATAGAAGAATGGTTGAACAGGCAGCACAAAAAAAAAAACAGGAGGAAAGATGGAGAGAGGAGAGAGGAGAGAGAGGGTAGAGAGAAAGGTAACAGAACAGAAGAGGAGCAATGTAAATAGAGAAGGGGGAGGCGGAGGGGAGGGAGGGGCTGGGGGTGGATAAAGAGAAGACATTGAACATGTAAACACTTGGCTGCTTCGATTAAACAGCCCATAACCTTGATCGGAGAAAAACCAACCTTGTAAACCATGACTAATAATGAATCATATCACAATTTAATTTCAACCCTTTGTCATAGTGACACTAGTGTGCTCACTAAAGATCCCATGGCGCTCATCGCTAGCGTGGGGGGGTGCTAACCCCGGTGTCCTGGCCAAAATCCCAACCTGGCTCTTGTGTCAACATGGTCACCTGATCATCACCCGGTCTCTAATTTGATAGTTTCATTTCTCACCTCTCCACTGCCGAGCACCACCCAGGTTTCATACCCCCCCCCCCCCCCCACACACACACACACAATATGTAAAGTGCTTTGGGTGTCTTGAAAGGTGCTACATAAATACAACTAGTTGTTATTATTATTATTATTATTATTATTATTATTAAAAGATTGCACCTGTATGAGGGAATGAATGAGTCCTTTATTTTCGTTGTCTTGCCACATTTTTGTGATCCATCCTGGATTATTAGTTTCCTTTTTAAATCAATTACATGGTGCAATTGGACATTTTTCAAATAATAATCGTAGTAAACATCGGCTATACTTGTAGGCGTAGCTTGTTATACAAATACACGCACATGAGGTTCCCCCAGTTGAGACTGAGGATGGAGAGTGAAGCGAGGTTTGCGTTGCGAAGCCATTCTCACCGAGATCCTCCTGGGATTTGATGTTGCTTTGAATCAGGCTCATTACGAAGTCCCTTCCCAAAACACATAGGCCCTCTGTACTCAGCAAGTAGAAGGTCTCGCTGGAAATTGTTAATGCAGTTTTGCTCAGAAGAAAGTTTCCTCTCAGAGCAAGAAAACTCAGTCGCCTAAGTGTTAAGCCTCAGAGGTGGGAATGTCATTTCTAAACAAATTACCGCGTTCGCGACCAAATATTCGCGATGAAACTGCAAATGGCAACCGCTTGCGAAAGAATCCCAAGATAACGGTCTGAAACTGCGCCGTTCACATCGCCGTGACGAGCAGCGGGCGTGAAGCCGTGTGTGAAGCCCACCAATGTAGGCTCTTTGTATAAAAGTTTGGGAAATCTAGCTGGACAATTCAGTGAGTTACAGGTGCTGAAGCAAAAAGTGTTACCACCAACCGATCTCCACCACTAGCGAGCCATACTTGAGTAAAAGTACAGATATCTTTGTCGAAAGTGACTCTGGTAAAAGTTAAAGAAAGAAAATCACTTGGGTAAAAGTACAAAAGTACATATGGTCACTACCGTTAGTGGCTGAGGAGAATGCGTTCATACGTCAGTGAGCTCGCATGCAAGCGCAACACGCTAAAAAGTAGACAAATAACTCATTAGCACGATAAGACAATTACTTTCAGATTTTATTTTGTAGTGAGTAAGGATGAGTCCACTGCAAATGTATCGGAGTAAAAGTATTTACTCGGATACAATACATTTTTTAAATGTAGTGAAGTAACATTTAAAGTCGACAGAAATATAAAAACTCAAGTAAAGTACAGATTCTCCCAAAAAAAACACTAAAGTTAACTGTAACAAAGTGTTCATACTAATTTACTTTATACCACTTCGCTGTTGACAGGTAATGGCTTCTTTGCGTGTCATGAGAAAAAACAGCAGGATGGGTGTCATAGGGGCCAACATGTGTGTGTGTGCACATGACTCCGAGCCATATGTTGTTTGTTTGTTTGTTGACAGGCAGTTTATAAATCACACACATCTGTCAGTGTTTCTTTCAGGTGTTATTGAGCAGGGGAAATGTAGCCATAACATATCTATCAAATATATATATATATATATATATATATATATATATATATATATATATATATATATATATATATATATATATCACATATACACACTACTGATGCTGAAACACTGCAGATATCTGTAATTGCACTCTGTACTTGAGTTGCTCCTCCATTGTTAACAGCTGGAGCAATCAATCCATCGCCGTCTCTAATTATTTGGATTCCATGTCTGGTCTATAAATAGGCCGGCTGTGTATGCAGGATACCTGTGTGTGTGTGTGTGTGTGTGTGTGTGTACTCTGTGCTCTTTTCACGCTCGGCGATGTGGAACCTGCGCTTTCATTTGTTTTTCGAACACAAATGTAACCGGGATTGACAGTTGGGAGCCAATTACTAGAAACTAAGTTATCACTCACAGTCCCACTCCCAGATTGGTGAAGACCACCATGGGACTGTATAGAGAGCCTACGTCCCACCCCTTCCTGTAGAGCACCACTGGACCTTATAGAGAGCCTAAGTCCCTCCCCTTCCTGTAAGACCACCACAGGACCTTATAGAGAGCCTAAGTACCGCCCCTTCCTGTAGACCACCATGTGATCTTATAGAGAGCCTAAGTCCCTCCCCTTCCTGTAGACCACCATGGGACCTTATAAAGAGCCAGTCCCACCCCTTCCTGTAGACCACCACAGGACCTTATAGAGAGCCTAAGTCCCACCCCTTCCTGTAAGACCACCACAGGACCTTATAGAGAGCCTAAGTCCCTCCCCTTCCTGTAGACCACCACTTAGGACTTAGGCTCTCTATAAAGTCGAAGAAGTTGTTTGGCGGCTGCGTGGTTTTGAAGTGAGAGCACCCGGAGGGCAAGATACCACCGCACCCTTGAAGTGTACGTGATGATGATGATGATGGTGATGGTGATGGTGAGGAGGATGATGATGATGATGATGATGATGATGATGATGGTTGTCAGCCCTGGCACTCCCTTATGCCACGTAGCCGAGGAACCCTCCCCCCTATCGCCCGGAGGCATGTGGTTTTCAGGCTGGGGGCTTGTGTAAGTGCAGACCTCCCTGACAAAGTTTGCCTGTGGGTCCATGTGAAGGGGAGAGGTGGCGGGGGAGTGAGGGGGTGAGGAGAGGAGGGGTGAGGAGAGGGGGTGAGGAGGGGGTCTGAGCGAGCGGACACCATGCAGCTGCTACCAGCATCACTGACTCACAGGCTGCTGGGTAGAATTAAACAGTGGGAGCAGATATCCCACTCTGTCTCTCTCTGTCTTCGTCTCCCCCTCTCTCTCTCTCTCTCTCTCTCTCTCTCTCTCTCTCTCTCTCTCCCTCTCTCTCCTTTCCTCTCTTGCTCCCTCCTTCCCTCTCATCTGCTCCCTCCCTCTTCTTTGTCATTCGTCTCAGCTTCGTAATAAGCGTTGATGCCTTTAAGATCTGGCTAAGGAAGGGCAGAAGCAAGCCAGGATGTGTGTGCGTGTGCGTGTACGTGTGCGTGTGTGAATGCGTGTGTGCGCACGCATGCATGTGTGTGTGTGTGTGTCTCTCTCTCTCTGTGAGCGATTGCTGATTGCTTGAATATAAATGGGATGTGCTCGTTCACCTAAATCAAGGCCACATGCTTGGGCTAAAACGCTGAGTGCAATGAAGCATTATGCTGTATCTGCCACTCACCGCTGGAAACACGCCGGCGCCGCCATCCTTGCCCTACATGAACTACTTGGGGGTAACCTCCAAAAAGTCTATTGTTGTCAACTGACCCGGCTGAGGTAAACAAAACGGGAGCGATGAGTGATGGCCGCTTGCGATTGGTCCTCTCTGGCTCATGTGAGCTTACCATAAACGTTTGGCCCCCCCATCTCGTTTTTGGCCCCATTTCCTTCTTTGTTTTTTTTCTCCGCTGTCTTTGACTTACTTCCAGCGGGGGTCTTTCAGGGAAAAAAGAAACGACGTATCCTCTTTCACGTGTAATCACTGATTCCCATTTAACGGCTTTGTGGCGCGCTAAGCCTTAAGCGCTTTCTGTTTGGTATTACACGACAGGCGCCGCGGCGCGTCTATTGTTCGGAGACGATCGCTGCTCATTGTTCGGACGGAAATCAGCTTCGTCAGCTTCACATCGCGGCTCCTTTCGTCACAAAGCGCCCCGAGACGCTTTGTACTCGCCAATCACAACTTCACACGCGTCACATCGCCGAGTCCCACACATGCCGACATGGTTAGATCATAGCGGTGACGTACGTCTAAAGGGATTTGAATTTGAAGATTGGATTTCATTTTGTTTAATTAGTGTAATTGTCTTGGTCCGTATTCCCAACCGTCTACTTAATGGCGCGTTTGAATCGCTCATTGTCTAGTTTTCTGTTTAGTCTCCTATTACAGTTTAGTCACCCGGTCCCACGGCTCACGTCCATTTTAAGGAAACCACAAAATCCTAAATTGGGTTGTATTGCTGTCAAACTCACCCCTCTTAGAGGAATCTGTTTCCCTGGCATGACACATTATTGTTGTTACTGCAGACCATTTTCCATGTCAATTATTAACATTTTCCATGCCAAGTATTAGTTAATATTAAAATGATTTCCCATCAACATGAATATCAAGCAGACTAACGACATAGTGTCATTATAGAGAGTTGTACTACTTTAACATTTCTAAATCAATGTAAATATACCGTAACATAAACGCTGTGTCTCCCCATAATGACAAATCATAATTATTAGTTACATAATAACTGACACTCCCATGCTCCTATGCTTCCAAAATGGCGGCGGCCATTGCGATGTGACGTTGCGATGTACAAGCCCTATACTATTTTGCATAATGATGAATATTCATAAATACCAATTCATTATTATTAAGTTTTCCTTGTCTACTAAGTACTGCCGGTAAACGCACACCGTTTACCGCCAACCGATACGCAGATAGCCTTGCTGGGAAACCATCGCCATGGCGCCAAGTTTCAGTCCGAGATGCAAAACAAGCGGACAGTGGCGCCGGGTATTCGCCGCTCCGCCTCGCTCCCCATCTCGGCGTTGTCTCACAAAAGGACAGTAAAGGGAGCTGTGAACTATCCCGGGGGCCCGGCGTCTTCAAACAAACCCCCCCCCCTCCCCCGTCCCTCGCCTGTCCTTCACAGCCGCCGGGGTCTCCTCTCGCCGCCTGCAACCACAACATCGGTGGTGGTGTGCTGTGATTTACCGAGCGCTGTGGGGAGACATTCGGCGGTGGAAGCGGGTTTATCTCTACCTTGTCATGCTAAATGAATTCCAAATGGCACGCCGCCCAGCGATTTGTCAGCGCATTTGTTATCGCTGACAGCCACAACCCCCCTTTAAACAAATATAAATCCAGTGGAAACAATCGGCCAACAAGATGCAGTGTAACCTTTTGAAATATCACGACGGCCATCAGTTTCTTCAGCGGGGCCATTTTCTCACCGGGAACGCGGAGTAATGGACGCCCGGGTTTGGAGTCGGAGAAGGTTTCCGTTGCAGCGTCAGCAAGTGGCTTCAACATATGACAGGATAAGTGTGCCAAGACGGTTGAACTGAGCGAGCGAGAGAGAGAGAGAGAGAGACAGAGACAGAGAGAGAGACAGAGAGAGAGAGAGACAGAGAGAGAGAGAGAGAGAGGGTTTACTCTGTAGAGAGCTAAATTAAAAGTATGTGAACTGCTGCAATAATGTAAATACCTTCACCGGCTATCTCCATCAAGGGATGCTAGCTCATAAACTAACACGTATCCTGAGGGAAGATATTAAGTGACAGTATGATCGTAACATTTGATTGGCTTTCATTGACTTTTACAATGAGTGAACGGCGTTTGTTTTTCCCTCCGTGCCGCCGGTACACAGAGCTGGTACATGGAGCTGTCTCGTTGGTTTTGGGGTGAATTCGTGGCGTGCCTCTGTTTATACGGAGGATGTGATGAACTCTTAAAATACATTTCTTCTTTTACTGGCAGGGTCGGACGTCGGGTTGATTTAAGAGGGACGGACGACGAGGGTTGCAGCGGTGTGCGCTTTCTCCGCCGTTGCATCATGCAGAAATCTTTGTGAAAGCACCATGTGATCAAACAGAACAACATCAGTGATGTGCCCAGACGAATTTAGCGTCACCTTGATCATACGTGCCGTGGGGTATTCTCGTGAAAAGGAAAAATGCATAATCTCATAAATGTCAATTCTGTTGGCTTTTTCCTCCCTTTTCCTCCTTTTTCCTCCCGTGACTCCATGGGACGACAGGAGATCAGATGTCGAAACTAACAGCGGCTCAGCGATGGAAACAGACCGATTGACGCAGACCCAATTTGGAGTAATTATGTTCTGGGAATCCGGTGCTGTTTGATACTTTGCTAATTTTCTAATAACTGTTTGCCAGCGGCTTTGGTTAGGATCGAAAGAAAACTCCCCGGCCAACAAAAGAGAGATATAATCTCTCCCTGTCTCTCGGCGGGGGGACGTTCCTTTGACTTAATTCCGTGTGTGTTTCAATTAGATTTAATTTACAGCCAAACAAAATGGCAGCAACAAATTGACAGTGTCGAGTCGAGCTAATAAATTATTCAACAATATCCTGATTGGCGTTTATCGTTCGGTTTCCTCCAAAGACCTCCTCCGCCAGATTTTTCTTTCCGTGCTTATTAGTGTTATTGTTGAGTTTTGAAAAGTTTTTTGGGCATTCATCGAGACCCAGGAGGATACAGCCGGGCAAACAGGCCCGCATCATTCTTCTGACCTTGCCTAATTCTCTGGAAAACACTGCTGACTTCCTGGGTCTTTTCTGGCACAAGCTGTTTTGGACATTGATATATTCTCCTCCTCCTCCTCGTCCTCCTCCTCCTTCGACAGAGTTCAGGTGCTCGCGCTGCTGATCTTTTTTTAGTCGGAAATGACCAGCGCTCGTCCTTAAAACCAACCCAAATAAATAGCGCCAACGTGGGGGAAAGATACAGTCCATTAGGCACAGCTTACTCTTTATAGAGCCACTTAGGGCACACAGCTGACATCTCTTGCCCAAACTAACAGCCTTGTACGCACGGGGATTCGCCGTTGTCGCGCGTTTCTCTCTGGGGTCATTTCTCCCTATCTGCCAACCCTTTCACTTTTGACGACTGGCAAACCGGCTTTGCAAGAACCGCCGAAACACTGCGCTGCGCTGACACCGTTGTCGGCTGATTGAATATTTTCTTTTCTCAATGACGGCGGCGCCGATAGTTTTTGATTGGTCGTACCGTCTTTTAAATTGCTTGGTACTTAGCACAGTGTTCACACACTCACCCCCCCCCCCCCCCCCCCCCCCCCCCGCTGAACATCATTCACTTGACACAGTGACTTGGCTGTCAGATCGAATCCCCACTCATGCTAGTGTTTTTTACGCCTATCTAAATGGGGGGTTTAACCTCTGCCCCCTGGCAAAGTGTGATTACGGCACTTCACGCTGACTTCCCTGGCACTCACAATAACTGCCACCATTAATCAGCGTGTAAGTAGTGCGGCCGGGCGAACCGTCTGATGTTCCTCAAACGTGTGCGTAGCTAAGACTAAATGGCCGCATCAAGAGACGCCCCAAAGTGCCCGTTGGGTAAATTGTGTGTTGTCTGTTTACGCATAATGGTTGTGATGGTTGCTGGTGCCCTGTGTGCATGCAATTTGTGTGTGTGTGTGTGTGTGTGTTAATATTCATTTGAAGAATACTAGAAGGAGAGAATACTAGTTGTTTATTCAAATGAGATAAGATCAATTTTAATGAGTGGTGAACATGTGGTGTAGCTAGTGTACCAAACAACATACACGTCAGATAGGATCACACGTCATGTAAGTAAACAGTATTTATCAAACATTTGTTCCACCAAAACTGCGCCTAACATATTGCTCTGTGTCTGACTCATCCGGTCCTTGTTGTTTTTCACTCTGTGCTTGGAAACAAAAGCCGTTGCGGTGTCCACCTAAGGGTTGGAGGAGGCGGTGGTGGGACAAGGCTGGGCACTCAAACAATCTCCCGGGCCCGTCTAATAAAGGTCTGAGCATCAAACCGTACTCCATGCCCGCTGGTCTAACGTTCGAGATTGTTATTGCTGGCTTTTTGAGGCGAGTAATCTTCTTAATGGCATCGGGAGGTGAAACGGACGATTCTCTTCGTCCGGCCAAACCAGGCCGAGATTCCGTACAAAACGCCACTCTCCCTCCACTGCAGCCGGTAGAGGAGAAGCACCACTCTAGACCTCGTAGCAGATTGCCTGTTTGCTGGCTATCCGAGTGTTTGCACGGATATCTGTATCTGTACTGAATTGCTGCCACTACGACGGAGCGAAGTGGGAGGTCGCCAATAGATTTGAGTTCAAACATCATTTACTGAGGAAGCGAGCTACGCCTTTAGCGGTCAACACGAGACGAGCGTCCAGTAAAACCGCTGGACGCTCGGTTAGCGTCAACACTAGGTCGCTCAAAATACAGCCAGCCAACAGACGAGGGAGGGAGGTTAGCTTCAACGCTAGGTTAACTTCAATGCCCTAAGGGAGCATCAACGCTGTTGGGCTTCAACACTCGACTCCACAGGGAAGCATTGGCAACGCTGGCAACGGCGATGCTGAAAGCAAATTATGTGTTGACCACTGTACTGGTCTGTGTGCAGCCCTGTCTGCATCATAAAACAGATTATAGAACAATGATTAGTGTTGCTTAAAAAAAAAAGGAGAGGAAAAGATATAACCACAAAAGTAAGGTGATAATAATGAATCCTGGTCCAGGCACTCAAGTGGATTTGCAATTAAAAAGCCTTTAATGTGCAGTTACATTAAAGGAGCAGTGTGTTGAATTTAGTGGCATCTAGTGGAATGGACTTGGCAGAAATTGATTAAAATATTCCTAATTATGTTTTAATTAGTGTGTAATCCCATGAACATACAAACTGTTGTGTTTTCGTTTCCTTAGAAGGAGCTTTTATATCTACATAGGGATAGGGTCCTCTTCCGTATACTCTTGATTTATGGCCCTTTTTCTTTTTAGTCTAGCAAAGGATAAACGCCTAGTGTTATAAACGGTGACATGTAAGACTTATGAAATTAACATTAGCCACAGAAGAGGCACATATTTTGCACAGATCAATACTGGCACACAGACTATAGGGTGAGACGACTACATAATTATACATTTTGAGTGAACTATTCTTTATTTCTTTGTCCACCCACACATGAAAATTGGACAACTATTCTCTCATCTTGCAAGTAGTTTATGGGCCAGTAGCTTATTTTGTACACTGTCTCTTGCAACATATAGTGTAGATCAGAGTGTGCCACCACCATTATAAAATGGACATTATTTGTCAAGGATTGACTGGTCCTACACAGGCCTAACGCATGAATATACAATATATTCAGGATGAGACAAACATGTTAGACATGAATTTATTTTTAACATTCAATATTAAAATATCATTATTCAAATAATTCAACAATATATTTAAAAAAAGTTAAAAAAGAACAATATTTTGTTAACAATGAACAAAAGTATATACATTTTACAACATATTCATGAAAAATATATTTGTGATATACTCTCTCAACCCAAGTATCGATTGTACAAAACAACAGCTGGAGGCTACTGTAGAAACTATAGCTCTCCATCCTTTCACCACCGTCCAACATCAGTGGGAAAGTCCTCAAAATCTGTGCCTCCTTGATTTTCTTGAAGCACAATTGGCAATGACATCAGAAGACACCTGCCTGCCAACCTCATGGTTTATATGCTAATGATGGCATGTCCAGTGAGGCGGTCTTGTGCCAGAGATGATCTAAGGTAGCCTATGTCTTTATCAGCTTACGTTTTGATGCCACTGTCACTGGTGGGTTGCAGGCAGTCCTCAGGGATATCCATTTTTGTAGTTATGTTACCTCCAGGGCTTCCCTATTTTTGCATCAATAAAGGCAGAAGAAAATGATGATAGGTAGCTAATAAAAACCTAATGAATCCAATAATAATCTGACAATACACTATTAAAAAGCAAGTAACCTGATAATAAACAGGTTATGGTCCTTCTGTCTCTTGCGGTTGGCAGAAGAGAGACAGTGACAGAAGCAATGCACTCCACTTCGCACCGGGAAGACATCGCAGCTAATTATCCAGCTGTCCCTTCGGCAAATTCAATTCACTCATCGAAAGGGACTGTAGATTTATTTCTCTTGTCTTGCAATAATCCATTTCGTATTTCATCAACGCAATGCATTATCCAATCGAGGCTCTGCGCTACGTGCTATATGAAGTCAAAACGACTTGTAGTTACTCTTAGCTACTACTCCGAAATGATGCATAAGACTCACACTCACGCTATTGCCGACGGTTCGGTGGCTCCAATTCAGTTGATGTCTCAAGTCTCTCCAAATGAGCGTCAGAACCTATTGTTCTGACATTCAAGATGCTGTTTCGGTGGGCGCCTTACTCTTTAAGGAGGCACTTTTTCCTCATTAACAAAACGACGTGGGGAGACTTGGGCACGGGATTCTGGTTTTTGAGCTTTTGACATTTTTCCCCACCCCCTCTGGGTCTCAAGACCAAATATCCCAACACAATACCCAGTAATTAAGAAACTTTGATTGGCGTTCTAATGACTTTCTTCACTGCACTCAATTTATTGGCACTATGGGGGCTCTGGGGGAGGTGATTGTGGAGTAAAGCAGCCATTACATCGTCTCTTCGGGGGCCCAGGTGTCATTCTCAACCCATTATCGCTCCGGATACTTTTCATTTTCCATTTCTTCCTCTGCTCCTGTGAATCACCTTATCTACCTCTTATATGCATGAGTTACTCATGCGCTCGCACACACGCACACATACGCACACACACACACACACAGGACACACGTCATTGGTGCATAACCACCCCTAAAGTACTTACTGTACAGTATAATCCATTCTGGATAAGCCAAGCGTAATGTAGCCAAGTGGCCAATAAACAGTTTCTTTATACGCCCTTTGAGTGGAATCATCTGAAAGAATACATTTAAAAGGAAATAATATGACATCTTTTCAAAGTGCGTTAGTACAGTGTTTTGCGTTTAGTCAAATAGTATCAAAACGCAGTATACTGTTGTGGAGTGTGTGTGTGTGTGTGTGTGTGTGTGTAACCAAGCTACAGAAAAGCACCACCGTTTCAGTTTCCCAGACAAAGAAAGCTATCTCTTTCTAATACTTTCATTTAAATTAAGAAATTGAATTACAAATTAAGATGTGTGTGTGTGTGTTTGTGCACATGTGAGGCAGCATATTGTGTGTGTGTGTGTGTGTGTGTGTGTGTGTGTGTGTGAGACCCCCTGCTAGTGTATAGTTAGGCCAAAGCCAGCCGTCTGCTACTGTGCCCAGAATTACAACATGCCACTACAGTGACTTCACACTCCGGCCAACACTGCTATCGCCTGCATTGGGGAATTGGGGATGTAGCCTGCAGAGCGGTTGCAGCTCAAGTTGATAAGACTCTGGAGATGTGCAGTGGCATTTCTATACGAGAAGGTACAATTCTGGAGGAGGGAAATTGTCCTCGCCTCAGATGACCAATCGATCAGACTAGGACTCACTGCCAAATTGGGTCCCGCTAATTTCCGCGGCCAACTTTAAGGGCTAAAAGCAAAGCCATGTACTACATGGACCATAAACGATGCTATAGGAGGAACTGTGTGGGAACTCACAGCGTGTTGTACCTTGCTGCTATTTACGCTCGCTGCAGGTTAAGCTCCGGTGAGTTTTAAAATATTAAGTGGCGGTCTGGGCCTTTCAGCGTCTGCCAGGTTGAATGCAAACCACCGAAAACATTGTATTTAAAAGGGATAGGTGTAGAAATGGTAGTCGGATGGCATCAGTGTCTGGCTGAATATGGGAACGTTAACGTCAACGTGTATTCCCGTCGTGTTTCTCTCTTCCGTGCGTACGGTCAACTTATTACAGTACACAGTATTACCGCTTCTCTTTGCGTTACTTGGAGTCGGTGTGTGTGTGTGTGTGTGTGGGGGGGGGTGACGCAGCCTTCAATACATAACAAATATCCTCGAAAAGGATTATCCAACGGCAGAGCTCTTCATAGCGTGGCTATGAACCCGCTTGCGTGCACTTCAACGGCTCGTAACGGCCGAGCAGAACGTTTTGTCTGGAGCGCCGCCGCCGGAGCAGAACAGGCTAAACACCTCTGGGTGCCTCTGAGTGGCAGAGGTGGAGGTAGGGGCGGAGGTAGGGGCGGAGGTAGGGGCGGAGGTAGAGGCCGCTGGGGTTGATCTAGCCAACAGAGCTTAGCGCTAAGTCTCCTGGAGAGACACTGTTCCCTGCAACTTACTGGGCACACATCGGTCGTTGCATTAAGGCGTTAATGAGGAAAGTAGACGTGGAGGTTTTTTCGCGCCCGAGAGACGAGGCTGGGATAAAGCGGAGGGATCAGGTTCCATTTGCAGGAATTACCCGCCACTGTTTTACTTTCATTATCGCCGACTCCGTCTCTGGATATTTGATCGCAGCAGCGTGCGGCTTGGCCGGCGATGACTTACTCAAATAAACGTTGAGGCGGGAATGAAGAATGAAGCCTGCTGTTGTCCACATTCAGGCCCGAATCACAAAATGTAATGTACAATACGCACCATTATCACACAGTATAATGCACATCATTATCACACAGTATAATACACACCATTATCACACAGTATAATGTATAATATGCACCATTATCACACAGTATAATACACAACATTATCACACAGTATAATGTATAATACGTGCCATTATCACAGTATAATACACACCATTATCACACAGTATAATACACAACATTATCACACAGTATAATGTATAATACACACCATTATCACACAGTATAATGTATAATACACACCATTATCCCACAGTATAATATATAATACACACCATTATCACACAGTATAATGTATAATACACACCATTATCACACAGTATAACACACACCATTATCACACAGTACAATGTATAATACACACCATTATCACACAGTATAATGTATAATACACACCATTATCACACAGTATAATGCACACCATTATCACACATTATAATGTATAATACACACCATTATCACACAGTATAATGTATAATACACACCATTATCACACAGTATAACACACACCATTATCACACAGTACAATGTATAATACACACCATTATCACACAGTATAATGTATAATACACACCATTATCACACAGTATAATGTATAATACACACCATAATCACACAGTATAATGTATAATACACACCATCACACAGTATAATGTATAATACACACCATAATCACACAGTATAATGTATAATACACACCATCACACAGTATAATGTATAATACACACCATTATCACACAGTATAATGTATAATACACACCATAATCACACAGTATAATGTATAATACACACCATCACACAGTATAATGTATAATACACACCATTATCCCACAGTATAATGTATAATACACACCATTATCACACAGTATAATGTATAATACACACCATTATCCCACAGTATAATGTATAATACACACCATTATCACACAGTATAATGTATAATACACACCATTATCACACAGTATAACACACACCATTATCACACAGTACAATGTATAATACACACCATTATCACACAGTATAATGTATAATACACACCATTATCACACAGTACAATACACACCATTATCACACAGTATAATGTATAATACACACCATTATCACACAGTATAATGTATAATACACACCATTATCCCACAGTATAATGAATAATACACACTATTATCACACAGTATAATGTATAATACACACCATTATCACACAGTATAATGTATAATGCACACCGTTATCACACAGTATAATACACACCATTATCACACAGTATAATGTATAATACACACCATTATCACACAGTATAATGTATAATACACACCATTATCCCACAGTATAATGTATAATACACACTATTATCACACAGTATAATGTATAATACACACCATTATCACACAGTATAATGTATAATGCACACCGTTATCACACAGTATAATACACACCATTATCACACAGTATAATGTATAATACACACCATTATCACACAGTATAATGTATAATGCACACCGTTATCACACAGTATAATACACACCATTATCACACAGTAAAATGCACCGCGCTGCAGCAGATGACACAGGCGCTTCCTGCAGAGGTCACCTTGTGTTTGTCACTGTGGCCCGGTATGCAAATGTGTAATATTTTCAGTTATTCTTTTTTTTTTGGCCATCGTTATATGCCTGCCTCATCTAAAACACAGCTACTGAAGGGCCATTATTAAGAATTCAAAGTGTAATAAACAGTTTGATTACTAGACAGCGACAGTTCTCACAGAGAACAGCATCACATGTTTAATTAGTTTGCCAAGTCAAACTCTGACTAATCCAACGAATCTATCAAAGTCTGTTTATTTGCCATTGTTGTCTTAGTTATGTATAATGCATCTATCCACCACAACGAAGAGCGCTAATTATGTTCCCCGATCCTCTGATCCATATAAGGTCATGACCAAATATGGACGTTGGGATGTGCATAGTAACACGCATTCGATTGGCTGTGGAGTATCTTTATTCAGATATATGCGTGCATGGGCGACGAAGCGTGCCCAATGCAAGCTTACTTCATTTGGCCAAGTATTGTTTGGTTAATGACACCCAGTGGCTCATTGTGCTCTTACATTTAATTAGGTACAATAAAAATAGACTGTAAAAACAATACAACATATTACAATTTTATGGAAGTAAAAAAAAAAAAGCAGGGTTTTTTTGGCTTCATTTCTAAATCTCTGTGGCCCCCGGTGGCCAACGGTCCGCGGCCCGGCGGTTGAGAACCGCCATGTTAGAGGATGAGTACCTTTTCACACAGAGCCAACCTTAGCACTTGATATTTAGCAGGATTAAGCCGTCACTGTAAATAAAAATGAGACACGGCGTGACCCATTATCCTAATGCTCATTTTAACATCTGAATTACCTTAAGTGGGTTCAGCGGGTCGAGCACATACACACGCGTGTGTCTCAACATGTTGTTTGAGCAGAGATACCGCCTTTTTTCTGTGGACCGGCAACGGACGGTACGACCGCATCGCAGCGGTTATATAACTGCCATGGTTATATAACGTTAAGGAATAAAAAAGCAGCTAAGGAATTGTATCATGACATTTTCATGACGGCCCTAAAATACACCGCGCGGCGAACAGAGCCCGGCGGAGTGCGGTACAATATTTTCACTCTGCGGAGGAAACACTTCTTCACACCAGCCACCATATAATCCAATATTTAAGGAATAAGATGACTAATGATTCGTATTGGACGCCGTAGAACGCCAGTAATTCCTCCCGCAAATCTAATTAGCATTGCTTTGGCGTCTCTGACTTATTGGCGGTATATTGTAAAAGTCAAAGCGGATCCAGTGGTTCACAGCTGCATCTGTACCTCCGCCCGGTCCGAGAGCCTTGACACCCAGGGTGAGCTAAAAGAGTTAAGCTCTCATATAAGCTACTGTAGGTGGGAGTGTATGTAGGATTAAGAGGCACACACACAAGACCCTACAGGCCTGATTCTCCAACACAACACATATATATTGGAGGGGCTGAGATGAGAGCGATATGAAAGAGCAGTTACAGCGGGGGAGAGAGAGAGAGAGAGAGAGAGAGAGAGAGAGAGAGAGAGAGAGAGATAGCAAGAGACGGGAACATAGTGAGTTGCATTGATGGCAAGAATGAGAGTGAGAGGGACTTTGAGACATAAAGAGTGTGGTGAGAGAGAGAGAGAGAGAGAGAGAGAGAGAGAGAGAGAGAGAGAGAGATGACAAACAGAAAAAGGGGCAAGCAAGGAGTGAAAGAGACGCACAGAGAAGGAGAAAGCAAAGGCGCAGAGAGGAGGAGGAGGAGGAGGAGGAGGAGGAGGAGGAGGAGGAGGAGGAGGAGGAGGAGGAGGAGGCGGCGGCGGAGGCGGCGGCGGAGGAGGAGGAGGAGGAGTAGTAGGAGTGGAAAGCAAGACAGAGCAAACACCAATATAATGGCTGCATCACAGACCGGTCCTGAGGGAGGGGCCATGGAGGAGCAGATCACTCAGGGCCACAGGGGCAGCTCTGCAGCGCTCCTCTCTGCCTCCACTTCCCTTAACTGCCTCTCCTTACTCCTTGTGAGGACTAGTTATCTAACGCAGCCATGTTGCAGCCCCATCGATAGTTATTGCACACGCACACACACACACACACACACACACACACACACAAACATGCACGCATACAAGTGCACACTCACAAACACACACGCAACCACGTGGGCACTTGACGTGTGCATGTTTGTGTGTGTGCACACATGCAAGTGCAAACCCACACACACACACACAATCACGCGAGCACGGAAACACACACACACACGCATCTGCAAACACACACACATGCACGCAGACACACACACACATGCAGACACATCCACACGGGCACACACACACACACATGCAAGTACACACACGCAACGATGCGGGTACGCAAACACACACACACACACACATGCACACTGACACACACATGTACAAACACACACACGCCCCCCCCCCCCCCCCCCAAACCAGACAAATAGGGCTTGTAAATCGCAACGTCTCATCGCAATGACCGCCTCCATTTTGGAAGCATGGGAGCGTTGTAATGTTATTTATTGTGTTGGTAGTCATGATTTTTTGGGCGTTGTTTAGTAATTAACGGTGAAATGATTTGTCATCATGGGGAGACATTGTTGTGTATGAAACTGCCGCAGCGTTTCTCATATGAGGCGCGGCAAAACAAAGCATTCGCCTCATCATTAGCCGAGGTTACGGTATATTTACGTTGATTTAGGATCTTACAGTACTACCACTCTCTCTTTCTCGCTCTCTCTCGCTCTCTAGATATGGCCGGGTAGCGCCGACAAAAGAAAAATCCCATGATGCATTCTGACGGACAAGCCCTATCGCCTGATAACGTAGAGCCCCGCCGGGTCTGTGTCCTCCTCGCGTTTCTTCTCTCCTCGCCTTTCTTTCTCGTTTCCTTCTTCGGTTCGTTCTTTCGGTTCTTTTCCGGCGCTCTTTCTCCAGGTGTCGCGGCGGTGGGCGTGTCACAGCGGCGTTGGTGCAGTGCTCCACGCTGCACACTTCTTCTCTCTAACTCCCAACCCTCCCACACACACACGCACACACACACACACCAGTGAAGTGTTGTGCAGAGCGACCATGGAGAACAACACACGCAGTCTCAGTCACATCACTCTCAGGCCTTGTCAAGCACACGGCTTGATCATGTGTTGTGCCTTTAAAGAAAAGTAAGAACAAAAACAACACGCTTTATTTATTTATTAGCTATCCATGAGCTTCGAAGGCCTTCCACTACAAGCACGAGTTGAAAGCAATGGTGGCGGCGGAGGAGGAGGAGGAGGAGGAGGAGGAGGAGGAGGAGGAGGAGGAGGGGAGGGTAGAGAGAGATAATGGTGGTGGAGGAGAAGTAGGAGGAGGAGGAGGAGGAGGGGAGGGTGGAGACAGATAATGGTGGTGGAGGCGGAGGAGGAGGAGGAGGAGGAGGAGGAGGAGGAGGAGGAGGAGGAGGAGGAGGAGGAGGGGAGGGTGGAGACAGATAATGGTGGCGGAAGAGGAGGAGGAGGAGGAGGAGGAGGAGGGTGGAGAGAGATAATGGTGGTGGTGGAGGAGGGGGGGGGTAGAGAGAGATTCTGGTGGAGGAGAAGGGCAGGAGGAGGAGGAGGAGGAGGAGGAGGAGGAGGAGGAGGAGAGAGAAGCTGGTGTTGCTGGGGTTACAGATGATGGGGAGGGGGGGGGGGGGGGGGGGTTGGGGCTACAGATGATAGAGGGGGGGGGGGGGGGGGGCGTTGCAGCGAAGGCAAAGCTCCTGCATGTGTGGGTGGCGTTGGGAGTAGGGAGGGATACCGGCCCCCTGGGGGAGGCGGGTCGGGGCTGCAGTGACGTTTTTAGGGCAGCTGCAGGAGTTATAGATGAGCATCAGATGCTACGCATTAGTCTTGACGAAAAGAAAAAAAGGACGGGAAGACAACAAGAAGCCAGAGTACAAAAAAATATCCAGGAAACTCTCAGCACTCGGGCGGCGAGCGAGAGGACATGTGTGTCGGCACTTCTTAAAAAAACGAGTCTCAATTCTTCATTCGTAAACCAAACACATGCATGTTGTGTGTATACTCGACAGTTCGTAACAGTAACATATTCACAAGCTTCTCGCACAGCTGTTGGGTCTTCAGAACGCAGAATCCACAAGCAGCCGGGCGCCTGGTGTCACGGCTCCATGTATTTTTATTTACACAGATTACTGCAACCGTTGTCAAGAGACACATGGAGAAACACAGCTAGGAAAAGTAATCAACAAAGCAACGTCCATTGAGTTGATGATCTCTGTGTGCACACATGCAGGGATTCGTCAGTCTCATGTAAGTGTGTCTTTACCACGAGCTCCCAAACACCATGTGGAGATGAATTTGAACCATTGAACATTTGAACAATTTTCATTTGTACAATTGTATTTTTTGTGACGTTATCCACTCGTGATCACCCATAGGCAATGGAAAACTGAGCATTTTTGTTGAATCCAATTAGTTTGTGTTGTTTATGTTTTCTTGACATCTGTGACACCCAGCAATAGTCTAGAGACAAAATGTGAAAAGAAAAAATCACAGGTTCTTTTGTTGGCACCTTACCCCCCCACTTCTGCAAACATAGCACTTTTGCAATCAACAATCAGGTCTTATTGTGTTTGTGTTTGTATTGGTAATGTCATTTTTGTTCAATAGAGAGTTATTCAAATAAAGATTATTCATCAGTCTCCGAGTCGGCCGACTCGCGGTTCCTTCCTCGCTGTGTTTGGCGGCAACCGGCTATGGTCAATATGCAGTGCATTGACAACAGTGCTGTCACTGTGCTGTGCAGCCCCATGAACTTCAATAAAGGGAGAGCCTCTTCAGAGGCTGTAAAGATTGTAAAAGAAACGCATATAATTCAGTTCATATATATATTTATTTATTAACGTCTGACATATTTGGGTTTCCACTTTCACACACTTGTGATTGTCATCTCCCGAACGTTTTTTTTTTCTCTAGTTTTTTTCGGCCGGCGGGCTGATGCTATCCATGGGCTGTCAGCTGGCAAAAAAAAACAACATTTTTCGGCGTGTGCATTTCAGGAAGTCAGAATACCGACTCGGAGGGTCGGCGAGACAGCGGGCCACGCTGCACTGAACCCTTACCTCCCCTGACGCCCCGAACTCCTCGGCCACCCGGAGGGCTGGGCTGGAAAGGCAGGAGACGTGACCGAGAAGACAATGGACAGGTTTAATACAGCTCCTCGCGGCCTCTGGGGAATCACCCCCCCCCCCCCGCTGATATTACGAGACTGCGAAATGAAGCACATCCATTTCCTGCAGCCCCGCGGATGACATGTGGCAACTGGGGCCTTTGATGAGAGCCGAGTTGTTGCTGCTCCCTCCTCCCTCCTACCTCACACACATGCCTCCCGCCTGATTACCGGGTCTAACGCAATACGCAACTCTGCATCTCGCGACGCGTGAGTAATGGGAAAAATATTATTTTGAAGTGATGCTTTTTTTTATTCGTCATCGGCGGAGGAGGAAGAGAGACGGACGCGGATAAACAAGGCAGGTCATGTGTACCCGCTAAGGATAACATTTGTACAGTAAGATTTGAAGGAGGAAACTGACATCCTGGTATTTTAGCCGTTTTCCAAATGTACAGTTTTTTGGTGCTAGCAGTGCTGGAATAACTCAAAAAGGCCAACGGAAAGTACAGAAAAAAAACAGCTGTGGGAACAGAGATGTCCGATGATTAGTTCTGGGGTCCAGCTGCCGAGAGGGCATTGATTCAAGATTCGAGATTAACTTTATCGTCCTGCACGTGCAACATTTGGCTTGGCCTTTCATCCATGCAGCAGCCGTAAAGCCGTACAAACTTAAAATTCACCGTTCAAAAAAAACAAACATGCAAAGATGTTAGTGGATAAATACAGCAAGGCTCCTAAAAGCACCTATAAACAATACAAACAGAAAAAAACAACAACACATCAATAAAAAAGACCATGCAGTCAAATCCACTCTGCTGTGGCCGCCAGGTCCTCCCCAGAGGAATCGCCGTGTGAGTGCTTGAGAAAGCGGCTCTTGGTCAGAATCGACGCCGACTGACTGGTCTGGAAGAGGAGGCAGGCGGTTCCTGTTCGCCGGGCTTAAATTCAAGAACCTTGACGCGAGAAGAAAAATCACATTGAGGGATCCGCTTCAAGTCATGCAATGCAAATGTGACTTGATTTGTTGATCAGTGGCGTCTGGGGCAGTGCCCTGCTTCTGGTTGGCTCCCAATTTGTATATAATTAAAAAAACAACATTTATTTTGTGTTGAAAGCGCTCTTCGGTGTTTTTGTGTCTGGGCGTTTACCGTTTAATCATACAAAATAGCGGTTGTTGGTCAAGCCCATAGAAAGTAGGCTTAGGGCGGCAAGGAATATCGCATGGTCGTCCGCTGTCCACATTTTTCAGTGTTTTTTGTAGACGTCAGGTATAGTTTGGACCCTAACGTGGCGGTCGACGCCGCGCCCCGCCGCGGCGCTACCCGAGTTGTGATTGTCCGCCTGCCCCTTGCTGTCACAGCAGCGCTCAACGCCATGTCAGTTGACAGTGAGGAAAATGTGCCACTTCGGTGGCTGTGCCTCCTGGCAGCGGCAAACTGTGTTGAAAGTCTGCTTTCGTTGACTTTTTTGAGACTTTCTTTCAGAGAAAAACTTTTTGGCAAACAGCGTCTTGTTCTGAGACTGTGCCCCGCTCCGGCGCTCAGCGGGCTTCAGCGGCGCCGTCTCGGGCGCCGCTGAAGTCAGACCTGGCTGCACGACGGTGTATTTCTGCCGCTTGTGACCCAGAAATCAACAATTCAACAGGGCAAGGCTGAAAAACCATATCCATCACTTAAAGTGTAAGTTAGTGTCGTAAGTATGACCCCACGGCAACTTCATGATACTTTTTTTTAAATCTAGTGTTGTGCATGAGCGTTGTAATGAGCGATGTTGTGTATGAATTGTGGACCGGATGGGGCCGTCGACATCAACTCGCTGCCCAGACGCGGCTCCGCACAGCATCCACACTCGCCTCGCCGGCGGCGTCTCTTCGTATTTTAGTAACAGTGACAAAATGGCATAGATTACTCTGGTTTTTTTTAAGCAAAAAGGGTTCACTGCCCCTTTTAAATCGCTATAATCCCACAAAAATGCCCATCATTTCACAGCTGACATAACTCCGCTCCCTCGCGCCACCAAGCGGCCAACCTCAGGAGCCGCCGATGTTATTGATTGATTGATTATGAGCAGCAGCCCCGGTTGAAAGGAAAGGAAAGAAGTGCCACGACAGCTCTCGCCTCCCTTTGTTCTCCGACACGAGCTTTGCGCTTCACACAGGAACGCAAGCATTTGATCTGTGAAAGCGAGCGGTAAGTGAACACGCGGCTCGCGTGACTCTCTGCTACGTGAGGCGCGTCACACGTCAGTGGAGGGACGTCATGTCGGCGGCTTCACGTCCCGCCGCCGCCGCCGCCACCACCACCACCACCACCACCACCACTGCATCAACACCGGCTGCCTGGGCTGCTCGGAAACCGGCTGGGTTTTGCTTTAGCTGGATAAAGGTCTTACATAATGAAAACAGAGTGTGTGTGTGTGTGTGTGTGTGTCTGTGTGTGTGCGTGCGTGTGTGTGTTTTCCCCATCACACAGGATCTGGCCAATCAGTAACCCTAGTGGCAGAAGCACACACCAGGCCGGTCTAGACTTGAAATTGCTCCGAGAGGTGTTTATTCGTTTGTCGTGCGGCTACGTCCTCGCCGAAATCCATGCAACCCCCCCCCCCCTGTATTGTATTTCACGCTGTTTTTTTTAAAAATTAGGAACGAAAAATAATTGTGCTCATAACTCCCGACGTTGTGAGCAAGCGTTGTTTTTTTCAATCAGCAAAATGCTCTTTTTTTTCCTTCACGGTGAACGTCAATTAAACTAAAGCCATCGATTCATACCGACATTAATCACATGCACAAGCAATTAACTCTTGTAGCCCTTGTCAATACGAGCTTCGTCCGCCGCGGTGTGTGTGTGTGTGTGTGTCTATTCGGGGGGACAGTAGGCACCTCCACTGTTTACCTTTCACAACGGATGCCCTTTAAGCCTCCAATCCCTTGTTTTGCTAGTGGCCCCCCTGGGACCGTGAGGGGAGGGGAAGGGCAGGAACGGATAGAGGGAGGGAGAGGGCGGGAGAGAGAGAGATGGAGAGGGAGGGAGAGAGAGAGATGGAGAGAGAGAGAGAGAGAGAGAGAGAGAGAGAGAGAGATGGAGAGGGAGAGAGAGAGAGAGGGATAGAGGGAGAGAGATGGAGAGAGAGAGAGAGAGAGAGAAAAGAGAGAGAGAGGGGGATAGAGGGAGAGAGATGGAGAGAGAGAGATAGAGAGAGGGAGGGAGAGAGAGTGAGAGAGAGCGAGAGTGAGAGAGAGTGAGAGAGAGCGAGATGGAGAGAGAGAGGGAGGGAGAGGGAGATAGCCGGGGAAAGAGATTCGGAGGATATATTAGGGGGCGTGAATATGTATGGAGTTATTCTGAGAGACCGATGTAGACAGAGACAACCGCAGACAGACGGACAGACGGCAAACAAACAGGCAGAGAGAGAGAGAGAGAGCGAGAGACATACAGACAAACAGACAGACAAACAGGCGGAGAAAGCCCTTAGAGAGACACGCAGACAGACAAAGACAGACAGACAGAGAGCACCCACAGAAGGACAGGACAGACGGCGAGGGGGGGGGAGATGGACAGACAAACGGACAGGACAGACGGAGAGAGAGAGAGGGGAGAGAGGGAGGTGGGCAGGGGTAAACGCGGGGACGTCTTTTACAATGAGTCGTGCCGCCGGCTCTCCTTTTTCCCTCCCAGGCCCCCATTGAACTCCCTCGGATGGGTTCATCAGGTATTCATGAAGTACGACGCCCACCACCACCTCAGCTCCGGCTGTCAGAAGGGACAGAAAATGGAGCGCCTTCGCTCCTTTGTGGCTCGCTCTCTCACTTTCATATGTTTTGACTGCACACACACACACACACACCGCCTTCCCCGCTTCAGGTGTAAACTGGGGAGATCTTGGGGGGGGGGATGGGTTATGGGATGTACTTGACTGCATGTATTACTCTGCGGGAGCTAAGATATTATAGGCGTGTGCTGTACCCGAGCGAGATAATCCGGCGAGATAAGCAAAAAAAGCCAAGTCATTTTCCTTTTGTTTTGTTTTATGGTCTTTTTTCTGTTTCTCCAATAAATATCGTTCTCTTATATATTCAAACCTCCACCATGGCAACCCCGAACCCAACCCATCTTTCCAATCTATTTCCATCTTTTTATTTGCGTTTCGTGTAGCGCCGATCGATAGCCATAGTGGTGGCTGCCCGTCATCATCGTCGTTGTCGTTGTCATCGTCATCATCATCATCATCATGAAAACAGATGCTATCGCCGCTCAGCTACAGACGCGGCCGAGGCTACGCTGTGTCTGTAGCCGCGGCTGAGGGGGGGGGGGGGGGGCGACAGGAGCGGAAAGCGGGGAAAACCAGCCGCAGAGGCGATCAATACGCTGGTAATGAGTGCAATGATGGCGATAAAGGAAATACGACGCGTCTGCGCCGCATGTGCCCCGGCTCATACCTGCCATGCGTCCGCGTGTGACGGAAATCATATTGGGTGTGCGTGTGTGTGTGCGTGTGTGTGTGGGTTTGAGTGGGAGGGGGGGGGGGGGGGGGGGGGGGGGGTGGTCATGGTGGGTTAAAGATGTATTCCTGGGTTATTGATCGATGTTTACAGTCCAGCTGCCAGTGATGCTGCCATGCTGAGAGGAGATAGGGCCTCCACACGGCTCACCTGTTTGTACATTAAAGCTGCAGTGTGTATAGTTTAGTGGCATCTGGGGGGGGGGGCAATCTGCAACCTCACCGCTAGATGCCACTAAATCCTACACACTGCTCCTTTAAAATACAAAAAAAATGATTTCTTTCTTTTTTTACATGGGTGTTCAGCAACAACAGTTACGAATAACGACATCAATCGGCATGATTGGCAATTACCTTTTTTTTCAATTTTGAGCTCTTTCGATCCCTCCTTGGAAATGCAATGCCGCGTTTATACACGATACCTGACTGCATGTCCCATGCACCATGGTTCCCATGCATAAATAAATTCAATAAATAAACTAGACCTGGCTGTTAAATGCTTGTTTGGTATACACACAATACAATCAGCCCCCCCTCATGAAACCACGAGGGCAATGATGTCATGGTTGGTTTCCTGCTGTTGATTGCTTGCACAGCTTCCTGTCTGATGACCTACCTGTAATCATACATTATCACATAAATAATCATGACACAGACAATGCATCAGAGCAATCAAATGAGCCGTACGGCATTGTGAATAGAAAGTTCCCCGCCCTGCACAAACTAAAACAAAGGCCCGTCCAAAAAATAGTTACTTCCGCGTACGTACCTTCATACCTTATTAAACTCACTATGGCCCTGTTTACACCAGAGAAATTATCCAGTCTACAACCGTTTTTTTAATTCCCATAATCCTTTGCACCCAGTGAATGGGAGGCGCTGCCACTCCGGCCCGTCAGCCTGATCCCTGCTCCATATCCACACGCACCCACCTAGGTTTCAGATCTGTACCGCATCGTGGTTTGCACAATCTCCGAGACGCGTGCTGACATTTACATTGCTTCTGATAACATGTCATGTTTAATAATGGAATTGCAAGTGCTAGAATCATAAAAAAGAAATTAACGTATTGATTTTCGCCTGGGCTAAGCGCTCGACTTGACAACGACGGATTATGTCTACGCGAGAACCTATCACTTGTCAAACTAGATTGAATGCGGTGTACGCCGCCTCCGTCTCTCGTACAACGGCCGCCGTCTCTTTAGACAGAGAAAACCTCTCTGTTTGCGTTGCGATCTCACAACAGCTCAAGACAGACTCAAAACGCTTGTGTAAACAGGGCCAATGTCTGTGTGACCGTATTTTACAGTGTGGTTGTGGGTGATCGCCCAATCCTGGTGTATTCACCACCAAACAGGAGCGATTTAACCCAAAAAATATATTGCCGAAAACAAGACAGACACGGCTAATGGAGAAGTTGGTAGTTTGGTCCACTCTCTCATTAGGAGGCTCGTCTTATTAGGAGGCTCGGGGCGTTTGAGGGCCACTACCTTGATTGACTCCTGTCACCATAAAATAATTTAACCGAGAAGAAAAGCAGTGGGAACTAATTACAAAAGACACAGATTGAGCAGGAATCATCAATTTAACACTAACTCACTGATTCATTATTCAGTTAGCCGGTGTGTGTGTGTGTGTGTGTGTGTGTGTGTGTGTGTGTGTGTGTGTGTGTGTGTGTGTGTGTGTGTGTGTGTGTGTGTGTGTGTGCGTCCATCTCTGCATGGGGGTTGCCACATCCATTCGCTTTTAAAGGACTGTAACGGTCTGGGTGATCAAACCATCTCAGCCATCTCTCCTGGCTTCAATATCAGTATAATTTATCAAAATGACTTCCTTGTACCGATTCTGCGGAGGAGCATTTACATTTACGCCCTGCAACGAATATTAAAAATGGCAATATAGCACTTTTGTCTTATGGAATCAATGTATCAGCCAGTATGGAGTATGGGGATAAAATGTCTCCTCACAAAGACCAACGAGCTATATTGCTATTGTTTACATTGGTGGCAGGCAAAAGGTGGTGTGATCAGGGTCCCAGGGTTCATAGACGTGTTACAATACCAGGATATTGAATTCACTGTATCCATACCTGTATCCATATCCATATCCAATATGCATCTTCCATATTTATTATCTTCACCGGGGCGGCATCATATTGTGTTTAGCTGTCTTTAGCTGTTGCTGCAGGTACGTTGGCACTATCAGCGTGAACTGATTTTTGTTTTTGGTCAAAATGCATTCTGTAGGAGCACAAATGGATGACCCTTGAGTATAAACAGCAGTTTAACTGAGACGGATTTAACAGTAAACGTGACGGGGAACCCGCGCTTGGAAAGGCAATGTTCAATTCATCATTGTTCGGACAAAAAAAAAAAAAATTTCCTGGAAAAAATACTGAATAAGACTAAAAGACCACCGGATCAAACCAGCAATTCATGTCTGAACCACTGTCCTCAATCAGGGACACTGTTGTTGTTAAAGGTGCTGTAGGTACGTTCTGAGAGTTATAAAGAGAGAGAGTGGAAAATAGCAGAGGAAATGAACAATGCCCCCTCCCTATCTACTCCCGCCCTCTCTACGTTTGTCCGCCATTGAGACGTGTTGCTATGACAACGCGGTATGCACGAATGCGATTGACAAGCAATATGGATTCCCCAAAGCAATCACGGGATGTCCTGATTGGTCAGAAATGAGCTGGGAGCGGTCTAACATCTAAATGGTCGCAGTTTCACTTACTATTAGCTGGGTGGCATATTACATTATAATTACAACCACATTATAGACTACGTAATACGGCACCCTTTCACCCTACGAGGATTCACTGAATCCTCTATCTTGTTCCACAGAGGACGTCCCCTACATGTGACTACATGAGTCACCGCCAATCAAAACCCATCAAACATCAGGCCCATAAAAAGGTAGATGGTGGTGGCACCCGGAGTCAGATTCCTTATTAAAAGCAAAACCTTATCTCCTTTATTCCCGCCTTCGCATCTACCTTCTCTCCCTTCTGTCTCTACTGCTTTGAGATGTTGACACAGGGTCTTTCTATATATATGTGCGTGTGTGTGTGTGTGTTTGTATGTGTGTGTGTCTCAGTTAAAGGTTAAACGTTTTAGGAGAATAACATCCACCTAAGGAGTTTCAAAAAATGTGATCTGAGCAGTCATGGCAGTCGTAAAGGTTTTAGAAAAAAAAACTGACGTAACATCAAACGTTGTCAAAACCAACCTCACACTCGCTCGAGCCAGAGTGTGCAGCAGCCAATAGAAAACTACCACTCAGGAAAAGTGGTTTTAGCCGGAAGTAGCAGACAGTATTTGACAGAGCATATTTCCGTTTTAACAACTTTATACATTTTAGTCAAAAAGATGACTCACCAACACTTTGTGAGACCCAAGCTGTTATCAACTGAAAAAAGTGATTTGGGGGGTTTACTTAGCCCTAAGCCAACTATATTTATCGTGTTCATCTAGTTTAAAACTCAGCGAAAACAATAAACCTGTACTGTTTTCTAACTTGCTTTTAGAGTCATACACAAATTGATGTTTACATGAGCGTGTCCACGCGCGCTTTAATGGACTAGGGATTTCCCGACACAAGCGGTATGGTGATTTGATTGGCTGCGACCCGTGGCACCAAAATCCTTCCCCTTTAGGAAGTGATTTCTTAAGCACGCGAGGAGATGAATTAAATGAGCCTAATTAACATCCGGCTGCACCTTTGCCAGAACAAGTGTTGTCTTATTCCTTCGTTTCTTGTTGTTTTTCCAGTCTGTCCGAGGATCTCTCTCTGGGCACCTTTCTTTTCCGTTTGCGCGTGCTTTCATCAGTTTGATTCGCTCCCCGTTTCAGAGCAACAAAGAGGAAAAATCAATGTGCAGTATAACAGCGTTCACAGCTCCAGACTTGGGCCCACGGTTCCTCACTGCTGATTTGAACATCGGCTCGGTCTCACATCGCAGGAAGACCAAGAATAATATGTCTCTGCTGCGTTTTTGCTTCAACTGTCCGGTCCAATAATCAACTTTCCTTCGGTGTGGATTATAATAACAATGTGTTCATATAGCATGTATTGCTGGAAATATACCAAGGCTACGAGCATTATTAGAGAATACAGTTCTTGTACTCGTGTCGCCAAGCAATGTACTCTGAACTGACTCAAGCCTTTTCCTGAAGGATCAACCACCAGAAAGTGATTTCAGTGGTCATGGTTATGCCAACTTGTCCAACAAATCCAAGAAGTCGCTGCTTACAACCTAGAACTAGTAAACACACAAATTACTTTTTGTTTGTTCACAAACGTTGAGTGAATAAATCTATTTACATGAAGGGAGAAATGGTTGAGGTGTTAATGAAAGGACTTTCTTAAAGGGTCCAGTGTAAGAAGTATTCATCAGAATAGCAGACTCATTAAGTGATAATGGCTTTAATAATACACACAATACAACACTGTTCTACACACAATGTGGACTAAACAGATCTAACTGCTTTAACTGCTGAGATGAAGAAAGGGATTGTCCTGGAAATGTGAGCACGGCTATTAATAACTGATAAGTGGATTAATACAGAGTTTATATGGCTGATTTAACGCTACACCCAAAACACAGCAACCTGTCTTACTGGCTAACTGCAGTTGTGTTGGTCGCTGCAGGTTTCTGATGACTTAGCAGACACATGTCAGTATCTGTATAATATGTGTCGCCAGCATTATACATGCACACATACACACACAGGCACACACACACACACATGTACACTGTAGATTCCAATCAGTGACCATGACACTTCATTACCATTTAATTACAGTGTCTGTGTCTTGGTGGAGGTTGCAATTAATTGAACTGCATTCAGTTAATCCCAGTTATGTTTCCTTCATTGCTCTGACCCCTCTTAACTACATACAAGGAAGTGGTTGATATTTAAAAACCAACTAAGGGGAGTCAACACGCACATCAGTGAAGTCAGGCAGGGTCTTTCAAAAAGGCACAGTGAGGTCATAATTGATTATTGTAATTTGCATGAGATTATTGCGTTCCAGTGTTAAAGTAGCAAAATGTCACCTGTGTTGATTAAACTACTTGACTCCATGACATTTCCAGCCAGCTTCAGCGTTTAGCGCCCTGACCAAAAAACCTAAAGAGCTGGTCCTCTTTATACACACACACACACACACACACACTGAGATGATGGAGATATTATTGCTCATTGTTTAAGAATGGTTTGCTTTAGCCTTTTTAAAAGAGCATGAAATCCATGATCATTTTTGGTACCTTTTCATAATTTTCATTGTGATTATATTTGATAGTGGTTGTAAAATTATACCTTTATTTGTATATCTAAACAAGGTTACAAAGTGCTTCACAAAATTCTTAAGGATGAAACAAAAAGAGATAAGCCTAAACATACAAACACTAGTTACAATGATAAAATAATGTGAAGAAAGGCAAAACAGGAATAAAAATCAGGCATCAAAAAAGCTTTCCTACAAATGTATGTTTTAGGCACGGATTTAAAAACTGGTTATCTGCTGGCAAACCTAATCTCCTCAGGCATCCTAGAGCCTTGGGGCCCTGATGGAAAAAGCCCCAAATAATAATGATTATATTTCATTAAATGAAATTGAACACATGGCAGCATATGGACAACTCATAATGTAGTGCAAGTACAAACTTGCGAGGCGAGACTTTAATGCAACTCAGGAGAGGAGACACAAGATCTAGACCAGAGATGTTCACGTAAATGTGTTCAGCTCTCCATCACTATGTGAGCTTAGATATGAGAATGTGAAAGCCCAGTCTCCTCAATCATTCGATAACGGAGTCGTTTTAGCTGTGAACCAAGATGTGTTATCAAATAAAGCACAGAAATGGCCAAAAAGTTCTTAGAATTTATTTTCATCCACAGTCAAACAGATGTAAAGTTTTGCTCACAGTCAGCACAATGTTTTCCACCTGGTTTGGTCTATCCTATGCAACGGTGATGGTAATATCACAAGACACTCAGTTGTTAAAAAAAGCTTACGTGACACTAAACTGCATCGTGTTCACAAGACTGTTTTCTGTCGCTAAACATGATTATGATGTTTGAAACCGCTGCTTCCACTTAAAGCTAAATCGACTGATATTATAATATTCATTATTATAAAATTAATACTATACAATATAATTTCATAAGACTATTCCGAGGGGTTTTTGGAAGGAACAGGTTTGTGCTCTGTACAGAAGGACATGTTGGTACTTTTGACATGTAAGGACGCCAGCTAATTGAAACCATGAATCAGGCCAAATCGAATTCCTGTTTTACACTCTTGTAGTCAAGGAGGACGAATACCCTGTGGTGTTACTGGGACACCATTAATAATGACCCCATTCCTATTCAAATTGTTCCTAACGGCGGTGATAGCAGCGAATGGTAATAGCGTTATTTTTTTCTTTAGTGAAATATTATTTTTGAATTGATACCGCTATAAAGAAATACATTACACGGTCGGCCTATAGACATCTTTTTTGGACAAATGCAAATCACCACCCAAATTAAAATGGTAATTTCACTTGTCTTTCTTCCACTATTCTCAAGTGCAGTGACTTATGCAATATGCTAATCGTACAGTAAAGTTGACTCGACTGCCGGCTGCGAGACTGCGATAAGCGGCGTCGCCTCTGTAAGAGAGGTGTTACATGGGTTTACAATGTGGCCCTGTTGACTTAATGTAAACGATGAAGAAGAAAAAAAACATTGTGTCATCACTGATATCTTTTGTTTCGCTCTCTATTCCATGGCGGCTAATGGGGCCATTACATCGCACTGAGAAGCCCAAAACCGCCGGTCTCTGAAATCTGCCGGCCGGTCAGGGCTTGCCTGTTTGAAGTACCGGGGTTAATCCAACACCACAAGCTCACACATTGCACTGTGCCATTTGAGCTCTTTTGTTTGAAGTGAACAAGTTTGAAAGGATTTCCAGCCACATGGGGTCAAGCATTTAGGACGTGTCTGGTGGAGGCCGCGCGCCGCTCTGCCTCAGCGATAAGAAGTTCCCAGGAGTCGGACCCAGTTTTAACATGCTCAGGCCACTTTCTGTAGGCTTTAAATTAACCAATGTATGACACTGTATGTCTACACACACACACACACAACATTAGAGCATAGAAATATATATGAAAACGATAAGCTTTCATATACAGTATATTAGATAAGATAAGCATTTGATTAAGTACATATGATTCCAGAAGAGATAAGAATCTCCGTTGCATTACATTACAATATCCTGGTTGTTTACCTATAACATGAGCTTCCTTTGCCTTCATTGTCATATCAAACATTTACTTTTCTCTTTGTCCACCTATTCATACACAGAGAAGCACACGTATATTTGTTGACTCTGAATCAGCATTCGCCCAAAAGAAAATCTATGCTTTTTTGTTTTGTTTTTATTATTCATTACTTTGCTGCAGATGCAAATTTGAGAAAGTCAGGGTTTGTTTTGTGTTTTCGGAGACGCTTCGATGCTGCTTTGTATGCTCTGCCAGAAACATTGCTATTCCACTGAGGCCAGGCCAGGTTGCCGTAGACGCGCTGTGCCAGGTTTTAAAGTTTGACTTGCCATCAAGATATTTTGTGCTAAACTACTGTTGCTTTCGGCAGGCGGGCAGAGGTAAAGACTAAAAGGAGAGGGGGGGGGGGGGGGAAGCTAACAGCTTGCACTTTCATATTTGAACTGTGCTTCCCTGAGCTTCGCCGAACGCGGAGCCTCGCTACATTTGCACATCCGTGTGCCGACGGGCAGAGCGCAACGGCAGACATACATGTGTTTTAAAGATCGGCATCCAGCCGCCGCCAATTTTCATAGCGTTGTGTCATAACGACACAAGTTACCTGGGAAAATTCACGGCTCTCGGCGTGTTAACGCACAATAAAAAGCAGTGTAATGAAGAAGAAAACTTTTTCGACTGTACATCGAACTCCATTACATTATTTAATACGGGGTGTGTGGCTGCATGACAAAGGCCACTGGAAGAGCCACTCAAATGTATTCACAAGTGTCAGAGGATTGCTGCAGTGTCAGAGGATTGCTGGAGCTCCAGGGAGCCGAAAGGGAACTGTCTGCCCACATCTGCACAACTGTCACTTGGCTAAAAGGAGGATTACGGCAGCAGGGAGGCAAGTGTGGTAAAGAGTTTCCCCAAATGAAAAGGTCAAAATAAGTTTGTTTAAAAAAAAAGAAGAAGAAGAAGAAGAAGAAGAAGAAAAAAAAAAGAAGACACGAACAACCTGCCTCAGCTTGGCATCCAACATGGCTGACAGGGCCACGCTGTGCCCCCGACACCAGAGAGGGAGAAGCCCTATGGATGCCTTCGAGACACCTCTGAAAACCTAGCGCTGCTTAGCTGCCACTCTACTGATTTAAATCCATGCCCGAGGTGAGGCACTTTATATCCATTGTCTATATTTTGAAGGTTGTAAAAAAAAAAAAAAGAAGAACATTGGTGAGAGAGGTTAGGGCAGTAGTTAAGGGCAAGTTTGTATTTTTGATTTGAGTATAATTGAGTTCCAAGCGCAGGGCAAGCCCCAGTGCAACGTGTTTTCATTTTTACCCACAATGATGCTCCATGGCTTCTCCAAGTATTCCTTCTTTTCAATAGAAACTGTGTATCTCTGATGAAGACACACAACCTCCCTTTTCACTTCTCACATCATTGCAGGAGGAATGCAACTTTTGACCCCATAAAGAGTGCAAGCGCAGCAGCCGGCGCCGGGTACGCGGCGTCTTTATACCAGAAGGCCGAGTTAAGAAATGGGATTCAGAACCACCTCGTTTAAACTTGTCACGTTGCCACGGTCACTGGTTTGAGCTAGCTTACATTATGCGGGGGTTGTTTTTTGTTTAGAGGTGGGGAGCCTGCTTTGTAAATGTCTTCATCCTCAAGGGGGTAGTTCAATCAATCGCAGCCACGACCAGCAACACAACAGACAGGACGCCCTGGGTAACAACATAAAACAGCGATGTGCCACTCTGAGCCTGTTTGTTGGTGGAAAGAAAAAAAAAAATCTTCCTTTCAAAGGCAATGAATTGAAAAGCCAGCTCGTATGCTAGTTATGGTAAGACTGTCCATATATCAACAAAACATCTGTGGTTATTTTTTTTTAATAGGGACATTGTAACAGGTTCACAGAGTGGGCGGACACAGGCTTGGCGTTATTGAACGCGTGGTTCGCTTTATTCTTTAAAGCGAACAACAGGTAAATCATGGGCTGCACGTCTCGTGCACCGTGGGGTCCACAACACGGTGGCCTGGCTCTCGGGGCTTTCGTCCCCACTCGCTCTCCACGGGACCGTCTCTCTCTCTCTCTGATCAAACCACTACTGAAAGGCAAAGCAGGCACATAAATACACACTTCCTGATTGGGTCTGATTGCGGACACCTGTCGGCAACCAGACCCCATCGCCCCCGCCGACCTGGTGCTCCATACTCCCCCCTACCGGCGAGACTCCGCCCCCCTCCACATACCCCCACCGCCCGACATAGGCCGGGGACCCATCCGGCCGTAGCCTACTCCCCCCCCCCGGAACGGGAGAGGAAGTCAGCCACGACCATCTGCGACCCCGGCCTGTGGGCCACCCGGAAATGGAAGGGCTGCAACGCGAGGTACCACCGGGTGATCCTCGCGTTGGCCTCCTTCATCCGGTGGAGCCACTGGAGGGGGGCGTGGTCGGAATAGAGGGTGAACTGGCGACCCAGCAGGTAGTAGCGGAGGGCGCCGACCGCCCATCGGATGGCGAGACACTCCTTCTCGATGGTGCTGTACCGACCCTCCCGGTCCGATAGTTTCCGGCTCAGGTACAGCACCGGTCGGTCGGCCCCCCCCACCTGTTGGGTCAGGACCGCGCCCAACCCCCTATCCGACGCGTCTGCCTGCACGGAGAAAGGGAGAGCAAAATTAGGAGCACACAGGACGGCTTCCCCGCAGAGGGCTGTTTTAATAGCATCAAACGACACCTGACATGGCTCCGACCACTGGACCGTATCTGGGGCCCTCTTCCGGGTGAGGTCGGTCAAGGGGCTGGCCAGGTCGGAGAAGTTTGGGACAAACTGCCGATAGTACCCCGCCAGCCCCAGGAACCGCCTCACCTCTTTCTTGGTCCGGGGGCGGGGGGCGGCCGCGACCGCCGCGGTCTTACCGACCTGCGGCCGGACCTTCCCCCGCCCCAGGTGGAACCCCAGATACTGGATCTCCCTCCGCCCGATCACGCACTTCTTCGGGTTGGCCGTGAGCCCCGCCCGTCTCAGCGACTGAAGGACGGCCGCCACCCGCTGCATATGCTGCCCCCAGTCGTCTCCATAGATGACTATGTCGTCGAGGTAGGCGGCAGCATATGCAGCATGAGGCCGCAGCACCCGGTCCATCAGCCGCTGGAACGTGGCTGGGGCCCCGAACAACCCGAACGGAAGTACCTTGAATTGGTATAGACCGAGCGGAGTGGAGAACGCCGTTTTCTCTCGGGCTGCTGGAGACAACGGAATCTGCCAGTAGCCCTTCGTGCAGTCCAGGGTCGTGTAGTAGGTGGCCATGCCAAGCCGGTCCACAAGCTCGTCGATCCGAGGCATCGGGTAGGCGTCGAATTTAGACACCGCATTCACCCTACGGTAATCCACACAGAACCGGACAGCCCCGTCCGGCTTCCCCACAAGCACGACGGGGCTGCACCAGTCGCTGTGGGACTCCTCGACGACGCCCAAGTCTAGCATTGCTGCCAATTCGCGCCGTACCACGTCTTGCTTGTGTACGGGCAGCCTGTAGGGGCGTGTCCGCACCGTTAACCCCGGTTGCGTCTCGATGTCGTGAGTTATTAACGGGGTGCGACCGGGCAGGGGCGAAAAGACGTCGGCGAACTGGAGCTGTAGAGAGACCACGTCCGCCGCCTGACTCTCCGACAGATCCTCTCCTCGGCCGACCGGAGGGACAGGCCCCGGGGCAGGGACTTCCGGTCCAAGCTCCTCTCCCTCCGGTAGCGTCGTGGCGAACGCGACCGGGACCACATCATTCCACCTTTTCAGGAGGTTGATGTGGTAGATCTGTCGGGCGTCGCCCCTGTCCGACCGCACTACCTCGTAATCCACGTCCCCCACTCGCCGTGTGACCACAAAGGGACCTTGCCACTTCGCGAGTAATTTGGTGCTAGAGGTGGGCAACAGAACAAGGACCTTGTCCCCCGGCGTGAGATCGCGTAATCTAGTCCCTCTGTCGTACAGGCGTTTCTGATTCTCCTGGGCTTGGCGCAAATGCTCACGTGACATTACCCCGAGCGAGTGGAGCTTTGCACGCAAGTCCATGACGTACTGGATTTCGTTTTTGCTGTCGCTGGACCCCTCCTCCCAGGTTTCTTTAATGAGGTCCAGGACGCCCCTGGGCCTGCGCCCATAGAGCAACTCAAACGGGGAAAACCCTGTGGAAGCCTGAGGCACTTCCCGCACCGCAAACAACAGAGGGTCTAGCCATTGATGCCAATTTCGAGCATCCTCCAGTACAAACTTCCGGATCATGGACTTTAACGTCCGGTTAAACCTCTCACACAAGCCGTCTGTGGCTGGGTGATAGACGCTCGTGCGGATGGCCTTGACCTTCAACAACCCGTAAAGTTCCTTGATCGTGCGTGACATGAAATTGGTGCCCTGGTCAGTGAGAATCTCCTTTGGGATTCCCACCCGCGATATGACGTGAAACAATGCCTGCGCAACACTCCTCGCGGAGATATTGCGCAACGGAATTGCTTCCGGGTATCGGGTTGCGTAGTCGATCAGGACTAACACAAATCGATACCCTTGTGCGGAACGTTCTAATGGCCCGATAATGTCCATGCCCACGCGATCGAATGGGACCTCCACCAGGGGAAGGGGCCGCAAGGGAGCCCTGGGGATGGCCGGGGGATTCACCAACTGGCACTCGGGGCAGGAGGCGCACCAGCGGCGCACTTCCGCCCGAATTCCCGGCCAATAGAACCGGGCCATTATCCGGTTCAGTGTTTTGTCGTACCCCAAATGGCCCGCCATTGGGTTGTAATGCGCCGCCTGGAAAATCATTTCCCGGCGGCTCCTGGGTACCAGCAACTGGGTAACAACCTCCTCACTCTGGGTGTCACGACTCACCCGATAAAGCCTGTCCCTAATCACCACAAAGTGTGGGTAAGTCAGCACTGCGTCTGGCTGTACCCGAAGACCATCAATGGAAATCACTTGGTCGAAGGCGGAGCGTAGAGTAGCGTCACGAGACTGCTCAAGGGGGAAATCGTCCACCGGTGGAAATGTCGACGCTCGGCCCCTCGGGCTGAGAACCTCCCGCCTCCTCCCCCGATCCCTGAGCAGCGTCGGACACCCTCGCATCGGCGCAGAACACAGCACATGACTTACATGTCCCTATCTGTCGTGTCCGTACCCCCGCACTCTCGCTAACTGCCCCTGGAAACCCAGCCCAATCTATCCCTAGAATCAGGGGGTACGTGAGGCTCGGACTAACCGCCGCCTTGACCCTATGCGTTTTTCCCCCATAACGAATTTCGATAGGGACCAAGGGATACGTGTGAACATCCCCGTGTATGCATCTCACCGCAACGCTCGACGCCTCGAGCAATGCCTCGGACCGCACCAGGCGCTGATGGATCATGGTCTGCATACAGCCGGAATCCAACAGCGCCTGGTACGTACCCCGTTGTATCCTCACCGGGATACGGTACGCCTCGCCGGGACCGTAGGGAGGGATCGGGGCACCGGTGACGCGGACAACCTGGCCCACCTCCATCATCGGGCAGTCCCTCCGAAGGTGTCCCGGCCGTCCGCACCGCCAACACCCCTCCCTTGCCGTCTGATGGCCCGCCTGCAGGAGGGGGGGGGAAGGTGATTCATGCGCCTGCTCTGGCGTAGGCCCCCCCCCCCCACCTCGCTCTTGGTAGCGGGGTGGGTTTGTACCCTCGCAGGGCCGCCGCCCCGGTCCGCGGGCTCGGGGTTGGTGCTGGTGGTCTTCTGTCGGTCGAGGGGGGAATCAGGTGGCCCTCCGCGATGTTGACGGCCGCCGAGAGGCTCTCGGGCCGGTGGTACCGGACCCAGGTGGATGTTCTGGCTGGGAGCCCCTCGACGAACCTCTCGAGGGCCACCTGCTCCACGATCTCCTCGGGGTTGTTCCTCTCCGGGGCCAACCACCTCCTCGCCTGGTCCCGCAGCTGCTGGGCGTAGGTGAAGGGCCGATCGCCTTCTGAGAAGGTGAGGGCCCGGAACCGGCGGCGATGTTCTTCCGGGTTTAGGCCTAGCCGGTCCCGGATGGCTTTGTCCACCGCCTCGTAGTCCCGCTGGGCCCCTGCTGGTAGACTGTGGGCCGCGAGCTGGGCCTCGCCCGTCAGGAGCGGCAGGAGGCGGTGAGCCCACTCCTGGCGTGGCCACCCGGAGACCTCGGCCACCCCCCGGAACGTCTCCAGGAAGGCCTCCGCGTCGTCGGTCTCGCCCATCTTGGGGACGTGGATGTGGCCCACCGCCCCCGCCGCTCTGGGTTCTCGATCGCGGTTGCTGGAGACGAGGAGCTCCTGGAGGACCGCCCGATCGGCGGTCAACGACTGGCCCAGCTCCAGGAGCACCTCGTTCTGCGTCCGCTGTAGTTGGGTCTGCCGGTCGGACATCTGCGTGAGATGTCCGAGTATTGCTGCCAATGGTGACTGCTCCATCGCCGCACTCTAGCCCGACGTTGGGCGCCACTGTAACAGGTTCACAGAGTGGGCGGACACAGGCTTGGCGTTATTGAACGCGTGGTTCGCTTTATTCTTTAAAGCGAACAACAGGTAAATCATGGGCTGCACGTCTCGTGCACCGTGGGGTCCACAACACGGTGGCCTGGCTCTCGGGGCTTTCGTCCCCACTCGCTCTCCACGGGACCGTCTCTCTCTCTCTCTGATCAAACCACTACTGAAAGGCAAAGCAGGCACATAAATACACACTTCCTGATTGGGTCTGATTGCGGACACCTGTCGGCAACCAGACCCCATCGCCCCCGCCGACCTGGTGCTCCATACTCCCCCCTACCGGCGAGACTCCGCCCCCCTCCACAGACATATGTTCGTTTTTCCTATTATCATGGTAGATGTAGTACTGTATGTAACAGATTGGACCCAATGGTTTACTATGATGTGTTTTAAGCTTTGGTAAACCAGCCAGGAACAGTAGGCTAATGGAATAGGGAGTTGTCTATATTGTATTGATAGCCTATTGTTTATGATCGATCATGCCTGCTTATGGTATAACGTCGATAGATAGACCCCTGTGTAGCGAGGTCGTGTCACACAGCATACTCACTAAGAGACTAATTACCAACTCGAAATGAATATTTATCAGCAAGCTATAACCTTTGCCATTTAAAAATCTATTACTATATTTGAAAAATCCTAAATAACAGGGACATTTCCAGGGACAGCTCCAGCCGGGGACAGGCCAGCACAAACGGGCACGTCTGGGCACCCTAATGGGTTATGGGTGCTCCAAAGACTTGATTAACTTCACAAGGGCAAATTAAACTTTTGCTGAACAACTTATTTGACTATTTGATTTGGTTGTTATCGGCCAAATGACACAGGAGGTGGCAGTGGGGGGGCTTTCATCAAACGCGATGTTCTGGGCTCATAGGCAGCATGAAAACCATTGCTGAATCGGCTATGTGTGCTTTTGCATAGTGTCCTGGTCATTATGGAAACACTTCCTGGTCAATCACTATGTAAACATTTCCTGGTGATGCGGTGCCACGTCCAGCAGGCCGATGCGATGATGATGACCACTGAGGTCAGCGACTATGGAGGGCTTCTGTTTTACCTGCTCACATTTCATATGCATATCACCTGCCCTGGGTCGAATATATACATATACATAATGTTACACACAAGCAGCTACAGAGCAGTGGGATATTAGCTACATGTGGTATTGGACTTGTATCGCTCAGTACCATATATATATATATATATATATATATATATATATATATATATATATATATATATACTGTATATATATATATATATAATATAATGTGTGTTTATATTGCATGCTTAAATTGCAAATGACAAATTACTAACATGCACTCAGTTATATTTAAATAACAATAACAACAGCATTTAATGACTACTTATAATAAATATGCCTCCAGCAGAAAAGCATCTATATATTTTAACTTTATAAGAAATGGGAATTTTGCACTGCAGGTCATGATTTTATTTTGTAATAATTTCTTATATCCGAAAGTGAGCCCACAGAGATGATAGGGAGGGAATAGAACCATACATTATGGAGAGCTAAATTAATATAATTTATCTGCTAGCAAACCTAAAGACACTAAGCCAAAGTATTTTACCAATGTCCCCCTACATTTTCAGTTCAGCATTATTAAATAGATCTCTCTATATTTTCCCTTAAAACGGGCACTGGATGTCCTATCCTAAAAAGGGCACCATGTTGATAGCATTTTGGTAATGTCAAAGTTAAAAATACGATGATGTCTTCTGAGTCCTATGTGCAGAGCTGTCCCATCTGGTTGGCTGAAAGTGTGAGAACACATCTAGCTGCTTCCCTATAAAGCAGCTCATGGGCATTGGCATTTATCTCACTATCTGTTACCTTAGGCAACCTCTTCCAGCTCAAACTCTGGACTCCCAATTAGTGCCCCCCTAACTAAATAAACGCGCCCACTTTGAGAAAGTCGTCCATTTTTTGGCCCTCAGACATGTCTCTCTGGGCAGAGTAAAAAGTTAATAAAGAGGCTACATTCATTTCTCAGTGGTAGCCTGTGATGGCTGGGTAAATACATGATGTCACTGTATAAGATATTCAATGCATTTCCACTAAATTGAGAATGTTTGGGGAGAAACGGCAGCAATGTTGGATGAGTTACTTTACTGTAAGAGTCAATATCAACTCAAATGTAATTCTGTCCTTGAACATTTTATGTTCGTATTTGTGAACAGTTTGCACGCAATGCACAAATTATTGGCAGGTGGCCTGATTAAACATGATCTTTTGAAAAAAAAAAAAACATAAATAATTAACCCTAAACTATACTGCAAAAATAGTAATTTCTCTGTTTAGCTCAGAACTTGACCCAAACCATTAAAAAACAATAACAATAAGGTAAATGTGAGGTGAAAGTCAAACTTGCTGAAGATTGCTGTGCTCCCATATTGAATGTGGTTAGATCCACAGACAGCAGTAGAGGTCATGTTGCCCTGTAATCCTAATGAAGTGGATAATTAGGTGGCTGCCGGATTGTACAATCTGTGTTTCACCACGGTGGTTAACGGAAAAGCTTAATGAACAGTTGTTACCCGACATGGACACGGTGTTGAATAATTTCCTTAACAAATACAGGACTGTCCATTCACTGGCCTGTGAAGTAGCTACGAGGGGATTTCTAAAGTTGTGTCTCATAGATGTAAATTCATACCAACGGATGGGGTTTCTAATTTATTTTGTCTGATTGCTCTCACTCCACAAAATCGAAGGATACGTTTAGATTGTTTTTCTTTGCTTGGGTAAAATTTGAACGGATAACAATATCAACCTCATTTTCATGGTGCTAAAATCTCAGAGCGATCCACAGTCAAACAAAGACTTTCAAAACTGACTAAAGCAAGCACAACTCGCGTACATTACCATCCAACATGTGATTCCACAGGAGGGGTCCTCACTCTGAGACCGGCTTAATTCTGCCAACGTGAGTAATTGTGTTGTCCACTCTTATTTTCAAAGTGTTCATTCTTTTCATTTTTATTTTGCATTGATTTTATGTTTTTACTTTGCTCGGTTTCATCACATAATTGAGCACAGTGGTTCCCAACCATAGACTTTAACTGGACCACGAAACGGTAAAAAATAGATAAATACACATGCAGTGGCTGAGCAAAGAGTGCCAGCAGCGCCCCCTTTATGTACAATCATTACTGCAAGAAGGTCATGGCCAGTGGGAAACTGTGAAAAGAAGAAGTCAGCAATGCTGCTTCTGCTCCCAGTGAGTTTATTTTACAAACACAAATGAACACAAATGGACACATCAATGGAAAACACATGAAGGAATGCACAAAGCCACACTATTTTTGAAATACAAGAAGCCATAAGACTATATTTACTAAACAATATTCATAATATATGTATTTTAAATGATCTATAGAATTTTGTCTATTATTGTAAATTGGTCTATGGTACACATACTGCAGGTGGTACACGTAGTACCTGCAGTACGCTTGTGTACCACCAGGGGTACGCGCACCACACGTTGAAAAACACCGACTGGCCTAGCAAGCAGTGCGCAGCAATTAGTTGCACTAAAGTGAAGCATTTGATCAGATTCTGGTCATGCTTGTTCCAGTCTAAGGACAACCAAGGAGAACCAGGATCCGATCAATTTTGGATCAAGTTGTTCCCTGCTAGGCATTCGCAATGAGAAAACCCTGAAATGTATGTATGTCATTCTGTTTAGATATTTAGTTTAGTTTAATTAGTTTAGTTCTGATTAAATACTTTTATGGGCTGATTCTTCGAAGCAGTACTTAAATGTGTCTTTACTGTTTCATATAATCTGCACAGGCAGTGGACTTGGGAGAAAGTATACAAACTACATTCACTCGGTGTGCCTGTTTGTACCAACGCACCCGGTCTACGTTTTAAAGTGGAAAAGAGGAGGAAAGAGTTTATTGAGAGAATGAACTAATCCTGCTCTGAGGTTTTAGGACCCGCAGTCCACCTCTGTTCTGTTGGGAGGCAGCATGGCTGTCCATGCTAATGCTGGCTCCACCTTTGCTACACTGCAGTAACAATATCCAACCTGGAAACTTTCTGGCAGCCTATTATATACTCTGTAAAACACCACCACTTATATCATTATTTAAAGCAATGCAGAGGACATCACTCTTTAAGGGTTAAAGAGCATGGACACATGAGATACTGTGTTATGCAAAGGAACGGTGAGATATGACCTCCCAGTCGCAGGTTTTATCGACACTGCTTTATTCCTAACCCCTGAGTCCGCCGCAACTCAGAACTGCAGTTTAAAGAGCACAATGGAGTACACTTGTGGACTTGAGTGTGCACTAGAAATGTATAACTATAGCTTTTTTCTCTTTTTTTTTTCATGGGATGTGTTTTTAGATTCGGCCCTTTGCTTCAGAACGCCCCTCAGAAGAGACGACTTGCAAGCTTGTTTGGTTGCATTAAAACAAATCCCTGCAACTCACAATTTAATAAACCTTCTGTTTTAAGACCCTTTGATTTCTTCCATTAGTGAATCCACAATTATGCAGTTTAGTTTTATTATAGGCTATTCATTAAATGCTGAAGCACTTGAGTATTCTCCAGTGAGCTTACAAGAACATGCAGGGTCTCCACATGCTGGAGAACATATAGACACTCGTACCGCTTAATGAGACGCGACGCTAGTACTTGTTTTAATGTCTTTTTGGACAGCATTGGAAGTCTATACATAGCACTTGATCCCGCTAAAGGTCATCCTCAAAATTGACAAAGAGTTCAGCGGTTTCTCTCTTTCTCGCTGCCAAAAAAAGAACAAAAAAAAGAGAAATTCATGATTCAGCATTTTTCCATATTCATGAGTTCCCTCTAGGTGTCAGACTACCGGTTCTCCTCTCTATTGTAGAAATCCCTCTGTTCCCTCGTTGACCCCTCCGCCCGCCCGCCGTCCTGGGATCCCCCCCCTAGACCCAAACACCAGACACAACATGCCAGCACGTAGGGAGTGACCGCCAGGCATTTCCAATTGGCAACCCATTTACATCAACATTTACATTTAGGGCATTTAGCTTTTGTCCAGAGCCACTTACAATAAGTACATTTCAAATCCATTATGCTGTATTAACAAAGATTCACGATAATACAATTTGTACAAATGGGAAATGTGCCTGTATGACTGTGCCTTGCCTTTCCGCATATTGCAACAATGATCTTTATGAAAGACAGCCAATGCACTAAAGACGAGTTCAGGAGAACTGTGATTACTCGTCACTCAGAAAGGACATCCTCGCCTGCCAGTAATGGTGCCCACAATATTTATCTCCTTACAGTAAATATCAACATTTATTTCAAGAAACCAAAGGGGAGGGTCTGACCGATTCAGCATTATTATGGTCTGTATTACTATGGTCTGTAAACTGAAACCCTCTACAGACCCAGAGCTCAGGATAAGAGAAAGAGAGACACAGAGAGAGAAAGAGACAGAGAGACAAAGAGAGAGAGAGAGTGATGAAAGAGAGAGTGATGAAAGAGAGAGAGAGACGGATAAGACAGATCCAGTAACGGAACAGATGACACAATGACATCCAAACCGAAACAGGATCAACACCAGATGTACATCACCTCTTATGAAGGGACCGCACACAGATGTTAGTGTACTGCATTGTAGCGCAGGTGTTGTATTTTGTGGAAAGCCTTCTATAAACCTTTGACTGAGAGGCGGCTCCATTTTGGAGTACCTGGGTAAATATCCACCATTTTCATGCACGGTTCTGTAATTAAAGTCTGTTTTTAGTGTTTATCCTGCAGGAATGGGGGTTGTGGACATTGCTGGTCTATTTTTACATTCAAATTTGTCTTTCTTCCCAACTTTGTTTTGTTTGCATTTCGCAGCTCAGGCGGAGATTGGCTTGGTGTTGTTACACCTTTCCTATCTCCTACACCCATGTTTGTGTGCGTGTGTGTGTGTGTGTGTGCACGCGTACGTGTGTGTTCATGCGTACATACTTATAGCATCTGTTTGGGCTAGATACGCCACCTTTCCCTATCCTGTGTGAGAATGAAGCTTAACAACAAATTCAACTCCAGCAGAGCTCTGATGATGTGGACCACTGGGGACATCTCCGAGAGTTAAATCATCTCTGAAAGTCAAATCATCTCGGAGAGTAAATCATCTCCGAGGGTAAAATCATCTCAGAAAGTCAAAACTTAATTGCTGGTTTTAGCAGATTTCAAAAAGCCAAACAGAGGATGAATCCTAAATTACCATCACGCTCCTGATTTTATGTACATTCATTTAGAAGCTCGTTTGCTGGGCAATATATTCAGAGTTCCCCAATTATCTGATGCTAATGATTTTATATTATATGAACTGATGTTAAAGATTTTATATTATATAAACTGATGTTAATGATCGCCAGTAAAGAGTTGAAGAGGAAACCTACCTGCTCTTTTTATTCACTGCAGTATTATTCTGTTATATTGCAGTTACCTGCAACTGTTTTGCAAATACATTTTTTTTCAAATGATTTGAAATACAGAGTGAGAATAAAAACATCCTCCCGTCGCTCGATCAACCAAAGCATTTATACTTCTCTCTAAATCAATTTGATTGGTGGAGTAAGTACAGTAATAGTGGAAAAAGCTTTGTCACACAGGAAGTTGTGTTACGGTGGAGAGGAAGTGACAGGAAGCACTTCTACCCTTTGAATAACCAAGCAGTTACAAAGAGATGAATGAGTTTTGTAATTATCTCACACATAAGGCATATTTATTTTTAACAAAAGGTTGGTAACAGGTTGGTTTACAGTGAACATTAAATTATGTGAGGGCCCCTCCTTTAAATTATGAAATGTTAACATGTGAGTCATTACCAGATGACTCACATGTTAAAGGGATATGTAGTGATATGTAGTACGCACCTGAATATCAAACACAACCACCCACACACACACACACACACACACACACACACACACACGTTGTTTGTAACTTTTATTGACTATCTGAGTTATGTGTGTGTTCAGATGAGAGATTAGGGTTTATAACTCCTTCTGGATGCTATCTTTATTGGCTGGTGAAGGATTTGATAAGTTATTGGAAGCTGGAAAAACAGAGCCGCTGATGGTCACGTGGATGTGGGCGGTCTCTGACAATACGGTTTTCACACTCCTGGAGACCTAGTTAACGTAGGCCCTCTTTCTGAATGATATGCTTTTATATATGAACACATTAGAGCACAGGCGTAGATCCCGGGGGGGGCGGCAGGGGATACGTCCCCCTCAATATTGAGAGCATGTGCATTTGTCCCCCCGCAATAAAAGGGGTTCATGAATTAATTCAAATTAATTGATTTATCAGTGTCGTGAGTATATGCCACATGCACATTTAAAGAGGTTACTTCACCAAACAAAAGACACAAAATAGGAAGGAAGAGCAAATCATGCCTCAGCAGGGAAAAGAGAAAAGTTGATCTACAAGAGACTACATATTTGAAAGCAATACAGAGCGCCTGAGAGCCTGACTGCATTATATTCCATTATATGTTGAATTTCCACCTGCTGCCTGAATTTTGTATTATCCTTTACATAAATAAAAGACATTTCCACCATAAATTGATGCAGAAAAGGCACAAATAGCGTCAATGTTTGACGCTCAAAATTTGCAGACCGGCAACTTATTGTGTGTGTGTGTGTGTGTGTGTGTGTCCCCCCGTGTTCAAACGAAACCTTACCTAAATCTAAAGTCAACATGACAGCTAACACAACAACAACAACAACAGATTTCGCCTACATTGCAGGTATTCTGTGGCGGATATCTTGCAGGGGGGGCCCTGTGTGAACCAGTCAGGAGAGGAAGTCGAAACCCCGGGTGATTTAGTAGCTTGAAAAAGCACCGTTAAGCAGACATAACTTGGTGTTTGACCTCCACACACAGAAACCGCAGCCAAGTGAGAGAACACAGTGCTTCCAGTCGACTTGCTTATTTGTCCAAGTCCGATGATACAAGCCTCAACAAGGTTGCCGGGGTGGAGGGGAGTCTATGAATCAATTACACACCGTGTAGGTGTGAGTGACTCATTAGGATCTGCACATGTGGAATTAATCTCACAGTGACAGTTTAAATGTTATACAGAGCCTCTTGAAATTTCATCTTGTAACAAAAGGGAAATGAAGCCCTCTTGAACCATGTTTAGTACTCTAGTGAAATAGTGTGCTTTTCACATTATGTACGACGTCTGTAATTGCCTTACTCATGTAATCGTCAGATATAAAGTAATGTAATAAAATAGGAAAAGAATAGAATTTGGTATTTGGTATCAATGCTGTCAAATAAAACATGCTAATATTTTATTATGTGATGTACTGTACATAATATGTCAGACGTCATTATATTCCCGTTGCTTATTGTGTACATGTGTTGCACTTGTGTGTTGCAGATGAAGCAAATCAATCGACAACCACCCTTGTTTCCCCCCTGTGAGGTAATAAAGGCAGCACATAGTTGTACCATACTGCTGGTTGGTCATTAGTGTGTTTTTTTCCTATGATTACTAATCATGACTAAAGTGATACATGAAGTGGACTTCACTGCCCTCGCATGGCGTACCCCCCCCCCCCCCCCCTTTTCTCTCCCATACCACCTTCTCACCCGCTCCCCTTCCTCAGCTACCAAAGGAAAGGTTTTGGATCAGTGAACTGGCCAGATGGCTGCCCAAAACAGTCTCCCCTCTCTTCCCTCCCTCCTTCTCTCCTGCCTCCCTCCCTCCAGCCAATCCGCCCTCCCTCCTCCATCCTCCCTCGTCGCCCATCCTTTTTATTCTAGAGACTCCACTTCCACCCTCTCTCTCTCTCTCTCTCTCTCTCTCTCTCTCTCTCTCTCTCTCACGCCCAGAGCTTCCACTGTCAAACCCGTTCCCTGAGCTGTGGCAGCCACTGGTCTCCAGGTGTATTTCATAGACGACAAAGAAAAGAACATGCTCAGAGCCTCTGCCCATGCCTCCTCCTCCTCCTCCTCCTCCTCCTCCTCCTCATCATCATCTGTACCCTTTCCCTGTTTGTCTCTCTCTCTCTCTCTCTCTCTCTCTCTCTCCCTCCCCCTCTCCAGATTCCCTTTCATTCTTTTCAGTCAGAGACACACATCAATGGTATTAGACCACTGAATGGAGACCGAGTGAAAGCAGAGCATGGGGGACATGGGAGGACGGCGTGAGCGACCGTCGCCTCACAGCGACGGATGTGATGTCGGCGCTTGTCGAGCTGAGAGACAGGTGGCTCATCATGCTCCATTAAATTAAACACCCTGTAGCACTGGTAGAGAGAGAGAGAGAGGATGTTCAAAAAATATAATGTGATTTCCAACATTATGTCGCCGGGTAAACGCGTGCAAATCATGAGACACGCCGTTTGACAGTCGCGACGCCTTACAACATGTAAATCTGTCAGTCGTCGTGGTCTGACCAATCACGGTCCTCGTCGGCGGAGTGTTTCCTCGCTGTCAGTGTCTGGGGAAAAAAAGGGACTACTAGAAAGCCACGATAATTCCCTGTTGTCCTCAAAAATAACTCATCTGCGTGTCTAATCGAGCGCCGTATACAGAGGGGACGCGCGTGTCTGACCGGCGTACGGAGGGAGGACAGCCGAGTTTGGCGTGAAGGTGGCTATAGATGCTGATTAACATAGATTAGCGACGGCTGTTGGCTCCTCTTATCTCTCATAATGCCTTGAGGTCTCCCAGCGTCCTTCACTTCTTCCGTGTACAACCCCGGGGGTGGTTATAAACCTTGATCTACGTTCAACTATCAAAACCTAACAACAGCAACGGCAACAGCAACAACACAACACAACACTCTTCGACATGGAGAATCGATATATAAGACAACCGGGCAAGCAATTGCAAATGGCAGCACATTACAAGAACAAGACAAGCTGAATACCGAATGCTGCATGCATTGCCGGGTGTGAACCTTAGGATAGGTGAGGAATGCACCTCTTGTTTAAGGAGTCAGAGGTGAGTGTGTGTCTGCCCGTATCGTAGCGATAGTCCTAGTTAACGGTCATTATTGACAGCGCTAGCGCTACGCGGCGCGGCGTCAAATCAATACGAATCATTTGGCGCGATGTGTGAATCACCGCCTCGGTTCGGCAGGTGGAGCGAGGAGCTCCTGATTGGTCGAGGCTCCTACCACGCTCATCAAGCCATTCATCTTCATAAAAGGTATCGGTGCATGGGAGAAAACAAATATGAAAAGGCTGTGCTTTTCCCTCCATCCATTACGGTATTGATTGGTTTGTGTGCGAGTTTGGGCACACATGTTTTGTCTCATGCTTTGACAAGCATGGTGGCGCCGTGTTTTGGGCAGAGCCGGTAACAAAGGGTTTGTGGCTTTTCCAAAATAACAGTGCAAGAAAGTTGTTTGTAAAAACTTCATTATGAGTAGACGGTGGAATTGTGTATGCCCATATGCCCAGAGTAAATTAAGTTGTGAAAGTGCTTTCACAACTTAACCTTAATGTGTGTGTGTTTGTGAGCGTGCATGCGTGCATAAGTTGGTGTGTGTGTGCATGTTCGTTTCAATGTGTTCGGTGTGTGCATTTGTTTGTTTAAATGTGTATGTATGCGTGTAGTGTGCGTATAGTGTGCGTGCATTTGTTTGTGTGCCTGTTTGTGCATGTGTGTTTGATTAAATGTGTATGTGTGTGTGTGTGTGCATGCATGTGTGTGCGTGTGCTCAGTGTACGTAGGTCATAGCAGGGTGGTCCGGAGACCTATCTCTGTGGTGCTAATTACAACAGAACTATCAGGCATGAGCCATGCTGTTCTCAGCTGGAATTGGGTTTTAATTGGCTCACCTTAATTGTCTTATTGGACTTGGAGGTAGAATCCAATGCCTATCACGCTGTGCTGCGGTAATGTCAGCTCCGCAATGAAACACCTTGTGACAATGATGCTGTTTTATTCAACAGCCCGACAGCATCGTTGCGGCGGAAGGAATATACTTATGGATTATTGCGATTGACCGATGGAAACGGCGGATATTGCGCTTTGTGAATGGTAAACACAGCAAGGATATACGATGTGTTTTCAATCAGGTTTGCTTTTTAAACCTTAAACCTCTGCTTCGGGTTGAAGGCTCGCAGTAAGGTAGAAATACTTTAGTGCAGATGGATGTTAATGGTGGGGGGCGTGTTCTCCGCAATGTTGCTTTAACCAATTTCCCCTCGAAGCGACGGTGTCACGGCATGCACAGGGAGGTGAACCCAAATGCCCCCCAAAGGAATGCCTCCTGGCCTTCCTCCAGGCTGCGGTGGAGGCTCTGCTGCAACCGCCAGGCTGGGGTGAAGACTGATCAGGCTCTGGGCTAGGTACCTCAGGCTCAGAGCTAGCCAGCTCAGGCTCGGGAACAGGGCTAGGCAGGTCAGGAACAGGGTAGCTGGGGAGCCAGGCTGGGTAGCTTGAGAGCGAGGCTGGGTAGCTGGGGAGCAAGGCTGGGTAGCTGGGGAGCGAGGCTGGGTAGCTGGGGAGCCAGGCTGGGTTGCTTGAGAGCGAGGCTGGGTAGCTGGGGAGAGAAGTCGGTGGTAGCTGGGAAGTGAGTGTTGCAATCCTCTCCAGGATACAGACAGGTGGTCCCGATGCTCAAAGGGTAGCTGCCAGGAACGTGGATAATGGCGAAATCTCTGCTGGCTTCATTATTTTGTCGGTTCCTTCTGTCACGGCTTGCGCAGGGAGGTGGACCCAAATGCAGAGAACAGACTCAGAAGGGTAGATGCGACAGGAAGCTTAACTTCATGTAAACAAAGACAAACCTACAACAAACAAGGAACCGACCAACTGGGGCAGGAACTAAGGAGCTTAAATACATGGCACACAGGTGAAAATAATGAGCCATTCACATATGTGACACCAAGGAAACAACACCAAGGAAAAACAGGTAGTGGGTGGGGTCTGGGCAGGATCGTTACAGATGGTTCACTTTCACCACTTTTTTTCAGACTCCATTAAATATGTGAATTAAATTGTCTCATTTGCAATTAGAATTTGAACAGCGAGTAAATCCACCTAATTTTCATCATTCAGCAGCAAAATCACTACTACGCTGATGACGTTGAACATGTCAAATCAGAATCTAAAGTTGGGTGTTGGTGTGTCGAGGCGGTGTGCAAACACCTTTATTCGTCAATTATGTTGTAACAGTATGCGTCGGTCTAAATCAAAAGGTGAATTTTTGTATGTGTTAGTTTTCCCCCACGGCTTTGGCACACATTAGTAGCAAATTGTAGCCTACTCACGGAGTAGTCTAGCACATAAAGCTCTGCAGTCGTGCAGTCAAATACTAAATACTAACAGACAAACAAGTGACATTTAAGTCTTTTTTGGTAATGACAGTCCAGCCTTTCAGAGGAAGACTACACAGCTGACTTCATTACTAATTCAAATGCAGCCCATTTAGTTATATGCCTCATGGTTTTTGTAGGCCTCCAAAGAGTCGGCGGAGGGAAGATATATTTGGTAATTAAAATGATCCGGATGTAGGAGCTTAAGGAGTTGCTGTATATCTTGTGCCATCGTCTGATGGCATTGAAAGCCCACCAAGGTGACAATATGTGGCACTAATATCTCATCTGTTACGTTTCCTTCATGTGCCGTTCAATAATGCGTCGTTAACTCACCGCTGACAAAATTCATATCGCCATTATTCTTGCTGGGAGCAGTTTGCCTGCCGATATGGAGATGTAAACAAATCCAATATGAGGGCAGTCCCATGACCTCCACTGCGCTATCCGGAGAACATGCAACCCTTAGAGACCCTCACACACCTCCTGGGTAAAAATCCTCAGCCCTACGGCTTTTCGAGGGTCACTAAAGGGTGACACGCAAACAGAAAGTAACATAAAACGTCTGGGCATCGGCATTTGTATTCACCATGCTGTCCCATAGTGTCACATCACACACACACGCAGCCTGCGGTGTGCATCTGTGTTGTCGTCAGCTACTGTACCTTCCCCACTTTTTCCACGACAGCCCCTAAACATAGCGGTAATTCCTGCACTTGAACCTCCCTGTGCTCTTTATAAAACATCAGAAAACGCCGTCCCTCGGTGTTGTAGGACAGTCTAATGAGCTCCGCTAGGCCTTGGCATTTCTGCACGTACGCAATGTTGCTGCCGCAGCTCGCCCACATCAAAAGCCTGCAAGCAGACAGCCAGTGGGAGGGGCGCACAGCTGTGAGCGTCTGTGTCTGTGTTTCCGTCGGTAGGCTGGTGAGATGGGGTGTGTGCACGTGTGTGTGCACGTGTGCGTGTGTGTGTCGAAAACATTTATGACTCACATGGTGAATGTCAAACTGTTACATACCGATAGCTAAATAGATGGATAGATGGAAAGTGGGCGAGAGAGAGAAAGAGCAGGAGGAGAGAGAGAGAGAGAGAGAGAGAGAGAGAGGGAGAGAAAGGGAAGAGAGAGAGAGGGAGCGTGAGGAGAGAAAGAGAGAGAGAGAGCATGAGGAGAGCAGGAGGAGAGAGAGAGAGGGAGAGAAAGGGAAGAGAGAGAGAGGGAGCGTGAGGAGAGAAAGAGAGAGAGAGAGCAGGAGGAGAGCAGGAGGAGAGAGAGAGATGTGCAGGGATGTACCGCAGGGAACTTCCAAATTGTCGCATAGAAACGACAATACAACAACTTCAATATTTCTTTTAAATAGAGCAAATAAAGCCCAAATCGGAAATTAGTTTTAAAGACACACGTGAGGCTATTGTGGTCTGGAGGCAAGGCTTCTTCCTCCATGGCCAAGTGCATTCATCACAATTTAAGACAGTTTGTTGCAACCTTGAGAGAAGTCTGTTTGATTCCAGTAACTACACAATGATGTTCTCGCTATATTTTAAGGAACATATAATGAACTTGCGTAATGACCTTGCAAGGCAAGGTCATCTCCAAGATGGAGAAAAAATACAGGGTTCGGGGCGATTCCAGATGTTGGGATGTCTATTTTGTTTACGAGGGGACGAGATACAAGGACAGACACTCACAGTGTTGTGAATAGACCATGAAGTTGTTTTGCTCTTTACAACAAAAACGGGCAACCCTGCTCTCTCTACCTGGGCGGATGGCTGTCAAGGCTGACTGCCAACCCTTTACAAATACATTCAAAAAACAGAAACACCTGGAAATAGAAATCTGAAAAATAAAATAAAATGAAAACAACATTTGATTCATCAGTACCCCCTAGGGTATCCCCTTCCTGCCTTGGCTCAGACAACAACGAAAAAAAATAGGTTTTCATTCCTGCTGAATTTAGGGGTCGCAGTCACAGTTAGGAATGACAAGCCGGGAACGTATCGGCTCGGCTATGTGTTTGCCGATACAGGAGTGATGAAATAGGTTTTAGGTCTTTTTATTTGACAACGGCGGTTCTCCTGGGAGATCATTAGACACACCGAGCGCATGATGAAGGACATGCTCCCTGCTGAATTAAGCAGCTCAGGAAGAAAAACCCCACTGCCCACCAAAGGATGTCCTAAGTAACAAGGACCCGGTATCCGGCCAAAGTACACCCATCTGTCCTCCGCCGAATCCTGAGGAGGACAGACCGAGGTCGCTTCACTTTGAGATACATGGAGAGTTCAATGACAAGTTAGTAGCGACGACCTTAAACATATAGCGTGGGGTCGTGAGGCCTTGCTTAAAGCTTTAATCATAATCCCTTAAGAATTCAGACTCCCTATTGCTTATAATTGCTGTTATTAGATTTCCTAAATCTTCGCTGGAACTCGCTGCGTATATATGGGGTATTATTTAATTTATCGTTGGCAAGCGGTAGTGCACTGTGCCAATCTGTTCCTGCGAAGGCACAGGCTATCTTTAGACGGCTATTTTTATTGTATTTCAATAATTAACTCGTAATGAGAGTGGTGCAACGGCAGACTGAGGGTTTTTCCATCAATCCCACACAAGCAGCATTTCTTCTCCGAACCCCAGTGGATTTTGGGGTTAATAATAATGAAGAATGCTTGGCTAATTCTGATGCTCATTAAGCAAATGAACTAGCGCCAAATCCGGCGGTGTGTAAATAGCATACGGTGCAAGGTTATTCATCGTGGCTAACCCCTCCCCTTTACAATTTCAAAACATTCATTTTTTAAATATATTTTCTTTATTAGCTTCTCTTTTTTTGTTTTTTTTTACAAATGGCCCTCGGCACAAAAGCTCCCTTGGTCAACAAAATATTTAACACATTTTATTTGGGACCTTCTCTCTCCATGTCTGAGAAGAAGGATGCCTTTAATATAATAACATCATATGATTGCACATTTTACATGACTTATTTTAAATACATTTCTTAAAGATAAATGGGTTCACTATTTACTTTTCTATTTCTTTCTCACTATTTAGCTGACTGTTTTTTGGAGGCATGTCCTTAATGAGTAGGTAGGTTCATTATAAAGCATCACGTAAACGTCGGACATTGGGGTTTGAACCCAGAGCCTTTCGGCACCCGCGTCGATCCCGCCCTCCTGCCTACTTCACCCGCTGGGGAAACTAGCCGGATACATTTAGGGGTTTGCTCTGTCAAGCTGCAGTGGCCATATATAAATGGTGTTGTCTTTTGTCCTCCAAAGCACCAGAGTGTAAAATATATATTAAATGGCCCACACTTTACTTCCAGCGAAAACTCAGAAACATTTATTCAGTAAAAAGGGACAATGTCTGAAACATTCAGGATTGTTGACAGAAAGTATTGATTTCCATTGTACCGTTGGCTACGTGTGCACTTTGTGTTGATGAAATCTCATGTCCGCGGCTCATCAAATGGAGAGGTGGCGGAGAGGGAGTTCAAACACACACACTGTGACACACTCCTGTGTTTGTCACACAGCTGGACGGCAGATGGTTAAAACAATTACACTGCAACATGGCCTGTCTTGTTTTACCAAAGGCTTTACCATGCTCTTGTAAAACAAAAATGAAAACGCTGAGCATTATCTGCCAACCGGGTTTGTTAATCTTGCCTTTTTAGGAAAAAGGGGCAAAAAAAAGACGAGGGAGACGACGACATGTGAGTAATTTAGTAGCCGTGTCCTCGAATCACTAGCTTGGATATATTACGTCAATTACACAAACGCAGCCCTTTTTATCTGACCCACGTAGCGGCGGGCGGGCGCCACTTTATCACCCCGAAAACACGCTCAGGGTTGACGGCGCCACGGGCAAAATTTACAGCCCCGGCCCCGCGCGCGCCAGCGTCACTGTTTCATTAAGCTAATATATTCCCCCACAGCTGTAAGTACACACTCACACACGCGATTGATCCGCAGCTCCGGCCTAAATTTGACCTGGATCGCAGACTGCTACATAAACTACACCCGGCCCATCGCTGCCATACCCCCCCGTCTCTCCCAAACCCCCCCCACCGTCCCCATCCTCTTTGTAAAGGCGTCAACGTGCATCGTGGATGGCGTCTTTGTTCGCGAGGCCTCGACGATCGCACGACGTTCGGCTGGCGACGATCTTCAGAGGTGTGGGGCCTCATAGCTGTTAATGCGTGTGGTATGTTTCACCGCCGGGTTTGCGTGGATGACACGTTGCTGAGTGCAAGTGACAGCTCCACTATAGGCTCTCTCTCCGTTTCGCTACTCTCTGCTGGGGGGTTGCATCCACACCCATGCTGGATAGCGCCATTGGTGTGTGTGTGTGTGTATTTGTGTGTGTGTGTGTGGGCATGAGGGAATGTGTTACACATTACCGCAGCAAATTCGAACAAGAACGCGGAGGCAAACAAAGTGATATCGGCCCGCCTTTCAATTTCTTTTACATTAGGCGTAGTCTTTTTGAATAAGTACAAATAATACGGCGCATTTTTTTGCTCAAATGTATTCCGGCTCAATCTCCCCTGCGATCCCCCCGCGGTTTGACTCGCAGTGTTTTCTTGCTAATTATTTATACATTGCGATTCTGAGGTGACAGTTCTCGCGGATTGGAGAGAGAGAGAGATAGCGCGCGGCGAGTTTATCTGCTGGTCATATTCGTCAGGCAAGTAAGTGTGGCTGTTGGTGTGGACGGCTGAGCAAGCAGAGTGATTGCTGAGCATCGCTGCAGATGAGATTTTGGGGGGAGGAAAATAAATAAATAAAGCCTACGTGAGATTCTTTGATGTGATTTATGCCAATGCATTACAGGAGATTATGATACTTATTGCGTAACGCCCCCTCTTCAGAGTTACCCAGCGATACGCAGCAACATTTCATACCGCGCCGCCGTTTCTACGTCTAAGCCGCTAAGAAATCAGTAGGCCCGCGAATGATGTCACGGACGCCGGGCTCGCGACACCAGGCCCATTAGCGAACCTCAAAGCCGTCAACACGTCGTATGTCATCCCCGTCGCCTTGTCATATGGAGATATTTAAACGGAGAGAGTGAAACTAATATTATGAACATGTTTGACTCGTCGGGGAATGGCGGCGCGTCGAGTGTAACGGCGTTCCATAATCACCTGTCCAAACACAAGTCGAGCTTAAAGGTTGATGTTAAAAGTGACGTCAAGTAAAAGGGACACATTTTCACAGGGTTTGGCGGAGAAAACATGTTAATTAAGTAAGAAGTCAACTGTGTTGAGCTGCAGAACTTCGTTTACGTTGTGTTTAATTATCAGTGAGAGAATTAGATAAACTATCCCACGCTTTCATTAGGTACTAAAGCGTTTCAGGTCCCGCTGATGTTTGAAAGTAAAACGCTGCAAGTCCATTTTTTTTCAAACCAGAGCCCTCAGCTTTCTACCTGGGCAGGGACAGTGTGTTACGTTACACCGAGGGTGCGGCCGGGATTATAGGGCTTGTACATCGTGACTTCACATCACAATGACCATAGGAGCATTGGGATGTCAGTTATTATGTTAGTAATCAGGTTTTTTGGTCATTGTTTAGTAATTCACCGTGAAATGATTTGTCATTATGTTGTTACGGTATATTTACATTGATTTAGGATGTCACAGTACTACAACGCTCTTGAGTCCTCTCAATATGGCGGTGTATCGCCAACAAAAAATCCCACGATGCGTTCTGATGTACAAGCCGTGTACTAAATAACTGAGCTTTGGCGTTGCTCATTATGTATAGACGGTATTAAAACGTAGACATAGCAACACGACTGACCTTCACAGGCGTACCATTGACTGTTTGTGGGGCCGACGCTGATTGAATATTTTTCAAGCGGCACCTGAACAGTTGAATGACACTGCAACCAATGCAGACACAGCGCACGCGCTCACACACTCACACACACACACACACACACACAGTCTCAACACAAACACAAAGATTATTCAGTTGATCCAGTTGATAAATTGAATGCATCTATTTTCCATATATTATTATATTATTCTTTTTATCATCATCATCATCATCATATATTAGTCCTATATCATATTTGAGTCAGCATTTTTTTTAATCATTTGCACTTCATCACAAAACAATAACAGATGCTCACATGCATACAAAGCTGTACCACACCTTTCTCCCATGTCATTATGCTTTCAGCCTTCAGACCTTGACTCTCGGTGAAAACAAACGAACAATGACATCGCGTCGTGCCCCCATCACTCGATAATTACGCATCTCAAATAGCATTAACATAATCATGAGTGCTGTCCTTCCAAAGGCGATGTCCCTAATCAAAGAGCACAATGGAGAAAACATGAAAAGTGCACTAACGTTATGTTGTAATTATTCCCTTTGTTTCCGTGCGGCGGGCGCACCCACCTGCGTGCGCATGACTATTACCCCAGGCTTCACATTGAGGTGGAGATGATGGAGGTTGCCGGCCCCCCTGCACCACACCCAGTGTGGGGAGGCTTGTGTCAGGAAAGATCACCCAAGCCGCCACGCTGCCACTGGTCCTTTCCTTACAACATTTCTTTTACAAAAAAATTAATTTTACAAAAGGTTGTTTCACAGCAGAAATCTTCCTGTAGAAAACCCACTCTGAGTGGAGACGTGTCAAAGAAAAACCCTTTTGACTTATCTGCATTTAATTTAAGTCAGGATGTTTATTGCAAAGGTACACCATGTAAAACGCTTCAGTATTTACCCTCAGAGGCCTTTACTTTTGGTGCAAAGAGAAACAAACAACTCTAATTACCTGCCAATTTTTAGCATTGCGTGCTTTTTTCCCCCTCCTTCCTTTGTACGGTTAATTTAAGGACTAGAGACCAAAGAAGACAAAATGTTTTCTTCAGACATTTTCATGTCAGTTCATTTAATTGCTCCCTGTGGACGTCCCGGAAGACGTTGCTTTACGCTATCCCCGACAACAAAAGACATCCAAAACCGCTAGTTTTGTTTTTCTGACTTGATGTAGTTGTGTTTCAGACACTCCTCCGTACCAAACATACTGGGCTGGTAAACAGCCTAGGGGCTGATACTTAAACCGTATCACACACAGAAAGAAAAGACCATCTTCAATCTTTGGTGTTTTCTGACCTATTTCCACAAAAGTCAGCGGCTCCAAACAACACGGTGGAATTCATCGCGCTTCACAGTGCGGCTTTGTTCGAGATGCCCGACATTAAAAAACCAAACCCGGACCACAAACATCATCAAGTATTCCCCACAAATCAGTTTAATTCGATTTTTAGATCCCAATTGAAATTATTCAGTCTGGGGTGTATTGGATTGCATATTTTCCCAAAACATCGTGTATATTGCTTGCACACAAAATGTACAACTGTCCTCCGTTGGCAACAGGATCGCCGGGGAAAGACTTCCATATAAGAAAACAGATGGGAAAACCTGCTTGTTTCGATGTGTCATTTAACTTTGTTCGCTTCGCACAAAGAACCTGTTCAATGTCTGTCATCTCCGGGCGGGCTGACGCGTGCGCTATCCACCGTGATGCACATGACAGCGGACTCAATTATTCATCTGCCAACGCCATGCTTTCCATTTCAGAGGGGAAGGCGCTTTTCCTTTTGTACTGGTAGTATCTTAAATGAAAACAGGTCAACACCAGATACTGGCGCGCCGTGCAAGTTTAGTTCTGTAAAGTTTTGTTTGGTTTTCATTGGACACGCTTGTGCGGTGTCACGTTCTGCCGCCGGTGAACACTCAGAGAATACTAAATAACCGGCGAGTGGATGAGACACATGCAGAAACACACACACACACGCATGCACCCACACACACACTCGGACACTGTTATGTGAAATTATTGACATCAACTGAAAACTCGAGTAAAGGCTGCAACAGAAGATTGAACAAAGGAACCGCATTGTGTGAGAGGAAGAAACCCTGACTGAGACAACACCAGGGGCCTCGTTTGTGAAACTCTGCAGGAAGCCAACAAAAAGGTTATTGAGTCTAAGCACTAAAGAGAGAGAAAGGTACTTAAAAAAATAAAACCTTTATAAATCACAATCAAAAAGCAAAGTAGCTGCTGGTGAGCAAGGTTATTGTTACGGCCTGTATTGATGCCCACCAATGCTATCCATAAAATGTCGATGAGTCCCTCCAAATTAATATTGACACGGGTGTATCATTAGGAGCCGGGGAAGCCGTTGTTGGGGAATGGCACAACAAGGCATGAAGAGAATTGATTTATCTGAGACAGAAATAGATGTCCTCTGGATGGGGGCGGTTGGAGAAAAAAACCTTATTTGTTGGCTTTAGCACAGGAATTACCACTCTTCTTGTATTTACTCTATCTGCGTGGGACAATCGGCCAATATCATGAAAACGGGAAGCTGAGAACGTGTGCCAACTTGTCAGTAGCTCGAGGGAGAGGAGTTTAACCCCTTGCTCACAAACAAACTTTTGTAACAATTGTAAACTGTCCAAATTGTGAAAAAACAACAACATTTAAGTACGCAGTACCTACAGTTACCTGAATTACCTACAGGGACACAATTGTAGTTTTCATTCCCACATGAATCATGGAAAATGCAGCAATGAATAATACATTTAGGCTATTATTTGTAATAGCCTAAATGTAAGGTGCAAGTAAGATGTGCCCACAGAACAAAAATGGTGTTGTATATATTTGCATATAGTTATATTTAGTATATCTTTACAATATATATGTTTTCCTTTTGGACTCTGCACTTTTCCCATCGTAGTTTCCTCTATGTATCGTGCTGTAGAAGAACGAGTCAGCGTTGCCCCAGAGATTTTACCGTCAAGTTTGGTTTTCACAAAACTAGATCTCTACTTATAAATAAGGTGTCAGGAGATGAACGTACGCCGACGGATTACAAATGGAGACCTGGGTGAGAGGTCAGCCCCGTGGAGGTACACAGGTCCTGTGTACACAAGACAACTAGTAAGATTCTTCAAATCCTAGATGGCCCAAAGCCCAACACAAAGGCTGCAATTAGGAGTAGAGACCCGATTCATCTGTTCACAGCACTGGAGGTCTGTGCAGGTTAAATTTTAAGGTTACAAGGTGACAACCAGTAGACTGCGTGCTATAGCATATCTCGCTAAACATATTCAACAGAAGAATACTAAATAACAGGCGAGTGGATGAGCCACATACAGAAACGCACATGCACCCACACCCACACCCACTCGGACGCTGTTACTTTGTTATATTTACAAGCTGTTTTAGTGGCTGGAAGTACAAGTAGAACATGAATGCCAACATGTTATACAGCTATAACTAGAGAATGAGTATCAAGTATTAACTACCAGCAACCCACACTGAATTCTATCTAAATTACTTTAATTGGACATGGAGACATTTTTACTTAATTATTTATTGGCTATTTATTATTTATTTATCTTCCTTTATTGAACAATGTTGTTATTGACATCTTCGCTAAGGATGTGACAATGCTGTGTTGAGAGATTGCGTTTCGACAAATGGTGAACCCTGATCAATCCCGAATGTCTCGTACGCTCCCTCCAGAGGGCGTTTTTTTAGATTGGTTTTCTAAATCTCTCGTCCAACAGTTAGGCCTGCTCTGTGTTTGGACTGGGAAAAAAATGTCCGTATTGGAATCGTTTAAAAACCCTTCCCAAATTGCATTTTCAATGTGAGATTCAAAGCTGGTTCCAGAGATGAAACTGCCACAGGATCAGTTGTATTTTTCACATTATACCCTGCTAAGGTGTGATACAGTGAGAAATCAATTGTGTGCAAACCGAAACAGCTTTTAGGAAGCAGCTTACTGGAACATAAATGCTGAGCAGTTTTCTATTCCTGGTCAGCCATATTGATGAAGGCAGCCCGCAATAACAGCAATAAATATAGCTGCAAGCAGCAATAACCAGTGTCAAGCACGCAGCTGCGTGCCTGTGTCGTCTGTGTCGCCTGAAGTGGGAAAAAGGTGGAAAATTAAGGAAATGGTGAATTCAGCGAGACAACTGTCACATCGTCGAAACTGGAGACTTACTGCCAACCGCCTCACAGTGTGTGATAGTGCCCCTATGAGGTCAAAGCGCCCCTGCTGCTGGAAGTAGTCAACCATTGAATCATGCAGTTTCTCATACCAGACTGCTGGAAGTAGCTTCAATGTAGACCAGCCCACTACAGCCAACCACACCATGGTTAGTGCCTAATCTTGGCCCATGTGCCTTTCTGTACACCAAGTTTGATGATGATTGGCTAAAGTTAACCCCGCCTTTTTGCTTCTTGAAGCTGATTGGACCTATGTTGGCCTCTGGCAGCCATGTTGTTTGGTCAATCGCCTTCTTCTTACTTACTGACTAATTAGAGCCTTGACCCTCAACCGTCCCAAAGTTGGTTCCGCTGAAATTGGACATTCTGGCTGAACTGTGGCCATTTTAGTAAACGTTGGTATTATAGTGCCCCTTATAAGGTCAATGTGGCTCATCTTCTGGCTGTCCCTTCTGGGGTTGGTTCTAGACATGAGACTCCAATTTGGTGTGAATTGTATTTACTGTTTAAGAGATATGCCTATTTCGTGTCAAAGTGGGACATAAGCGCACAATGCGTTTATGTCTCTATGTCCATTGGGTTTTGAGTTTCAACTTATTTGATAACTTTTATTCAATGGCAATTTGGGTTGGAATTGGACAATTGGCTTGGTAGATGTGAAAAGCAGGTTTTGCAGATAACTAAAAATGGCGGACGTTCTGGTCGGCGGAGGTCGATGGTCTCAGTAGCAAAGTTAAAGGCACAGCGAAGTTGCATCATTTGACACCAAGTTTGCGAGTATAGGCCAATGCTACCCGAGATACTTTTACCCATTTGTGGCACTAGATACTGAGTCTGATTGGTTCCGTAAATGTGGTGGAATAATACGCAAATTACAAACCCTCCTATAACAACTTGCAAAAAAACTGTCAATTTCTGTGGTTGATAGCTGGTTTGCAGCCTCACCTAGCCTGAGTCAGACTGATTAGACTCTGGAGCTGGGTGAGTCTGCACACCTGTGGTGCATGAGCAATCATGGCATCCAGGATAAACCGGCTATCACCACACACACTCCACAATCAACAATCCAATGAGCCAATTTATCACTAGGGTCTCCTGTCTGATGAAAAGCTTAACAACAAAAAAAAGCAGCTTGCTTTACTCTGTCACCAAGGTGCACATATCGCAGGGCATCCCACTTCCAATGTGTTGATAAGCTATGTATCATGGCTATAAAATCCAATATGTGCGTGGCAGAGGCCATCCAGAAATAGGTCCTGACATCAGAGTAAAGTGTAGAATAAACCGAGCTGTCAGAAGCTCTGTTAAGGTTAGTCAGCCGGTGTCTAGTGACACCATTGTTCTCAATCCTCCTGGGGTTCCCAACTGGAGATGTGTCTCTGACACATGCTGGGGAAATGTGCAAATGTCTTCCGGATGAATGCCATTGTGGGAGGTAAGAGTCTGAGGCAATGGATGCTTTGCAGTACACGTGTATATCCAAGAGATTGTATTTTTTTGATCTACCCTATTCCATTCTGCTCCTCTTCAACTAATGTGTGCATGGATGTGAAAGTAGCGTGAAACAAAAGGAATATCCTCACACAAAGTCCACCCATGTGATCCCGCTGACCAAAGAAAATTCAGCCACATGAATGTAATGAATAGTGTCTGGATTCCCATGTGACGAGGCTTCACACTGCTGTGTTGCTGTCTGAGCAGTGCTGGTGGAGATACTGTCTGTGGGTGATTGTTATTCCAAGTTATAGGGACTACATTATGAAACAGGCTTTGGGGACCGTCCTCATCATCAACCCCATGCACATCCCCATTAAAGATTCATGGCACCCCTTGTTTTTCTGTGGCAACGCAACAGGAGTCAATGCGGCAGATGAGCTACCACTGACAGCAAAACGGTGACCTGAATAACACAACGGCAGAGTTGACTTCCATTATGAATTAATACAGGGGGATTACCTGCCACGCTGAAGAGCGCCGCATTACGATTGGGTTCAGATTTTACAAAGGTAAAAAATATCAAGCACCCACAAACACACAACAAAAACTTTTAATAACAAGCAGCCAGGATCAATTTAGTTGTTTTGTTGTTTTTTTTGGGGGGGGGGGTGGGGGGTGAGGGATTCCCTTGATAATATCCCGTCACATCTAAATTCCCTTTTAGATGTGAATTACCCACACAAGTCATGCAGCGGTGGTGTGTAGCATCCCCGGACGTCCATCAGGGTACATGAGCATCGCAATTACAGGCTTTTGTATCAGTCGACCTGATCAAGAGTCGCCAAGGTGATATACGTGGGTAAATATATATATATATATATACTTAAAAAAAAAAAATAATAATAATAATAATAATAATAATAATAATAATAATAATAATTATTATTATTATTATTATTATTATTATTTTTAATCAGTCAAGTCTTGGTGGATTTGGTCATAATTCATCGATTGGTCATTTGACATGCTTTGGGGTTGGCATCGTAATGAAGGCAGGAGATTTGAAGACACGGGTCTCCTCGGTAATATGATGATGAAAGGTGTGGGAAAGCGTCTCATTGCCAACGGCCCCCTGAGGAGCACTCAGACACCCAGCCCTCTCATTTCCATGCGTCTTCGGTGGAAAACAAAGAACAAAAAGAACACATCGGGCACTGGGCAAGCGCACACATATTGTCTGGTGTAATTCTAACAATCTCGTTTAACTCCTATGAATTATTGATTAGACACAGAAAAGAATACAGAGGATCGCAAGTCAATATTTAATCAAGCGGCACAGCCCCTCTCTTCCGATGGAGAAGAGAATAGGTCTTCATTATTGTTGTAGTGGAGCCAGCCTCTCCTTCCTCCTCATTGGGACAGAGTTTCATCATGCTTACGGCGAATGACAAAGGAGACAAGTTATCTTATTATATCTCTGCTGAATTATACATGTGATTCCTACTTCAGCTCTTTCCATCCTGGGCAACTGTGCAGTGAACTGGTCACTGCCTCTCGTCACGTGGCAAGAGGCATGGCGGTCCTCTGCGATTGTTCCTGACACTTGTAAGCTTCAGACATTGTGCTCAGAGAATACAAAGCCGGTCTGCTTTTGAATTGACACCTCAACCACTGGGCAGAGTGGGATTTTAACAAATTTCAACATGGACTCTTGGCTACGATGAAAATCGATTTCTTTCCAAACACAGACTGTCTGCTCAACGGAAAAATCTGCATTGAAACTGGTAAACAAACAGGTTGCTGAATGCAGCTGCACTCCATTTGGTTATTAAAATAACCAAAAGTCAATATGTGTGAATATCTGTGTTGATTTTTGCAAAAATATAATTGTCCATGTTTTCAAGTATGCATGCATTATATTCATATATTGATTCAAAACCAACTTAGGACTTTACTTCATAGTAGTTGTATGAGCCCAACATACATAGTCTGCTTATTTACTTAACATTTTGATATTAGAATTTTATAAAACACGTCAATTTGTGCTTGGAAGTAATATTTCCTGACATGGTGTCAATATCTAGTACAATTGTATGGATGTTCATGGGATGGTTTCCTTGGATGGTTGAGTCCATTAACAAAAAAACAACAATTAAAAATTCATGCGATACAAAAAAAATCACCATTATCAAAATTGCTGTGTTTTCATGTGTAACGTGTCGGCTGGCGCCTGGTGCACTGTGGACTTGTTTAAGAGCGACCACATCCCCAGCGTTGCAGGGGTAGGATGTGTTGCCATGACATGACCTGCCCTGACCCCCCTGCAGATCGGGTACGTCTGCTAAACTCAATTAGCAGCCCATGAAGCTACAGAGAGAGAGAGAGAGAGACGCTGTCTCACTTCCATCCGTGGTTCGCCGCCGGGTAACCTTTGCCGATCAAGATTTTGTAATTTGGTGCAAAGATTCCCCCGAAAACAATGTGTAGATATTTTTCCTGAACAAAAATGTCTTTTTTTGGTGTAATGCAGAAAACATTGTGCAGTGTTATGGAGTCAGAATAGTGTCATCATTCAAACCTGAAAAAAAAGGTTTCAAAGGCTTGTAAGTCTGTGTTTGAAATCTCAACACCTTGTAAAAAAGGTTTTGCACCACTGAAAAAAGAGATTATAGCCTGAAAAAAAAAAGTCAAACATCTGCAAACATGATTTTGTGTTCTATTTTATCTTCTTCATCATTTTCACCAACACATTTTCAAAGCTAAAATGTTTTCACAAACACATTTTCAAAGTTTAAAAATGTTCACCAGCGCATTTGCAGAGTTTCAAATCTGACACTGTTCTAACAGTGTATTACTTTGTTTCCCGGTTTTGAAACCTTGTAAATGGGATTCTGCAAACAGCTGTTCAAACATTGAGAAATACGTTTTGAAAGGTTGAATATCTATTTTTAAAAACTTGTAAAGGTGTAAATTTACACCATTGCAATGTATTTTTTCAGAACTTAATTTTCAGCACTGACTTTTCAGAGATTTGACCACACGGGCGCAAGCTTGCGAGTCACGTGATTATTGACACTGTTCTGACGCCGTTCGTTTTGAAACTCCTTTAGCTCAAAGCTCTGAAAACGTGGTTCTGAAAAAAAGGAAAAAAAAAACCTTCCTGGGGGCGGGACCATCTTGCTCTAAACCTATTGGTTGCTCTCTGCTGAGGCACAGTCCAATCACATGCGCCGTTGACCGGGCTGTGCGGGATTGACAGTGCTCTGCCGATGACTAACAAGCGACTTGCGTGGTTGATTTTGTTGTCTATTTTCTGGAACCATGGCTGGTAGACAGGCGAGCAATTTTATTCTGTATTGTTTGCGTTCTAACCACCCGCGAGCCTCCTGCGGCTCGCCAAGCTGTAATTTGCAACACGTTCTCATCGCAACTCGTAATATACCGACGGTTTGTCACGCCCCTAGACGTGATACTGACGCAAAATGTACCCTCCCGCGTCTGTGTGAAACGATCTGTGTGAAACAATCTCATAAACCCGTTCGCGGTGGTAAGAGACGAGCAGAGTCTACAGCGTCCGCTCGCAGAGCAGAGTCTACAGCGTCCGCAGTCTACTGTGAAACAATTCACTCCATAGGGTTATGGTTAGGGTTATGGTTAGCGTAATCTATCACCGTGACCGGGTTGTTATTGGAGTGAATGGACTCTGTAGACTCTGCTGGTCTCTTACCACCGCGAACGGGTTTATGAGAACCCCCAGATCGTTTCACGATCTGGTAGAGTCTTTGCCAGCTTCAAAGCAATGAATAACCTACATCAGCGGGTGCTGTGTATGGATCACAAGTTCCGAGTATGTTTATCTTCTCTTCATATCTAATTTTAACATTTTGTGACAAATGGTCTAAATAGTTGATTTATTTAAGTATCGGAAATCTGCAAGGCTGCAATTCCCCTGGTTGGCCGTTGTTCGTCGCCATTTTGCCAGCGTTTGTTGCCCTCCAGGTATCCATGGTAGTCACGTGACCGCAAAGTATGACTATTATTTATGCCATGCGAGCCACAAATTAGTCTACAGCGTCCATTCACTCCAATAATAACCCGGTCACGGTGATAGATTACGCTAACCATAACCCTAACCATAATCCTTTATGGAGTGAATTGTTTCACAGTAGACTGCGGACGCTGTAGACTCTGCTCTGCGAGCGGACGCTGTAGACTCTGCTCTGCGAGCGGACGCTGTAGACTCTGCTCGTCTCTTACCACCGCGAACGGGTTTATGAGATTGTTTCACACAGATCGTTTCACACAGACGCGGGAGGGTACATTTTGCGTCAGTATCACGTCTAGGGGCGTGACAAACCGTCGGTATATTACGAGTTGGGATGAGAACGTGTTGCAAATTACAGCTTGGCGAGCCGCAGGAGGCTCGCGGGTGGTTAGAACGCAAACAATACAGAATAAAATTGCTTGCCTGTCTACCAGCCATGGTTCCAGAAAATAGACAACAAAATCAACCACGCAAGTCGCTTGTTAGTCATCGGCAGAGCACTGTCAATCCCGCACAGCCCGGTCAACGGCGCATGTGATTGGACTGTGCCTCAGCAGAGAGCAACCAATAGGTTTAGAGCAAGATGGTCCCGCCCCCAGGAAGGTTTTTTTTCCTTTTTTTCAGAACCACGTTTTCAGAGCTTTGACGCTAAAGGAGTTTCAAAACGAACGGCGTCAGAACAGTGTCAATAATCACGTGACTCGCAAGCTTGCGCCCGTGTGGTCAAATCTCTGAAAAGTCAGTGCTGAAAATTAAGTTCTGAAAAAATACATTGCAATGGTGTAAATTTACACCTTTACAAGTTTTTAAAAATAGATATTCAACCTTTCAAAACGTATTTCTCAATGTTTGAACAGCTGTTTGCAGAATCCCATTTACAAGGTTTCAAAACCGGGAAACAAAGTAATACACTGTTAGAACAGTGTCAGATTTGAAACTCTGCAAATGCGCTGGTGAACATTTTTAAACTTTGAAAATGTGTTTGTGAAAACATTTTAGCTTTGAAAATGTGTTGGTGAAAATGATGAAGAAGATAAAATAGAACACAAAATCATGTTTGCAGATGTTTGACTTTTTTTTTTCAGGCTATAATCTCTTTTTTCAGTGGTGCAAAACCTTTTTTACAAGGTGTTGAGATTTCAAACACAGACTTACAAGCCTTTGAAACCTTTTTTTTCAGGTTTGAATGATGACACTATTCTGACTCCATACAGTGTCAGGATTGTTGAAATATGAACAAGCACTTAGGGCAAATCGAATTTGCAATAAAATGCTTATTTGTTTGACGTGGGTTTCACTAATCTGAAACAACAGTTTCCAAAATGGCTGTATCAAATCTTTATTAAGAGAACTTCCCCTCTGGTCAAAATTGTTCCTTGCAGAGAAAAAGAGAATATTTCCATGTTGTTACTCACAGACAAAATAGTTGCACAAATATTCAATTGAAAATCTGCTAAACACTGGATGTGGCTCACCGCAAACCTATTTCACAATGCCTGCCGTGGCAAACAGCCATGAACAGTTTTGCTAGGGAAACACTTACCAGTAGAGTGTCTGTTCTTCTCAGGATCCCCTTTTTGCTTTGAATAACAGTCTGTGTGTGTCCTTGGTGCTGTTCAATACCCAATAGATGTGTGTGTGTGTGTGTGTGGAGGGGTGGGGCGGGGGGTGTGTGGGTACTTTTTGTAAGAATGGTGTCAGCTTTTGAGCATCAAATACTCTCAGCATAAAATCACAGCGTCGTACGATTTCCTTGTGGCAGCACTTTGAAACGAGGATGTTGTTGTCATTATTTCTGCTCGTTTTTAAATGTTTTAAAAGTTTCTACCATTCGTGCCCTAAAGGTTCCCACCGGTTGAAACGTTGGGTTCAGGGTTGAATGAGAGTCCAAGCCGTCTTTGTGCTCGCTCCACATGAATAATACAGCTGTTGCCAAGGTAGGCTGAGGTTATCTCCGCCGTTCCGAGCGCCGACGCGACAGGAGACATTGATCAGGACGGCCCAGGGAACAGAGTCAGGAGGACACACCCTATGCTAATATATATTGTTGTCTCGTTCTCTCTCTCGCTCGTCGGCTGTCTGGGACTCTCCTCCCATGTCTTCAGCGTACTTTTTGACTTTCCCTCTCTCTCTCTTGTTCTCTCTCTGTTCTTCTAGCGGTTTCAGCCCCACTGTACTTTAGTCTATTTAACTATTCCTTTAAATATTCATGGTTGTCCCCCTTCCAGTTCATTCTATATCATTCTCAAGGATGATCACGCTCACACACACACACACACACACACACACACACGTCCATGCCCACAGACAGACACACACCAGAGACATGCATTAGAGCACACATGCAAGAACACTCTCCCCCCCCCCCCCCCCCCCCCCCCCCCCCCACTGTCTCCAATTCTCCCACTATACATTTTCTTTTTTTCACTTCATTTGAATCCCAAATTACTCCCCACCATCCACACCCTCACACAGGAACATCTGCAGTGCACTATATTTACACACACACACACGCACATGGCCCCTAACATCTGCACCACCGCGAGGGAGAGAGAGAGAGAGCAAGGTAGATAAAGGGAGCGAGCCAGGGAGAGAGAGAGAGCGAGCGTGCGAGGGAGATAAAGGGGGAGAGAGAATAAAAAAAACAACATCAAACTAGGGCGAGTGTGAGCCTGCAGCAGCTCCTGCGATGAAGGATACTGTGGGCTGGCACACTGCGATGCGCGGCGCTCACACACACAAGATGCTGGCCTTGCAAAACCACGTCGGAGGCTGGGGGTGAGGTACGCTCGGGCCGCCCTTCCTGTCCTTGTCTGACGGCTGTACCAACAGCAACTCAAGCAACTTTTACTCTGTTTTAGCCTAAAATAAAAAAAATAACTTAGACTTAGTCTTAGACTAGACTTTATTGATCCCTTTGGGAGGACTCCCTCAAGGAAATTGAATTTCCAGTAGACCGGTAGAATAAAGGAGGGATAAAAAAATAAAAAATCCAATACAATACTAGACAATAAACTCTTAGTTATAGTTAAATATATAAGGCAAACACTCAGCAGTAAAAAAATAAACTAATATATACTCTAATACTTTGAATGGCGGTGGATTGAAATACAATGGATATGTAAACAATGTACCCACAAAGAAAATGACGTAGGTGAATTAAAGTTACATTATGTTTTGTTTGCTGCTGCGCTGAATGGAAAGATAACGTCATAGCATTTAATTTGTCGACGTATAATTAAAATGGTCTATAAATATAGACAAATGGCGCTATTTAGAAGCTTAAATGTGTACCAAGGCAACATCTCTCTCTCTCTCTCTCCCAGTTGGGAATTGTCATTATAAGAAAAACCAAGGCTTTTGTTGTAATCTCACAATCGTTAAATGCTGGCCTTAAGAGGCGTGGGCATAATTTTCCTGACATTGAACGTAATTGTTGTCTTCCGATGCAGCAGCACAGGGTTATATGGTTATTTCGCGTGATTACTGTGCGTTCCCTTGGACGATAGTTTGAGTTTGAGCGAGCGACGGCGGTAGCTTCGGCCCTCGCGTCTCACAGCCGTATTGATATTAATGTTGGCGGTAATCTCAGCGTGGGTCAGCGGCGGCGCTAAAAGCCAGTCACTCACACATCAATCACGTCCCCTTATTGACGCGCGAGGGGCGCCCCCGTGTTTTGAAAACTCTGTTCATTTTCTAATTGAATCCCCATCACCTTTTTTTGGGAGTCCATCAACCGACGGCAAACTCAAAGGGCAGCGATGGGGAGCCGCGGAGCGAGCGCTGCGTTCCGGTTGCTCGGCGCGGCGCAGGGTAATGATGTTGAGCCGAGGAATGTGTTGTCGTGATGACGCCCGCAGACACAAGGAAGAAGAGGCAAGGCCTCCTCCAGTCTTTAGAAGAGGTTTCTTTTTTATCCTGGATGATGAACTCCTCCCCCATCACCACCACCACGGCTGGAATGGAGAGCCACTAACTCAAGGTTAGAAGAAGCTTTGCTCTGTCCGTCGCCAACACATAAGATTGATCCTTTCTCCCGCAAGAGCGGGCGGGGGTAATTACATTGTAGAGACAGAGCCAACATGAGCCAGTCTTTTTTTTTCTCTCCCCCTCCAAATATGCCTGGAACAATATGACTGTCAATTCAATTAAAGAGTCACCAAATTGTAGTAGTAATATGAGAGAAAAGCCGCACCGTGAGGGTCTCTTGTTGAGTTGTACAATGTGGATAAAGAAGGAGGCGGTCATAGGACACAGACAGGTCGATTGATCGAAAGATAGATAGACGAATAGATAGAGACAGGCAGACAGACAGACAGTCTGAATGTAGTTATGGCATGTCTTTCTTTTATTGTGTGTTCAAGAAAGAGATTGAAGGGATTAGGAAGAATCTGCTATGAATGATTGACGTGAAAGCATGAAAATTAAATGTGCATGTTTCTCTTGGCCCAATCATATCACCAAATATAGCCTACAGCTTCTGCCTCACAGATCCCTTTTTTGATCGCTTACATCTTAAAACGTAGGAGTCGTGGGGACCGGCTTCAGTGCTCTGGCTCTCTAAACGCCGCCTGCGTCTGGGCTGGGGGATTACGATTCGGTGCCAACCGCCAATGTCCAGAGATTTGGCAAAGACGCGCGTGACATGATGTTCTTTGTCAGTGTTGCAAACACATCCATGATTTCAACCGCGGCTGAGTTTGTGCAGAGCAGCTTGCACAGGCTTGATAAATCCTATAAGCATCTGATCACATCAAAATCCAGAGTAATTTATTGCCAGTCCTAGTAAGGATCAAAAGCCAAAAATAAATAAATAAAACGGACGGCCATTGGAGCTGCACAAATGACGATGCGGTAACGCCCGTAATACATGACCTGGATTGGTGATGATGGCGATGAACGTCTTTTACCACCTCAGTTCATGTCCCACTGTGACCACGTTCGTTCAGGTGAAGCATCGGTCCTGTTATGAATATTATTATTTTGCTCTGAAATGTGTTTCAGAGGAAAACAAGTGTTTCAGAAACACACCTCACAGCAAGATACCAGGTCTGATCCTGTAGGCTTTTACAGTACTTTGAGAAGAAAAAAAACAACACAGGGTGGGGATCCTAATTCCAAGACAAAACCACAAGGTAATCCAGAGGCAAAGGCAAAAACATTTCTCACATTATATATATATTTTTTTAATGGGACCTTTCGGTCTTTATTTGTCATTCCCATGTTCGGGAATGGGAACGAAATTTGTTTTCTGCATTTGACCCATCCTACTGTACGTAGGAGCAGTGGGCTGCTATGATCAGCGCCCGGGGAGCAAGTTGGGGTTCAGGGTTCAGTGTCTTGCTCAAGGACACTTCGACACGCAGACAGTTTGGAAGCGGGGATCAAGGGGATCGAACCGCCGGCCCTACGGTTAGTGGACGACCCCGCTCTGTCCACCCGCTCTACCTACTGAGCTACTGCCGCCCTTATACTCATGGGCAGTGGCACAATCCTTAACAGGGGCAAAGGAAGAGAGATTGCAGGTTGCAGAGTGATGCATGGCATTGTTACGTAGCACGTCGACAAACCCATTATCCACCACCACCACCGCCGCTTATCCTGTCCTCACAAACCAGCGATCAACCTGCCTGGTCACAATTCCCACACTCTCGTGACTCGCCATCTGTCCTGTCCCCTAAATAAAAATGTGACCCGATTTGGGTTTTTTTTAGGGCTGGGGACCTTTTGAAGGTACATAGACTCTGTGTCCATTAATCTGGACCCTTCAGTAATGCAGCAGCATCCCCAAACCCTTATGTAGCCCTCATGTATGCCTTGTCACGGCGACGGCGGCCCCTGAAGGAGTGCTACCCTTCACAGTGGCCGGGTGACTTTGCACATGATGGATTGCGTGTCTGTGCTTCCCCACAGCCGATATTGTGCAGGGGCTGCAGAGCAGCCTTCCAGCTGACCCCAGACCAGCGCTGTGTTCACCATACATTAGGCATACAGAGACGTGGATGGCATTAAAAGACACGGACAAGGTTGTCATTTTTCAAGTCTTTCAAGTCTTCTGCTCGCTAAATTACATTAATTTCACAATCACCAGCATAGGCTATATTCACCCTGTACTGTCGTAATTGGCACATAGTGATTCCAACCCTATATATATATATATATGAATATATGAATATATATATATTTTGTATGTGCATGACCAAACAGTAGCAAAAAAAGTAGACAAAATGTTATGCAGTAACATCTCTTCAGGCACATTACGCAACGCTACAATTTTGTTATGGTAATCAGATGACAAATGGATAAAAGCATGTGCTAATTACGTGAATGTAAAAGTGAATCAAACGGTGTCGCTTTTATTTCCCCCTTAACTGGTTTAGTTTTTGCTTGGTCTCTCCAATGAACACTTCCACCCCTCGGCAGCAGGGGGCAGGCTTGGCGAAGCTCTCAGCAGGCCTCCCACCACAATGCTCCTCACAGACATCTCAACCCACCCCAGAGATTACACCAGGTGGGTGGCAGGCAGCTCCCCCCCTCTTTTTTTATTCTCTCTCTCTCTCTCTCTCTCTCTCTCTCTCTCTGACACACACTCTCTGTTTCTGTATCACTCTCTTATTCATTCCACTCTCTCGCCCACTCACTTACTGACTCTCTCTCTCTCTCGCTCTCCCTCCCTCCCTCTCTCTCTCGCTCCCTCCCTCTCTCTCTCTCCCTCCCTCCCTCCCTCCCTCTCTCTCTCTCTCTCTCTCTTTCTCTCTCTCTCTCTCTCTCTCTGTCTCTCTCTCTCTGTCTCTCTGTCTCTCTCTCTCTGTCTGTCTCTCTCTGTCTCTCTCCCTCTCTCTGTTATCTTCTTCACATCAGATCCGGGGCGGGGGGGGGGGGGTTAGCTGTGCGAGGGGACACCCCTCAGTGTGCCTCCACAGCCCCTGCAGCAGTTAATTGCAGAGGGAAGGTATATGATGTGCGCAGCCACTAAAGTCCTCGCCATCACAGTAACAAGCGTGGACATAGCTTGGATGGAGACGGCGTGCTGGGCATGGAGACTTGTGTGACTGTGTGTTCAAAAATAATAAAACGACAAAAATAAACATGTCCTGAACAAGCAACAACTCTTTCAATATATCCAAGACGAAGACTCGTCTTAATTATTTTTGAAACTTGGCATTTTCTTTGAAGAAGGAACCACATTTCCCCAACTGGGATCAAGAATTTATTATCTCATCTCATCTTATGAAGCGAAACAGACATCAGCTGACGTTGGTGCCGTTCAGTCGCAGAAGCTCCATTGTGCACAGAAGCTGCTGTCCTCGCAGCCAGGCAGCGGTCCACAAGCAACGCATGCCGACGTGGCCATCATCTAGTCTTTCATATCACTGCATCACTTCCCTCCCTCCCTCCCTCCCTCCCTCCCTCCCTCCCTCCCTCCCTCCCTCGTTTGTTGTTTCCTCCCTTCCTCCTTCCCTTCCCTTGTTTATGCTCCGTCCCTCCCTCGTTTCTCTCCTCCACCCCCCTCCCTCCCTCCCGTCTCTTGCCGAAGAAGGAGAAGAGCATGTGATGTTCTCATTCTGTTCCCTCACATGTTCGCGGCTCGCGTCAGGTGGCAGGGAGAGGTGAGATGCTGCTACGGCTGCTGCTGCTATTCCTGCTCCTGTCTTGTAGGGGGCACCGGGACCAGGCATAAGGGCCTGGGAGGGCATGAGGTAGTCGGATGTGTGTGTGGGGGGGGGGGGAGCTGGATGACCTGAAGCATATGCGACCCGGGTCACTGGGCCCGGCCCTCGACAGCCTTTGGCATGTCCTCGCACGGAGCTGAGAGGCAGAGAGGAAGAACAAAAGCTGAGCTCTCCCAGCCGCCCAGCAGCCCCACAGCTGCTCCTCCGCCCGTTACTCTCCATCCTTGTGTCAATTAAATAGATGTGGTCTACCCCCCCCCCCCCTCCGTACATGTCTTTGCAGCGATTATATGAATGTATACGTTGGTTTAAAGGATCGGTCTGCACTCATTGAAAGGAGCTGCCTCTGCTGTCTCTTGGAGATGAGCTAATGAGCGTTATGCGGAAAAGACAAGGTCCGTGTCTCCTGATGTTAATCTTCGTATGCGGGCACACAGACACTAATTAGTCTAGTAATGCTGCGTAACGCCTCCGAATTGATCCACACACACACACATACATTTTCACACACGTACATGTCCACACACACACACACACACACGTAAGTGTCCACACACATACATGTCCATACACATACATGTCCACGCACATACATGTCCACACACATACATGTCAACGCACACACACATGTCCACACACATACTGTGCAAAAATAATACTCAAGAAACACACACACACACACACACAGAGGGGGCCAGCTACCAAGCTGTTTAGCACACTCCATGGTAAAGCAATCCGCAATGTGTGCATTGATTGTGTGGCCCCTTATTCTGTCTAATGAAGACCCAAGTCCAGTGATAACATTTCACAGCCACGTAAAGCTGCTACCACAATACTGCCCATGAGTGACTGACTGGAAAGGAGATATCCCATGCTACCGGGCAGAGGGTAAACAGCCCATCTGCTCTGGCTTGATGGAGCAGAGCATTCGAGTGCTCCTTGAGACTCTTAAAGAAATGTTATAATACGCGGAAGCCAGTGTCTCTCGGGGAAAGATAACAAGGTCTCTCTCTCTACAATATGTATTTATACATGGTATATATATATATATATATATATATGGCTGTAACTATCATACATGTTGAGTACATTGTGTGGGTACAAGTGCCGTGAGACAGCATGCGATGGCTGTCTGGGGGCTGTAGTCCCAGTGAATCTGAAGTGAGTGTTTGCGCTTCATCAAGGTTGACGTTTTACTGGTGCCATGGGGGAGTTGACCACATTAAACTTCCTCTATTCTCGAGGCGGCGAATGTGGCCAGGACGTCACTGGCGGGAATGCAATGCTTGCCCTTTGAAGGGACCACGTGACAGCGTGAAGATGTAAATAAGGAGGCCAGACAGTGGCTTTCACCGTGCCCTTGGACAAATGAATACCTGTCTCTCAGACAGTGGCCCTGGGTGAACCTGGCATATGATGCAATTTGTCTGGTTTTGGGCTTGAATACACAACAGAGGCTGTCTATTTCTAAGTCAAATGTCTTTTCAATCCATTCAGCTTTGTCTTGTTTTAGTGTCTGTCTCAGGATGATTGTCCCATGTGCCGTTCAGCAATGTTGAAGGACTTCTTATCCGTTTCAGATAAGATGGGTATAATGGATTTATTCATCTGGCATTCATCTGCTAGAAGGCTTTATACATATACAATACAATATACTGTATATATATATATATATATATATATATATATATATATATATATACACACTGCGAGTCAGCTTGAAACATATCTATGCCATGCCCGCTGGGATGTACCATATGAGTTTTTGTTAAGTTTCATCTTCAAAGCCCAGAAAAAGACTCAAACTGTAGGCTACGCTCTTCTATATGTATCAGCTGCAAAAAACAACATAACACAAGTGTAATAATTCATAGACATATTGGTAAATATTTAGAAGCCATCTAATAATGTAGGTATCCAATTGTGATATGGTCAACTGCAGCTTGTACTAAACAATATCTGCATTCACTATATCTATTCATATTCATTCATATTGACAAATAAATTTAACGTGTCGACAATTAAATTCACCAAAAATCAATAAATGCATTACAGATGATTACCCGGTTAAAACTACTAAACTTGGAAGCATGTCCATAGCTCACCCAAACGGTCCCCCCCCCCGTCCACATGCCTTTATATTGCGGTGTGATCCAGCGTGCCTCGTCAGCAGTGTTGAGGTCTGCCACTCGGTCCGCAGGTGTCCAAAGGTATGAAAGAAGCAATAACGCGTCCCTCGTGCCTCCATAGACATGCACACACCCCAACGTCCAGCGCCACAATTAGATGGTAGCCACACTACAGGACACACATGGATGAAGCGAGAGGAATATGAATCGATACAGATACTCAGAGGATACTGAAACAACATGTCATGTCATCAGGTTTCCTTCCACCGTGTTTCCAAGGAGGAGGGGCCCGGCCCCCCCTGTCAGCAGAGGTATAACTGATAAAGCAATTACAGCGGCATACCTATGGGAAGTCAGTTTCATGACCCCTCTTGTATCATTGAAAGGCAGAGGCAATAATAATGTATGTCTGGTCCACTTCTGTTTTTTTTTTGGTTTTTTGTTTGTTTTGGTTTAAATGAGTTCAGCGCGGGGGGCGAAATGTAAATTCAAGATAATTACCAAGCAAAGTGTGCGACTCTCAACCTTGAAGCTTGGCAGCCATGTTACGGCGGTGTTGTTGAAAACATTAACTTGGAAAATAGTTTTTCACCGATGTGCTGGTGCTTGTGGACACCGAGTTCAAGGAGATCAATGTAAATATGTGATATTTCGCAAAAATCGCAACCTTCCTCTTGAAGCATACGAGGAATTTGAGACAAACAGCCGCAAGGTCATTAGTAAAGTCTTTGTCAGTAAAGCAGAAAGTAATTAACGTATTTTCTGACGACTACAAAAACCTTGGTCCTTGAATGGTGCATCAGGTGGCTGTAGGTCTCTGGCAGGAAGTGGATTTTGGACCACCCCACACCGGATGGATCCGTCTAACAGTCGGTTATTTTAATAAATGAAAGCAGGACGATCTGCTGGCTTGCGCGGCGGCGGTAGCGGCGGCAGCAGCAGCATATACTCAGAGGCTGTGGAAGGGGACAGGGGAATGAAAGTGGGCAGTAAGTGCAGCCACGGAGGTTAGCTGCGACTACTCAAGAACGACGAGACAGGAAGTTGTCAGTGTAAGTGGTTCAACATGTCTATACAGCAACGGTTTTCGGATGGAAGGAAGCAATGTAGTTTCCTAAACCATCAAAACCTTCCTGCAGGGGGTTGTGGTGTCCATGACAGCGCCCGAATAAGATATTTAATAAGCATGTGGTGCATGATTGGTAAGATCATTGAATATCACCGAAATGGGACAAATACACTTGCTGTCTGGACTCTAGCTATATGTTTTTCTCTATATATCTTCGGTCTGCAGAATGAAAAAAAACAAACAAAAAAAGGAATACAAGAGGTGAATAAAGAAATAGTGACATCCTCAGACCCTCTTGTCTGTTGCTGCATCTAAATTATGAATCCAAGTCTATCTCCACACAAAAAAACAACAGCCGACATGGTGGACGATGGGGTGGTCGGTTTGTGTTGTTTACTGGTCCCTGGTCGGCTCTGAGAGACTCCAACCTCTCCCTAGAAGGCTAACAGATGACTTATTAGGCCACACTTACAATATGTATACATATATGCATATTGCATAACATTTCTAGCCTCGTGAGACCATCCTGATCTCGCAAATTCACATTCTGTTTCTCTCTGTTTCTGTTTCTCTCTGAAGATAAGTCTGGCCTCCAGCCCGTTGAAAGCCTTTCCCAAAAAAGTTTTTTTTAATTTGGGTAATTTCATCTTTCATTTCATGTCAAACTTGAACTGTTTATTGCAGCCCATTTGCTGCTTCACATTTCAGTCCATCGGAGGGAATTAGTCTGAGAAAACATCTGAGAAATGGCTGATGATGATTACTGTTGATACTGTTGATCTAATGATCTAGATTACATTTTACTCCACAAAATCACAACTTTGTTAATTATATTTTAACCATCTCTTAATAATTATGTTGTTGTTTTTTTAAGTCAAGCTATTTCTCAAGAGTGTCTCATACTAAAGCAACTAAAAACACCTACTAAAAGCCTGTTATAATTAACATGTCATGCAGCCATTATTTTTCATGCTAGTCCAAGGCAATCGCCTCCACCAATCAAGGTCTGCCTGTCATGACGAGCCTTGCTGCATGCATCTCTCCTCAGAGACACACACAGGAAACTACTTTAGGGAAGAAGATAATTATGAGACTAGAATTTGGGGATTTGTGTGTCTATTGTTGCAGGTTGTACAATGGGACAAAAGTGGTCATATAGTTATTGGTCCAGGGGCAAGCCAGGACAAGGAGGAGGACATCTTAGCAAAATCTGAATGTGCTATAATAGTAATAATAATAATAATAATCATAATCATAATCATAATGATGATGGTTTTCTGCTTTTGTCTCATGTGTGTTAAAATATAATAATAAAGTGCAGTGCATGCATTGTTAACATGGGTGTCACTAATGGCTCGACCTAGCCTCAAGGTTTCCAAGGGCAGAACCATTTGCCATCACAAACCAACAGTGATTTGGACTTTCTGACAGTGCACATTGGTTGATAATATATACGGGTATTATTGCTATCGTGTGATATCAAGATATAATTCATATAAACAATCCGATTAAATATATATATATATATATATATATATATATATATGTCTTTAAAATGCAGTAGAGGCTGTGAGGTCATAGGCTGGTGAAGGATGTGATGGATGGTGGTCAAGCCAGGCCTTCCCAGATCAGACCGGCCGGGGCATCAATAATATATCACCATCAACATATTAGATGGAGAACTGGAGACGGGATGCTACCATTGAGTGGGTTTTCATTTTAAAGACCTTCCTGCTCTTTTAGCGGACATTGCCAGGCATATGGCAGACATAGTGCAATATGAAGAGACAGCTAGACATTTAGTGTAGACTCATTTTCTTCTTGTGCATTTCAAGGCTCTTCTTTGTCTTGCAATTTAGTTATGGCACTTTCTCCAGGAGAATATTTAACCACCAGTCTACACATCTACACCTCGAGGAGCAGATTAAGGCCAGTATTGTCACAATCTGGAGAGAGTAATTGATTATTAATAATAATCAACAATGTAATAAGATTAATCATGGGTATAATTAAAATTCCTGCATAGAACACAGCCAGACCTGCATAATGAAGACATAGTAGACACCAGCACACAGCACACAGAGAGGAGAAGCAGCCCTGCTGTACACTATCACACTCATAGCAGCTGACTGATGGCTGCAGCGGACCAGCCAGCCACATGGGCTGGCAAGCAGTAACCATATTTATTTGTGTTAATAACTCGTCCAAACTACATAGTAACTGTATTTTGTAAGTTGTTCAAAGGGAGTTAGCAAGTTATACAAACAAGATACATTTAAAAGGCTCTCTTGGATCTGTAACCCTAACAAGTTTTTTTATTTTTCAAGAAAGATAGGAAACAAAAGTCCTTGTAGAATATTTGCAGGCGCAGAACTAAAAAGTTGCAAAGAGTTTGATGTCTACGCAACAGAAAAGCCGTACCTGCAGAGGGTAAAAACGAGTTGAAATGCTTCCTTTTCAACACTAGCGTTAGACACATCATGAAACCCTGTAGTAAGCTACCGTCCTGCCGGGCCAAACAACAATACAAGACAGTACAGAAACTTTCTAAAGCCCCTATAAAGCAACCGCTCACTTTTTGCTTCATGATTCATGTTGTGAATTAAAGTGCATTCCAGAGTATCTCTTCACCAGGCCATGTTAGGAACCAAACTTACGTAGGAGTGCTATCAAAGCTTTGAGGAAGGACATAAAAGGGAAAGGTTGATGTAAGGAGAATTAGATCCGACACTGTTTGATCTCATCGTAAACCAATGTCTTAATAATGATATTAGCCTCTTATTCTCCATGGCAGTGAATGATTAAGATAAATGTTTGGCTCTTGATCATATACAAATTGCATATTATTACATACAACCTCCCAGATTTGAGCAGTTTCTATATAGTTACGTAGACTCACCATGAAAAGTACTTTTTTCACCTATTTAGCAATGTATGCCAATACATATTTAAGGTCGTTTTTTTTTAGTTTTTTCCTCCCTATATTTTTTGAGAGTACAACTTATGAAAAGTTGCCTGATGCAATCAAATCCCGAAGGATCACATTCCTTCTTTGTTTTGTTTTGCTTTAATCACCTGTTTTACTTGAAATGGGTCATTATGGAAGTAAGATGCGCTCTGAAAGTCATTGCACATTGTCTTCACATTTTCATCGAGCCTCACAGCTTTGCTTGGACACCCGCTCCTCTGCTGCAATGCTACGCAGGGGCTGTATTTGTTTTCTGCATGATTTACTACAGTTAAAACAAGTCAATAGCCACCCAGAGTATTACGTTAAGTGCTGTAGCCAGTGGATGCCGCAAACATTTTGAACACATGCTGTTTTACAAAGGTGTGCGGGGGGCTTCTGCTCTGCATCATCCCCAATAAACAGTGTCCCTGTTAAACGGGCTCAGCATTTGAAATGTTTACCGCGATGGGAGGGCTGAGGGACGTTAGGACAAGGTTGTCCCCGGGTGCTCCCTCCAACGCCCATAGCAGACTCCCGTTTTGCAAATACTTTCATGGATGGCTGCTTATCCATATTCTGGCAAGGCCAGCGATGTGATTTCACTCTTGATTACCTCTGCTGATCAGCGTGATTGGTTTAGTGTTGAGTAAATATAAAGATCGGCCGAATGGAATGATAAGACCACGCAGACCCTGTACCACATCGAGGCAAACAATGCATGGATTACGGGGGCGAGAATCAGGGGGATAAGCAAAGAGGCAGGAGGTCTTTGGTGGTTTCCATAATCCTGATGAACTGCAAAACAACTTTGGCATTTGAGTTGTGCAAGGTCGGCACAAAATACAACACAGTGAAACTCCACTCAACTCGTGTTCTATGTAAAGTTTGACCTCAGCAGACGAGTTTGTTAGGAGCATGGCATTTCACAGGATTAACCTGATATCAATCTGCCGCCTTTTAATTCCACGGTAATTTAAACCTTCAAATTGATCCGCGTGCCTAAATGGCCTTTTTTTTCTAAATCTCTGCCATATCAGATGCTTTCCCACAGCGAGATTCTTATCAGAGTCAAAGTGACACACATTAGGTAGAGTTGCATTTCTCTCCTGGGGCCTCAAACGACCCCCTTCTCTTCTCAATGTTTCAGGGCTGGTGACAAGGCAACCCTACTCCAGGCAGGAGGCCAGACCAGACGAGGCCAGACCCTGTTACACAAAGCACCAGATTACTCATGAGCACCAATCCAAACAACTTGTCATTTCAAGATATTTGGTCCTCGCGTTCGGACATTATTCACACTCCAATATTCCCTGGATGCATGGGAAGGTGTCTTGGGGCTGACGTAAGAGAGGAGCCTCTTTACCTCCTCACAGATAATAGACAAAGGAAAGGGAAACAGGGAAAGGGTGAATATGATTGCAGAGAGAAGAAAATGATGGCACAGAGGAAATAGTTTAAGAATGCATAACATATAATTAATGACTATGCACTTAGTATATTTTCAGCCTTTGCAGGTGCAGAAACAAAAGTCAAAGGGGCACACGAATGGAAAATGGCACATACATTTAGCAGCCTGGGAATATTTAAATCTGGGAAAATAGGTTTCAAACTGAACAAGTCCCATTTACGTGAGTGCCCAATGATGGGTGCCAGTGTTTGAGATTTAACTACTACAATAGAACCGTCTTCAATTTCCTTTATCACAGTATTGTGATCTTCAAAAGACAAAAACACATCTCCAGTGTCTCCGCCACCTGTGTGTCGTTTCACGGCATGTATTCGTGTTACCTTTAGCGTTTTTCTTGTGTGTGTGTGTGTGTGTGTGTGCATGTGTCCAGGCACGAGCATACACACATGATTGAGGTGTGTGTGCTTGACTGAGTGTTTTCTCTCAGTCAGTGTGTCTGTGATGTCAGACACGGCAGACACAGAGGAAGATGGATCCTGCTTCCTTGTCTTCGGTCCGTCCTTGTGGCATGTGGCCTCCACAACCGCTAACCGCTAATGCAGCGGCTCATTAGCCTAACCACACAAGAGCTCCCTCTTACAAACTCTCCGTGGAACAGGTAACTGCCAGTGTCGGTGATATAGACACTCCCCAAATGGTAGCATGCGGCATACAGTCCCTTCATTCTCTGCACTGGAAAGCAGTGCACTACACATCCAGAATACCTTGTGTAGCCTTGGACTTTTCTTTTTGGATTTTCCACTCATAAACCACATAAAAAGCTCTCAAATGTGTAGACCAATATAAGATGCCCTCACATAACGCACATGTAATGGTGTCCATTAAAGAGGACATAAACAGACCGGCACAGTGGGGATAAGGGTTTAACGGTTTAGAGGGCAATCATTTTAAGTTGTTAAAGGGAGATACCAATATGTACAGTCTTGCTTTCAGGCATTATTGCCCATTCTGAAATAAGATTTCTATAGTGTAAGCCCATACCCAGTGGGTGTTGTGTGGAGAATGGTGTTTGAATTTAAATTGGCATCGGAGAACAAAACAAATGTGCAGGTCCATTAGTGTTTGGGTCTGCATCGGCACTGAGCCGTCCAGCCGCAAGAATCAACACATCACTGGCACCGGTGATCCCATAGCCACTGAGCACCGGTACCGGTTGACACAACATGAAGGACAGATGGCTGATCCAGAAATGGAGACTCCTTGATCCCGTGTGCCACGTGCCTAGTGAAGCCTGGCCTACGCTGGCTGTCGAGAAAGTCTAAGGCCTAACCCTAACCCTATTTCTAAAAACATTATTTTTTATGTTTTGGCCTCCAGTCCACGCGAAAACCGAGTTTCAGGTCACTGAAAACAAAGCTTATTATCCATTATTAGCTTGTTATCCATATACCTGTGTGTTCGTACGGATCATCATGACCATAAGAATACACAATTGTTGTTTCTCACATTGAGCATGTGCCAGAAACCTACAAACAATTGTGGACTACTGGTGTGTTCACGTGTGGCTGGTACTGTTAGTTTTAATTACATTTAATGACATATGTAATTACAAGCAGTTTAATTACAAGAAGCCAAATCCTAATGTTCGTCTGTAAACATACATACATACATAAAGTTGTATCAATACCTACTGGCCTGGCATGCTTATGTGAGCGTTTGAAATCATTTTTGCGTTCTCTTGTGGACGGAGATTTTTTCTTTTACACCGTTGGTGTGAACAGGACATTTTTGTTAAACAGAGGGGGAAAAAATGTTTTCAGAAATACGCATGTACGCACGGACAATGAGGCCTAAGTGGCACTGGTTGCTGGGGGGCCATAATAAGACTTGATGAGTGAAGACACTTCCTTCCCCTTCCCAGGTGGGCCCTTCCTCACGCGGTGTACCGTCACATCGACCCACGGGCGCACCGTTGATTGGGTTTAATCCGCGGTGAATTGATTGTAGGGACGAATCAAGCTGGCTAACATTCGCACTCACTCAGCCACGTTGTGTGTTCATGAACATGGGTTGTACATCGGGGATTTGTGTTGCTTGCTGTTTTGTTCTGAAGGTGGTTTATTTACTGCGTACCGACTGTGTAGATAATTGTTAGACTTTCTCTTTAAGGTATTGTGAGGTACATGAGGTGCACATAGGCCTATTGTAAATGCAGACAATGCAAGCATTAGAACTGTGCTTGGAGGAATTGTGCCTGCACAGCACAGTAATCATATGTGTCTACATGTGGCACAATATCTGCCATAACAAGCATCACAGTATAAATTATAGCATGAAGAGCTATGCTATGCTATGTTTTTTTATGAATTGCTATGCTCACTGAGATTGCTGCAGATTCTATATATAATAATTCTACGTGTTTCAAAAAGTTTGCAACTGGGCCGCGTTCCCTGAGAAAAAAAAAACATTATCCTAACTTTGGGTACCTGAGACATGCAGCCTATTGATATATAATGGATGTTGAGTCTTTACGTGGCTTCCTTTCTCTGCCTTCTGTATCGTAACTCAAAATGGGTGGGGCGGGGGGGGGGGATATGGAGACCCCTGTCAAGCAGTCAGGGATGGGGTAGAAACTGTTTTTGTATCCTTGCTATTTTCAGCAACAATGGGAGTTGGCGTAAGCAGAAAGAAACCAACACAAATGCATTCCGATCTTCAGCTGAGAGTGAGAGCTGAGCAACTGGAGCCCAGGATGTTGTAATAGTACGATCAGCACAATGTCCAATTCTTCCACACACTGCACTCCGCGGCGAGTCAAACACGATCCTCCATCTTGCGACAGAGCAGAATAGATTTCACGGAATGGCCAAAGTTGTCTGTGGTCATTGCATCCATTAAATCACATCTACTCTGGTTGAGACTTATGCGGGAGTGGCGGGGAGAGGGGGGGTCATTACATGTGACGTGAGCTAGGTGATTTCATTTTTTATGGTTGGTCAATGAACCTGCTAACGGGCGCCATATCTCAACGATGACAATCAGTCTATTAGGCCATGGCACAGCGGGACGAGGCTCGCATCGCCGGTCGAACTGTGCCCTGCATCGTTTACATTTTCTGACGGCGGTCTTCATGTGCTCTACATAACGCTGCTTCATGCACCGCAGCACACTGCTGCACCGCTCATGTGCAGCCATTAACAGCCTCCAGCACGTTGTTGGTCTTTGTACAGAAATCCTCTTTAATTATAGGATTTATAAATGGCCAGTGTGCGTACATGAATAAGTAAATACATGACAGCGGGCAGAGGCAGAGGCGTATTAAAACCCTCTCGTGCTTCTTGTCTGGGGAGATTAACATTCTGCAAGGTCACTGTTGACAGGGAGGGAGGTTTTAAGACCCCGTTCTTGGGGGACAAAACGAGCCGGTGTGAGAGGATACTAAGTGATAAGACGACCACTGCCGGGAAAAGAGACCCGAGAAAAGAGCATGGAACAAAGCAGGAATCTCTTGTTGTTGTTGGTCTAGTTGGGGGTCATGTCTCATTTAAAGCGAGTGCCAGGAAGTACCGGCATGCACTCAATACAATGCATCTGTTGAAACGTATATCTCTTCTTGTTTGTTGAAACTCAATATGTTACGCTTCTCAAATCAGTTGTCAAGGGGGATTTACTGTATTTCGGTGGGATGCGTAACCAGCCCCCCTTTTGTCTTGTGTTCTTGGGGGAAATACTATTTAGGGTTCCGGTCATGTGTTAGACAAAGAATAGGAAAAGCCTTTTTGTGTTCATGAATACCCTGGCAATCAAGGCATCAATTATTCAAGATACTCGCAGAGAGCAGCCAACGCTGGCTGTCCATTGACGCTACGTCCCAGGACTGTTAATGCAGTCCGTCTAACGGAGTAACAATTCAAATGGAGCAGAGCAGCGCAAACGAAAGATGTAGACAGAGTTACACTTGGAATCCATATGGATGTTAGCCAAGGCTGTTTATCACCTGATATGTTGAAGAGAGCGCCCTCCACCCAGACGTGGACATGCCAGGCGTATGCAATACTGTGTTCACACATTTTTCATATTTCTTTGATCTGGATCCAAAATTAGTTGGTTTTTTTTTAACTAAATGTACAATGTTATCAAACTGGACAACTGCAGCGCAGTTAACAAACAATAGACACTCTGACAATGGCATAGTGGTTGTGCCCATTCCATAGAAGGTGCATTGCTCCGACTGTATATTGGGTTGCCCTGCCCATGCTTAATAAGTTACGACGTGTTTCAGAAACAGCTGTCTCCCAGGAGACAAACTGTACGCTGCAAAGATCTGAAGAAACACATTCCCATATTCCCTCCATCCATAACGAAACAACAAAAATGTCAGTGTGATTTCCTGTCTCCACATTAAAGTTAATTTCCCCCTGACTGGCTTATGTTATTATTTAATACACACTTTGTTATGGAGCAGTTTCTTTTTTTTTTAATATGCATTGCAACATTGTTTCTGTAATAACTGGATGCTATTGATTATTTGCCTCTTTGGTAGCAATTTACTAAAATGACTTAATGGGTTTATGACGATCTATGAGAATAGAAGGATCAATTATATGACAAATTGAACAATTGAACAAAATGAACAATTAGTAAACTATATATATATATATATATATATATATATATATATATATATATATATATATATATATATATATATATATTAGTATGCAGTGTGCAAGCTTCGGAATGCCAAATAAGTGCTTCTTTAACATCCAAATGACCTTCATAAATGTCGTCATACCATTTAATTCCCCACAGGCATAATGTATGTATTTTTCCCCTCTGCTGTTTTAACCTATGCCTGACAATAGCAAATATTCACTGGAGGACATTTCTGAACCACAAATAATCCTGCAGTGTCTCCCTTACAGTAATTGCAACTGCATTTGCGTCACACGTAATGGAATAGCATATTCTGTAATACTAACGAAATTAGACAAACTTTGGGGGAATCATTAAATATTCCCTCCCATGCAACGCTGTCGTGCGGTAATGCATTCTACCCAGGTGTAATAATCCGTCTTGATTAAAACGGCGAGTGATACGGGTGTGACATGTATCGTTCACACGTCGACGCACCGCAGCACTTCACCCTGATGAGACGGTGGCTGAGACGGTGGTTTGAAAATGTATATTTTCTCAAACTGCCAGACTCTCTCCATATGCGTACCAAATATCACTGAACCAATTAAAAGCCACATCTGTTTCATTAGGCAAGCTCATATTCATCCATCTTATCTGTCAACCCCATCTTACCGACATGCGTCCCCCGTCTCTGGGACTGCCGGTACTCTGATCAGAGGGACTGATTGAGGCAATTGCACTCCATTTGTCCAGAAATGATAACTTTATTCTTTCAATTCCCCAGTTGACTGTCCACTTCATTACTTTTTGAAGTTCCAAGTCCAAAGTTTTCTTTTTTTAGGTTTTTTTTTGTTTTCTGTGAAGATTTGTGAAATTTAGCCGACATGATGTCAATAAATGAAAGACGTTGAGCATATGGCATGAGGTGATAGTAGATAGGTAGTTCATGAATCAATAAATTATGTTTAAAAAATAAGATTGAAACCTTTCTCCCGTCCCATTAAGCTGACCCACAAAGCACATTTAAACGGATTTAAACACTATAAACCCCCCCCCACACACACACACACACCATCACGTCACACAACATACAGCTGAGAGAGATAGCCCCCTTGTATTTGTCCTTCATATGAAGAGCTCTGTAAGACACAACAAGCAAACATAACAGGCAGAGAAAAACCATTACCTGGTGATTACCTGGTGACCTGTTCCTCTTTCTAAGACAAGTGACACAGGCAAAAAGGAGCTGTCAGCCATTGGCCTTATCAGCTGTCCGTCAAATACAAGCTTGTTTTGCTTATTTACCTTCCTTGTGTATTATTTACTACATTTTAGTCACGCAATGCACTCCTGAAATGTCTTTCAAATAATGCAGATGAGTTAAAATTACAGCAGCAATTTAAAATCAAATCTTGTTTTAGTAACTGTGAATAAGTCATTCTCATTGTGAATACGTTTTTTAAACTGTAAAGTTCCATGATAAAATACTAATAAAACACACATACAAATGCAGACCGGTAAAACAAACTAAAACGTAAAAACTACCGATATGTTTCCATTTGAGTGAGCCGACACTATTCGGTTATTGTAAAACTGGTGGGGCGTTTCCAAGTGGACCCTAATTCTCTTTGACCCACAAAGAGAGTTAATGGCCCTCCATGCTCCTTTCCAGCAAATGGTCTCTCCATCCAAGCCTCAACCAATCATAAACAAGTAAATAATGCAAGGCACTCTGACTGAAAGGCTTGCTTTCAAAGAGAACAGAATAGGGAACTGAACTTAGCCAGATAATTTTTTTTGTTTTTACGAGAAAGGCATTCATGTCCGCGATTTACATATTCATAGAGGTCATTGTCATATCAGCGCAGTAAAGCATTTCTCACATGCAGACGCATGTATTTACTATTAGCGCTACAGGATGTTGGCCCGGAGCGGTTCAACAGTGAGGAAGTTGCCCAGAACTATTAATTAGATTCCCAACCAGCAAGTGAGATAACCCAGCTCTGTGGAAACAGGTCCTCCTTTCACCTTGTATCCCTGGGTATTCGTCAATGATATGAAGCAGTTCATCAGACCGTTTTTTTCGGTGGTATGAAGCAGTTTGCAGACAGCAAGGACAAAGAATCTTGTACCCCCTTCCCTGACAGAAATAATTAACTTAAGCTGGTCCTTGGTGATCATTGGCTGCTATCTTCTCATTTCAAATAAAATACCACACATACGGGAGAAGTATTTGCAGAGACAGTTTGGTAATGAACGGAGAGACGTTGGAATATTAATCAGTTGAAAATATAAAAAAACATAAACCAACATTTGGAAGTATTTTAATGATTTAGGGAGGGATGGCTTTATTCTCCTTAGTCTTCAGAGTTGTGACTTTGAAGAAAGTCATAACACCAATGCTAAGCTTTCCACATGAACATGGAGTTATTTACAGACTGATTGCAGGCCTGGTTTTTGGTTTTCAGTGGACAGCCTCAAGACAGTTATCATTTTTAATACTTTAGCATGAACGTGTGCTTATTCTTAGGTTAGTTCCGTATAGAAACCACATGTCAGGGGGACGGACACAATTATTTCCCTGACAGTATTTTGCCTGTCTGCCCATCCCTCCGTTCATCCGTCTGTTAATTTTCAACCATGCTTGGCTTGTTTGCTTGTTCTACAACCGGACCATCATTAGTCTGGTCCACTTCATTAGTAAATAAAAGTACCAAGGGCATCTGAATTCGGACAGATCAAACCATTTGGAAGAAAAATACACTAAAACCCGAGCCCCGCTATCTTTTTTCACTCTGTATTCTTAACACCCAATATCACAACAACACCCCCTAAAAATCAGTAAATACAGACAGTTAATGAAAGACCGGGAGGCACGAGAAGGAAGGCCTGGCTAAGTAAATGGCTTTTGAGGAACGATGTTTTGGTTCAAGGACGACATGCAGACAGAGGGCAAGTCCCTTTGAAAATGAAGCTCTCTTCTTCTCCCCGAAGCAAATAGGACGTCGTCTTCCTCGTAGCGTGAGGTTGATTGGAAAGGACTTTATCTATAAGGGGCGCAAGGTGGAAGCAATTTTGAAGGAGCAAAGGATTGTGGTAAACCCGGTCCCCCAGATGGGCTGAAACAAGGTAGTGTGTCACACTGTGGCCATTTTGTGTTTCATATATAAGTGTTTACAGAATTAAGAAACAAAAATTGAACAAAAAAACCTTACATGAGAGTTGCATCCACCTTTTCTTAGGTCCTTTTGCAAAACTAAAACAAATTACAAAACAAGTGGTTTGTCGAGACTCAAATCCATAGTGTGTGGCCAGGAAAAAGGCATGAATCTTTTATAAGCTCCCACGTACAATTACAGACCTTGAGGACATGCGCCCTGAACTGCACATCGTTGCTTCAAGGGAAAATCCCAACAGCTCTCCAACCTTGAGGAACAATCTGGTGTCGTCACTGAACACTCGCGGACAACCATTTCAAAGCAAATCTTCTGCAATTTGAGGCTGCCTCGGGAACTAAGATAACTGTTAAGTGTTGCCAATGAGATAAGAAAAAAAAAATAGCAACTTCCATCTATATGTGTCTCAACAAGCTTCAAGGTCGGGTTTCAGACTCGTCTTGTTGTGAGCCAAGAAAACAGTGGTTTGAGTCTTTGCAATGTTTATACTCAAATATATGCAAATTAAAGTTAACTATAGAGACCCTTTTTTAAACCTTGACAGCCACAGTGAACGTTCTGTCAGTAAGCCTCTCTTTTGTGTTGATTGGCTGAAATCCAATACACTTGTTTTCACTCAGATAATCTGTTTGCTCATGGGCCTCAGTCACCACAATCACCTCGCAACCATAGACTGTAAAACACACGGACGTAGCATCCGTGACGTCAACCATCGGTTTATGAAAAACTGTTAATGAGGGTGTAGATCTGCGTTTCAGGGAGCGCCCCCCCCCCCATCGCTGGTGGTTCATCCCGGAGCTTCGATCCGTATGACGTCGTATTCATGGATTAAGCGTTTCTGTTATCATCCATCACGCTATTCCGACGCTATTATGACCGTGTGTATTGATTATGGATTATTTGGATATTTCTTTCTTCTGTGTCTTGTGTTGCAAGTGCTGCAGTGACAATGAAGAATGGCATCTGGAAAAGAAAATGCATTTTTCCATCCACCAAAAAATCTATATCATGCTGCAGTGTTCATAGAATGCTTACGTGTGTCGTATTATCCTTTTGAAAATATAAAATACGAATAAGACAGAAGGTTGTGCTTAAAACATTTTTCATTCATCAGCCATCTCCGCCGGTTTGAAGGAAAATACCTATTTTGATTCCTGAGTCTTCTTCAGATTAATGGCTTCCATTTATGTATTCGCTGTGCTTCTGAAAAGACATTGTTTATTTTATGAAAAGTCGATGTATCACATGCTACGACAAAAACCTTTCTCATCCATTGAATTTAAGATGGCATTCATCCGGTATTTTTATATGTGATTCAAAAATAGCTGTATCACGTGAGCCACGGGAACAACAACAATCGTAAGAAACACAATGTTGAGGGTCACAAAAATGGTCAGGACAACGTTAATAATAACATAAACCACTTGTAACAAAAGATAAACCTTGGGCGAAACCTTGAGGGAAGATAGAGTGAAACAAGATTCAGATGCCTCACACTTCAAACTTCTCCCAGGAAACACGCAGCACAACAGGCCATGTCAAGGTCCTCACACACACACACACACACACACACACACACACTGTCTCTTAGCTTTCCCTCCCTCCCTCCCTCTCTCTCTCTCTCTCTCTGTCTTGCTGTCGCTCTCTCAAATATTCTCTCTTGTCCACCCACACACTGCTGAAAGGCCCTGAACCCATGTGCTGGTGAACTGAAGTAGTATGGCAACAACATTGTGAATGCATTGGCAGCGGGTCAGATATGTGTGTGTGTGTGTGTGTGTGTGTGTGTGTGTGTGTGTGTGTGCGTGTGCGTGTTTGTGTGTGTGTGTGTGGGTGTGGGGAGATTCGATAAAGCTCATTTGGAGTCTGCAGCGAGACCCTGGCCGTGACACATCAATACGTCTTTGTTGCTGGATGGACTCGTCTGCCGCGCTCCACCCTCGCCGAACAGGTGTTCTCAGCCGAGGAGGGGAAAAAAACAAAGAAAAAAACAGGAAAAATAAAGAGCAGGATTCAGGAGGTGTGTAATTAGCTTTTTATTTGACTTGACACGGGTCCAACGGGGGCTTCGGTTCGGCGACGGAGGGGGGGGGGCCGCACACGGGGTCACGGCCGGTTCGCCGACACTGACGACGCTTCGCGCCATTCTCTACACGTTTTCGGCGAGAGGGAAAGAAAACTTTTTTCCTCTTTGTGTTATCCGAGGGTGGACAGGCGCGCCGTGTTTATTAAAAGTAATTAGAAACGTCGATGCATTCAAAGACAAACAAATAACGGTAACAATTAGTACAGTAGTGTTTGGGAACGGGGTTAGTAATGGCTCCTACAAGGCATAATTGTTCTGCGGAGCGTCGTAAATACACAGTACAATACGCTAATTACCGCCGCGTGTTTGTGATTCACCCTCCGGCTCCTCTGTGTTTTGGGACACGGGTAACCGAAGATGTACGACTGGAATTGGCCAGGTGACAACAGACCGGTCCATACGCAATAACTGTTATTCAACCTCCACTGTCCGACTTAATGACAAAGAGCCGAGGCCCATCGAAGGGAATCCAATTAGAAATCTCAAGCTCACAACCTTAAGGGAATAGGTTATGCAGTTCGGCTATATTGACGGCTAATATTAACAACAGAGAGCGTGACTTTAAGACCCCGGGGCGAGGTAATTCATATATAACTATATGAAGAGGATTAAACAGAACATAAACAAGATAAGCCGAGAGGGAACGCGAAAGGCATATCCGCCGCCGCGTAAACTGTATAATATGCTCGGCGGCAGAATCCTTTCATTTAAAGCAAATATTCACCTTGTTTTTTTGCTCCTGTTCATTTCACGTCGCTTCATTTTTCGGTTGAAATATGGAACGTAATCTCGGCCTGAATGCAATTGTGCTGCATTGAGGCGGTTGGGAATCAAATCATTTTAATCTCTTTAATCTTTCGGGTGCCCTTTCATTTCGAACTCCACTCCATAAGAGTAGATCCCCCTGCAAAATGTCCACCCCCCCCCCCCCCCACCCCGCCCCTCAACTAAACCTCATCCCCACCAACCAAACCCACCCACCATTTTGTTTCTCCCTTTCTTTTTTTTCTCCTGACGGTCAACTCACCTCCTGGTGTCAGTCAGATAACATAAGAGGAGCATGGTCAATGTTTGCTGTTGGAGATTATAACCCCCGCCCGCGCTCCCCCCCCCCCCCCCCCCCAGGCTCCAGCCCTCATCATCTTTCGCGGAGGGGTTCGTCCTCATGGATGGAAAATGTGCATCTCGCAGCACAGACTGTGCAGCTGCGGCAGGAAAATCCCTCCGTCCCTCTCTCTCCGCCACCCTCAGCTTTCCCCCTCAGCCCCTGCGATCGTCGGTGGATCTGCAGCATAATGTATACTAAGCTCCACGGAGGATTCCAGTCCTCATCACACAGGCTTTGTGTGCTTCTGTGGTGGAGGCAACGCAGGATGCATGAGAATTACATCCCCCCCCCCCACCCCACCCACCCCACACACACACACACACTGATCTCGCTGACCCCATTTACAGCCCAGGACAGCCCTGTGATCTACATGAAAGACACTGCTTGAACTTCCAAATGAGGCTCCTAACTAGTTGCCCGCCCGTTTAAACTTTTAACTTCAGACAGTCTTCGTTCACCGAACCTACTGATAGAAAATGATGATATATATTTGTTTATACGTCTAAAACGTCGCTTTGTTGCGTCAAACACATCGACTGTGTGTGTGTGTGTGTGTGTGTTTGCGTGGGTGTGTATATCAAGATCAGGCTCCGCAACCTCCCTCCGAAGACGGTTCACGGTCTGGCTCACCTGCCAGTGGGCGTGGCTATTTTATCTCGCCGTTAAAGCCGAAAGCCAGAGGAGCGACACGGCGTCGGTCGCGGCGAAGGGGAGAGACGAGAGAGACACAAGCCAATAGACTGAAAATAGGGAGTGTGGGAGAGAGAGAGGAGAGAGAGTGTGGAGGAAAAGAAAATGTCCTGGCAGGCACCCAAGTGGATCAGTGCCTCCGCTGTACAAATGTGATGTAGTGGAGAAGGTGAAAGTGATAGCCTGGAAATGAGAGGAGCGCGCACTGGCCTGATACTTAATCATTAGTGCCACTGTGGCGTGGCAGATAGGAGCGGTGGACTTTTCAAGGTGTTCTCCCCTGATGGAGGCTGGGGCAGAGCAACGCACGCTTGTTCTCCCGCCTCCGAAGGGAGGGAGGGGGAGGGGGGGGGCAGCGGCGTGAAAGCGATTAGAAAACACACTGGCCGCTTTGTAACTGTCCGCCGAGAACTTGGGCAACCGGGGGCCGGCCGCGATGTCAGCACTCCAGTTCCTAAATAATATACGTTTGATTTATCAGAGCACTTGTAGGCCTATTCAAAAAAAAAGAAAAATGTATGAAAATAAACAACAGTGTGTGTGTGTTTCGGGCACTCTTTACCTCGTATAATTATCTATTCGCTTTTATGTGACGGGATAACAGGATGGGATCTTGTAAAGCAGTTCTTTTATTTCCACTTTTTGTTACTGATATCACATTTTTTAAGAGCAGATGTCTGGGCGCTACGGCACAATTTTATTGCACCTCTGATATATGTTGTTTTTACCTCTTCTCCGGCAAAACCATTACCACCAAACTGCCCCCAGTCTAACACATTTGTTCCGGGTTGCCTTTCGATCGCTGTACTGAAACCCGCTCTTTAGATCGCCCTTCACCACTTACCTACGCTGGCGTCGTACGCATTCGTGCAATGCCAAAAAACACGAGGCAAGTTTCCCAGTTTCCAGGGAAAAGGAAAGCCCAGCGTGGCCGGACATGCCCAGTTGTCCCCGTGGCACCCGGTGGCGCAGAACCCAACAAAGGATGAACCCAAAGCGGACACCGCGGCGGCTGACGAAGATAAATGCCACCGAGCGGCGCGTGCCCCGGCTAAGAGGGGATCGACGATGGAGCCGACGCCGCAAGGTCCACAAGAGGTTGATCATCATGCTGAATTTGTTCCTGATTTCACTTCATAATTAGTGTGGTTGCAAAGCGATCCACGCTATTGTTACCGTGTTTCTTTTACTTTTTTATTATTTGTGCGGTTGCAAAAGCAAGCCACACTATTGTTATTCTGTGGGGTTTTTTATTAGTGCGGTTGCAAAAGCAAGCCACACTATTGTTATTCTGCGTCTTATTAGTGTGGTTGCAAAAGCGAGCCACACTATTGTTATTCTGGGTCTTATTATATTTTTCCTTTTAGTGTGGTTGCAAAGCAAGACACACTATTGTTATTCTGTTGTTTTTTTTTAACGTTTTTTTTGTTCCACTTCACTTTCGATGAACTGTAACTACAGCTTTTGAGGGATCAACACCAAACCGATGCAAAAAAAGTCAGGCATAAATCAGTGCAGTGCGCTTGTATTTTTATAGTGAAAATATTGCATACTTTTTTTATTATAAATTTTTTGAATATTATTATTTATGGGAAGTGAACGCCGGCACTAAATCCAACCACTCTAAAAGTGAACATGTGGGAGTCTCTTAATAGTTTGGTACAGCTTTGACCACAGGGGGCGCTGTGATTCAAACCTCAACGGCCACGCCCGGCCTGTCTGACGAACATTTCTGAAACTTGCTATCTGGACCTCATTTGACCTGCTGAACCTTTTTGCCTCAAGGACCCATAAGGTCCGTCATGATAGATTTGGCTGTATCCTGAAACCTTTGGAAAACCTTGAAAAATAAACCATGAATCCAAATTTGGTACGCATGCTCCTTGGGAGGTCCTGACCAAAAGTAACTTTTTGATTCAGTTAAAAATTTAGTTATGCGCAAATATGAATATGCAAATTAGCAACATTCAATCAATCACAAGCCTGCCTCATAGTAGGCCAGGGACGTAAAACTTGGTGGGCACTTTAAGGACATCCCCCTTAGGTAACATGGACTGTTTGGTGTTGATATGTCAAAAAATGACACATTGACACATACATTGTCAATTTAAACTTACCACTGTTGCAGGCGCTCACCAAGCTATTTTTTTATAATGGAAGGTATAACTCGGCTATAACTCGCGGTGAAAGTGAATCCAACCAACACAATCACGCATATTGCACCAGCAATTGGGGTCCACACCAGGGGCCTCCCGCGACGGGGCCACACAACCCACAGGGAAACACAATCTTCAGGGACACGGCACATAATAATAATAATAATAATAATAATAATTCATGTATGGGCTTCATCATTCAATGTTAATCTACTTCATATCCCCCAATTAATAACGACAGTGTAGGTTGCATGTCGATATGTGGCATTTTATTAAGCCTGTTTGATCATCTGTTGAGGTAATCATCTGTGGCAATTAGCCTGGAATTCATACACATGAATGAACTTCAGAGAGACATAACTCTGTCTAAGATATGTTCAATTTCACATAACATGCATACATGTGCGGATGACTGAAATAACACCCGGCAGCCTCCGAACACATTCACGCCATAATAAGCAACACGGACACATTAGTAACACGGAGACGGCTAAAGTCGGTATAGTAGGTAAAATAAAAAAATAAAAAATCCAAGCTTGTGCTTCTTGTCAGGCCATCACTGTAAATAAGAACTTGTTCTTAATGATCTGCCTGGTTAAATAAAGGTAAAATAAAAAGTCTTTGGGCTTTTGATTCTCCGAAAGGGCCTTAATATGCTCTCTTTCATTTGCAAAACTCCTTTGATGTAATGATGCATGATGAAATAAAGTGTACTAAGGCAGTATTAATGGATGCGTGAGGATCAATACACAACATGGATGTGTGACGATCAATATGCACGTTTCTTTTGCTCAAACAGCATGACGCCCTTCCTGGGGTGTTTTGGTTGTGTTTTATATTTTTCCCCTTGTATCTGTATCTTGTCACCCCCCAAAATACAAAGTTACATCGTTTTTTTATTATTTAGGCTTGCTTGTACCGAATAAATTCACATAATATCTCAGTTCACGACGATTAGCAATGCACAGCTTACAAGACGTGTACAAAATCTCAACTTATACGGTCAGAAATGTACTGTATGATAACTTCGCCTATGCGCCTTAATTGATTCAACACATACTCCCTCCCCTTCAAGATGTATTTTGCCAATGGCAGACAAGCGTATTGTAAAGGCCAGCGCATACTGTGCACAGAGCTCATAAAAAAATAATGTTGGAATCGAAATTCAAATAATAGCACCTTTCAGTGGATATCAACTTGAGGAGTGATTGAAAAGTGTATTTCTTTATTGCTGGGACCCGAGACTTACATTCAACTTCACACGCTTCTCTCCCAACAGTGTTGTAATGATCTCTTAGTAAAAATCCAAGTTTATTTCTCACCTTAAATCACCTGAACCCTCCGCTGTCCTCCTCGGCTATCCTCATCTGAACCGTGTCGACATTACCTCAGTTAATTATGGTTCCTTTTAATGTCATTCCGGAGTCCAGCCAGAGACGCGAGGTAACAACGCACATAAATTGTGTTTCTGAATGGAGGTGGGCGAGTGGAGACTGCTTGCACTCGTGGATGTATAATGTATATCATGTATCATCGCTAGCAAACCAGACACAAACAAATTGTGTTCTCTCTGCTTCTCTTAACAATAGGAAAGTGAGCCTAAACGGTTATTATGAATCCTTTACTTTGACAAAAGCAACTTCTAATAATAGGTATGTGTATACATAAATATTAAAAGATGTTCAGCATTGATTCTTCACCTCGCCTAAACCAGATGACGTTGGTGGCATTTCTCTTCGGACAGCGGTTTTATGTATTTTCGTGAATGAAATAGTCCGGATAGTGGCTGGCTGTAAGGTATCGTCACTTCTGTGGTGACGTCTGATTGAGACATGGTCCATCTCAGAACCTAATGGGTCTACTATCAGGTCCACACTGTTTCATACCAGATAATAATGTGGGAGTAAACTGCTTCATTACTGAGATCTAAACTAACAAATTGTGGTTTGTTTTCATGCCATTGGCCAAAACCTCTCCGGCTGGGTCTGATTGGATGACATGTAAAATGTAAAATGTCAGCCATAGATTTTTGTAGTTAGAGTAACAAAGTAATTTAGAAATCATTAGCAGACACCCTTATTTGCTGAACTGTCAGGCATGGATTTACCTACGGCCACCCAAAGGTGTGTTTCCCATTCATTTCCGATATGAATAGCAGCAGCACCAATGCCATTTTGAGTCATAAACTCTGTAATATGCACATAAACCTAGTTAGAGGCACGGTGAATCACCAATAAGAGTGATACATTTAAATTAAACATGAGGCAAAATGCTAACCTTGGAAACATAGCATAATTAAATTGTTTTAAATGTGTATTGTTAAACAATTTCTGTGTGAGGAAGTCCATCTGCAGGATATTGGTGCATCTCTCTTCATTGCCGTAGCAGATGATTTAGAAAAGTATACCATGTGATCGGACCATTTTCAGTTTGCACTGAACTGTGCCGCCAACGCCTGGAACGTCCTACAATGTGCTTTAAAATACAATACAATACATGATACTCGTGCATTGAGTCAGACAGATCAGTTTAAATCCTCAATAACCAACCATATCACCCCAGTCTGCAGTTGCTTTCGGCATCATTGTAAATGAGAGCTTGCTCTCAATGATATTTCGAATGAATGAAAAAAGCGTCAATTAACAGCTTTGCCCTTGAAATGTATTGTAATGTGATGTAATGTGTGTTCTTATATGCTGTGTGAACACTAGCCGTCTAGCCAGGAGCACTGTCTATCTATCTATCTATCTATCTATCTATCTATCTATCTATCTATCTATCTATCTGTCTGTCTGTCTGTCTGTCTGTCTGTCTGTCTGTCTGTCTGTCTGTCTGTCTGTCTGTCTGTCTATCTATCTATCTATCTATCTATCTATCTATCTATCTATCTATCAGTCTATCAGTCTGTCTATTTATCTTTCTGTCTGTTGTGACGAATGTATAACCACACATATGTATCAACAGACTGTACTATCCTCACATAGCCACTAGGGAATAGAAACAAATATATAAGTTGTATTAACCGCACCTGGCCACCAGATGGCAGCACACATAATACACTGGGGGCGGGCGCTCAACACTAGCCAATCAGAGCATAGTATGCGTCATAGAGGCCACGCCTGCCCAGGTACTACCAAACCACACATCCGGGGGAAGGGGAGAAACCCTACAGGCCACGTATCTTTTGGATATCCGGCTAAGGGTCGCTCCACGCGCGTGAATTTTACAATTCCTCTCCATTTGCTTCATAGATAATAGACCTAAAGTTAAACAAATAAAGTGAGTTAAAAGCGATCCTGTGTCGGCGGCCTTCTTCCTCAAAGAACAGCACAACACTGTCTGTCTGTCAGTCCATCAACACCAACGCATAGCTGTCGACATTGGGATTTGGAAATAAGGGACATTTTCCGGAGCCCCGTCCCGGGCTGTCCCACCACCCCTACCACAGTCCGCATACCCCTTATAGACGCAGTGTATAAGGGGTACACGCAGTGAATCCTAAAATCACCACTTTAAAATCATTTGCTTTAAAATCGCAAATCACTTGCTTTAAAATCTTAGCGCAACAAGGATTAGGTAAGTTCCTATATTAGTTAAGTGAGTACTACTAGGTGGTCAGAATCAGATACCTGCATTATACACATGAATACACAAAGGGGCAGAAATACAGGACATTTTTGAGAAAATATAACGGGAGAGAAGGGTAAAAAAACGTGAGGGATGACAGGTATGCACGGACGGTCACACCGAGGAACAACCTGTGCAATGCCAGCTTGTCACTCCTCATCAGCTGTCTCTCTTTCAGGACGCGATGTGATTGAAAGCGCTTGTCACTTGATTGTGATCGTGATGGCCCACCGCCACCGCCGAAAGTGGATCCGACGGCCGTCACCTCGATAAAGCCTGATGGTGGGATTGCTCCAGCAGCTGTGCAGTCATCGTAGTATAGGTGTGGCGCCGTCTGTCCCGGAACAGGCGCTCAGTGGTGATGATGCAATCAGGTGTATGGGTGATACATCCCACTCAGCACATTCAGGTGAGTGACCTCACGGCGGAGGAGAAAATGATTGACATGGCCGAATAACACGCTTTCCGCGAGTCTGGTATTTTTGCTGCACGCGTTCCAAAATAAAAACCCTTCCTGAAAAATATTGGGTTTGATTCATGTACAAAGAAATAAAAGTCGTTTCAGTCCATCACAGTTTATTTGAGAACCTTTTTTTTCCCTATTTATGAGGCTGCTGTCAAAAGGCCTTAATATGAGTTATTTTCAAATATAGTTTTAAACCCCTGTGACATTTGGTTTTTGCCCCGCATGCAACGAAGTCATTTATTCCACCCATGGATAATTAGTCATCTCATTATCCCCCAGTCTTTCCACCATCATTCTTCGAGTTAATACCTTGCGGTCGCTCACAACAGTCCATTAGGATCGTGGCAGTGGGAATGTTAACCTCTAAAAACCCCTCCCACAGCAGACTAACAGACTAAGTCCCCTCCCTTAAAAGCCTTGTGAGCGCTCTGATGCAGCGCTAAAGCTACTCCTTCAACGGCCGCATGGGAGCTGTAGTTTGCCGAGTCGTAAACGTGTCCTTCCTATGCTCCTGAGGGAAGCGGCTAGTCCCGAAGGAGCCGACCGCTGGACCGCAGCCGGCCAGGGGAGACCAATGAAGGGCAATCAGGGCCAACATGGCCACGGTCCTAATGGGAGTGCATCGGTGGGATTGGTAACAAAGCGGAAAGCGTCGGGGGCCGGTGGAGTGGCTCTGGTCTGGGAGAGCCATGGCACTCATGTTGCCTCCTATAGCGGCTTTAAGAACATAGCTGTGGTTTGTGAGTGTTTTTTCCCCCGCGTGTCATACAGCTTTTACCATGTGAATGACCGTCGTATGGAGACCCTCTACTCAACACTGCTGGTGTACAAGCAATTCTCTAAACAGCACATCTAAAATGTGAAATGATTCTTCCTATGTAGAAAAAAGGCGTATTAGAGAAGTATAATAATAAAAAGGTTAACTGGTAAATTGCTGTATGATTTAAAGGATACATTATGGTGTTGTTGTTGGTAGAATACTTGTGCGCAATAATCAATGTAATAGCAAAAGGGGACGCAGGCACACACACACACACACCACGCGCAAACACACACCTGCCATTGGAAATGAACACCTACGCCTATATCGAATGTCTGTCTAAATTGATGCCATCATCATCCAGACACAATGTAATACAAAGTGTGCGAGACGTTTTAAAGATAGGATGCCGGCATCAATACGTGATCAATATCGCACAATAGAAACTACATTTTTCGTTAGTGGAGAATCATCAAAAAACGGTGCAGAACGTATCGCCTTCCAACGTCATCATTATTTTTGTGTCGTTCGGGACATTTCACGTATTACGAAGAATATTTAGGTTTAAATATCCAGTTGGATCAATCCTTCCAGGCGTATCACCTCAAGGGACTTTGTGTTGATTGAAAATAGAGCTCAATCATTCCCAAGCCAAACCAGACCTATACAAAGTGCTATGTATTATTATGAATATTAGGCTATATATATAAAGATACAGTTGTATATCATCACAATATAAAATGTGTAGTGATGTAGTGCTATATATATTTTGTAAAAAAAGGAACAAAATACAAACAAAAACCAGAGGCAATGTAGGATGATGGGGTTATAATGAAATTATAACGATGTTTGTGTTTTGCCGCTTTGGTGTGTGTGTTTAGATAATGATCCGCTCTCCTCCTCCTCCTCCTCCTCCTCCTCCTCCTCCTCCTCCTCTGCTGGACACCCCCCTAGCAAAGGAGCGGTATATCCGGAATAGGGCTCGGGCATTTAGTGAACAACGGTGAGCAGCAGAAGGGAACAATGTGTCACACAGGAGACTATAGATCCTCTGTTCAGGGAAATGTTGACACACTGTCTGTGTGTGTGTGTGTGTGTGTGTGTGCGTTTCCCCGGCTGTCCAACGCTGTCTGTGTATACGCGTGTGCATTTGCCCAGCTGTCCAACGCTGTCTGCGTACGCGTGTGCATTTTTCCCCCAGCTGTCCAACGCAATCCTTTCCTCCCTGTTGTGAACCTCCATGGGCAGCCACACGATCAGAGATGGAAAAAATACATAAAAAACACAATTATGTTGGGAGAAGTGCGTTTTAAACAAAACACACCGACTGCATTTCTCTCCTCTCTCTCTGTCTGTCTGTCTCTCTGTCTCTCTCTTTCTTCTTTCTTCCCGTTCACGGATGGTATCTTCACAGACTTTGCCGAGCCCTTAAAGAATGATTTTCCTGCTCTGTGATGTTGCAGATAAAAGAAGGACAGGAATCAGACTGCTTCAACAGTCTCGCTTGCAAATTTGGGAGATGACAGGGTTCCTCCGCCAGCGTCAATTATGAATGACATCCTTTTATCTTCCTCCCGCTAATTAGGTGAGCCGATGCCACATCCTCGCACACGCGATCAATCCCGCCTTTTTTTTTTTTTGGGGTCTAGCATACCTGACTTAAAGCCGTCTGCTTCTCCGGTTAAGGCCAGGTGCTAAAAATAATGATTTTTGTTCGGTTCAGTCAATTCTGATATTTTTTAATATGTTGTGCTTCTATAACTCGCCAACTTTCATAACATGCAAACAAACATTACCAATAACAAATATAAAAACGTGTTTATGATTTTAATACAACCTCCGCCGACGCATTTTTCTCAAAATGACATTTTGCACACATGCCGAATTCGACGGCTCGCGTCTCGTAATTCATTTTTCATTTCATGTGGTGTTTCAAAAAAATAAAAATAGGCGGAAATTTTGTTGTTTTTTTTGTCTCTGAGCTGGAGCGTCTTCCCCTCCCTGGAGCATCTTTAAGGATACACACTGGGCTGCTCCTTCACAGCCCCCCCTGGCAATCAAGGTTGTATAGTGTAACGTCACAAAGGCAGTCAAGGCTGACTGTCGACAGGCGAGTAACCCGCTAATTATTATGAATCTGTTCATAATCCTACATACATTTACATACGTATATTCACTTAAATACATGGATTCATGTTTAATGTATATATATATTGAATTCTGTAGTCAATTGTTAGATTTTATTTTAGCTCGATCCCTTTTTTTTTTCGGTTATGATAATGCGGGTTCCGTGTGGCATGAATTACTTCGTTGCGCCGCGATGTGTACGACGTGAATACTGGATATGATAATAATCCTGCTGCTCTCTGCTCCTTTCTCCTCGCTGCTGTTACTTTAACGCTGGCACTTACCGGCTCGGCCCGTCCGTCCCCCCCGTACCTACGTCACGAGGTACGCGGTGGTGACTCGTAAACAACATCCGGTGCTTTGAACTTCTGTATCGAACAGTTGCATTTAAATACAATATGGGAGAGAGAGAGAGAGAGAGAGAGAGAAAGAAAGAGAGAGAGAGACTACTAGAAAGAAGGATCTTGGGTCAAGCCAACTGGATCCAATTAGCTCTCCCTGACAGCAGAGCATGACAGCACACACGCGCACACACACACACTTCCCTCTCTCCCAGAGAGGGAGGGGTTGGTGGTGGAGAGAGAGAAAGAGAGAGAGGTTGGTGGAGAGAGAGAGAGAGAGAGAGAGAGAGGTTGGTGGTGGAGAGAGAGAGAGAGAGTGAGGGTTGGGTGAGCCGGGGGAATAATGGAAGAACAAACGAGTCACGATGTCCTGGAGAAAACAACGAGACACTCATTAGAGGGGAACCTGGTCCTCCTACAACAGGGAGGGAGGGAGAGGGGGGGGGTTACCCCATCACCTCTTTGTTTTGCACATACACCTTTTCTCTCCCATCGTCACGACTCCCGATTTTCTCCCTCCCAACGTGGAACTTTTTGTCTTCTTCTATTTGTGTATATAGCCAATGCTTCCTGTAAGCACAAGACTCTTCTGTCTTCTGATTGGTGGAGATGAGAGAAACAAAAACAAAAAAGATATACCACCAGAGATGACCATACCGCACGTACACAGACACCACAAACCAGAGATAGTAGATAAGAAAAGATAACGCTTTCAAAGCGGCGAGCGGTGCCTTTTTCACCGGCACAATCGTTAACACTGTGAGACCAGCGGGACGAGTCTCAAAGAACTCGATTTCAATGTTGAAGAAAATAATGGCCACCTATTTTCCAAAACCTGTGCCCAGTCTCGTCTCCTAAGGTGGTGCGGGTGGTGCTGGTGGTGGTGTGGGGGGGGGGGGGTGTTAGTAAGCCAACCAATGCCGCGTCAGGAAAAGATGATGGTGGCAGACTCAGGACTAAGATAGATACTATAGTATAATAGTATATAAAAGCACTGATCGCTAATTAATCAAGGCTTGTTTCCGGCCTACTGGAAGACATATCCAACCACGATATCAAATCACCTGTTTGCTATCTTCAAAACAACCGCCACAACAGCACAACAGAAATACAAGCCGTCAACAATACGACGTCAATATGGCTTATTCGATTTATTCAGCATGAAAACACTTAAGCCAGATTAAAAAAAAAAAAAAAAGGTCCTCTGAAATGAAGACCGCGCCGAGGGACCGAACCATTGAAAGTTACTTTCCAGGACTTTGAGAAGCATTGGAGTCGGCTCTCCCCTTGTTTTAAATGAGCACACGCTCGCTCGCCCGCCGCTCCTCTGCGGCCTCCGTGGCCAGAGTTGGGCCGCAGGACGCGGCGCGGTCTTGGCACCGCGCGCTGGCATCCGCCGAACACAGCGGTACTACGGCGCGAAGCGGCGGCCATCGGAGGCTAATGCTAATCAGGGAGCTGGACGACGGCCCTAACTGCTGCCCCCCCCCCCCCCACAACAGCTGTGTCTACTTTAGGACGAGCGTCGGCTCCATTGAACTAGGGCATTCGGCTGAGGTTATGCATGTGAAAAATGCATCACATGCGAATATAATTCGGGCGTCTTCGCCACATTGTTGTTGGGAACATGCAGCGCAAGAAGCGGCGGCGGCGGCGCCGAATAATAGCGTCGCCGCGTCACCTCCCCATGAATTATAGACAGGAAGACGACAAATGATGGATGTGTTATGATAATGCCTCAACTTTCTTTGGATGTACTTCATTATTTAAACAAAGCGGAATACATTTGCGGCGGTTAACGGTGAGGAAAGCTGTTACCTAAAGGTGCTGAACAGCGTTCGGATTAAGCCTCCAGCTGGATCTACTTCCTGCTTCCTGCTTACATTTGCATCCACCCAGACACCGAAGAAGCAGGCTGAGAGACGATGATGAATAGTCATCACTCTATTTGTCTTCACCGAGATAACAATAAATAGATCACTTTCTTGGGAAATATGTGTTTGATACATCTTTGGGCGCGTATTTAAATATGTATGTGTTTTTTCTAAGTCCTTTTTAGTATGCCGAGGGTGACTATGAAATCAATTTATTAGCAGCGGGGGTTTGCATAGCACAACATAAAACAGCTCAATTACACAGAAAACACTGCAGGGGGGGCTTAAACAACGGGAATAGGGCTGGGACTGCTTCGCAATTGACTTATTTTATGGATTTAAAAGAAAAAAAGTGAAAAATGAATGAAGGAGAAGGTAATACCGTGGTCACTGATCTGTTAAATCACTATTATATCACTAGTCCTGTAATAAAAATCACTTTGACCCTCGCTTATTCATTTAGCCATCACCATTACAGATGAAATCAGTCATTTAATTAAAAAAACACAGACTATATATATATATATATATATATATATATATATGTGTGTGTGTGTGTGTGTAGAGCAGCTGACCCAAATGGCCATTTTCTGCATTAGGCTAAAATCACAGCTCTGATTGCAATCTGGATGCCTGTACCGCATTTAACACGTCGTTACACACAATATAGAATTCGCCCACCACCAACTGTTCCTGATGGTCCAATTTCTTTTGTGCTCACATTTAGACTGAGTGGTGCAGCTGGAGCCAGAGATAGTCAGGTATCAGGTGCAGGAGCACGTCTCGATGGCTACAGTCGAGGCCCGGGCGCGCGTGAGCGTGTGCACGTGTGCATGACTTGGCATGCAGGGAAACGTGGCGTGCGGCGCCTGTGCACAACGGTGCTGTTTTGATTTGTTTAAGGAGGAACCAATCACCGATGTTGTTTTACTGTGACACTGATGACGCCCCTGCGGTCGCAAGCGTACCTTTCAAAGCCGCAACAATTCCACTGCCTTCTCAGTGAATCATATTCTGACTCCTCTCTCTCCTCTGTCTGTCGCTTTGGTCTCATCGCCTCACTTTGAAACTATTTCGGTGCGAATGTAACACGCAGACGCAGATGGGATCGTCACTAATATTGCGGTTGATCAACCTGCCACAGTTCAAAAATGTGTAATGCAATGAGTAATGTGTGCAAATGTGAAAAGTGAGTGGAGCAACCCACAATTTAGTTTTGGAGATGGATAATTGTGGATTAAGAATAATGGCATGGTGAGTGCGCAGCCTCTCCAAATTCCAGGTCCCAAACCCAATTGGCTGACCGAGGCTTTAATGGCATATCGTTCCCCTTCCCCAGGCTAGTGAGCTTTAACGTATTTTGTGTTCAAAGTGGAACAGAGGCCGTGTGAGCTCATGTCTGTGATTAGGTTAGCAGATGGCATCATGGGTGGATGGAGACAGAGAGTTTGTAGCTAAAGCGCACAGGCGATACTTCTGATTCATTAAGGACTTTTACGTTAGTCACATAACCCTAACTCTGTTGGGGGAAAAAATGAATATTTTACTATATGATACATTACATGATTTGCATTGTGCCATTTTGTGGACTTGAGTGAAGTATCACCAACCCCATCATCCGTCTAACATCATAAGCGTCTGTGTGTGTGTGTGTGTGTGTGTGTGTGTGTGTACGTGTGTGTACGTGTGTGTGTGTGTGTGTGTGTGTGTTTGTGTCTGTATGTGTGTAGGCTACAGGTTAAAAAACATAAATCACATAAATGTGGTGGGTGGTGCACTAGGACCCAGTGGCACTACCAGAGGGTAGAAATAGAGGTGGGGGCAGTAATGGAGGTCCTTTGTTCCAGTTCCTCCTCAAGCAGGAAGAGATGAGGTGCGGTGGCTCGCCGACAACTTACCTCTGTGTTTGTGAGGAGAGAAGAAAGTCTGACCTTCAATTTATCCCGAGGCAAACCAAACCAAACCTAAATAGTGATTTATTTGAATTACAAATTGTGGCTTTTATTTAATGTCTCGTCTCTTAGTGAAACAGCTGTGGGCAGCAACACGGCGCATGGACTATAAAGGTATGCAATGTGGCTGATGTTCCTAGGAGTGTTTCACATGATTATACGATATAATACGATGTAACGACTTGTCTGCCTGCTTCTTTTTCAGATTACGCAAGCTGCTGTTCTTGCCAACCAGTGGTTTCCCTCATTTAAAATAATTGTTACTTTGGTTTTAACCACCTCTACTTATGCTTGTATTGCGTTTTCATGGGCATAATTCATCGGGTTCACCAAATGTATTTCATTGAGTGCAGTGTTTACATGCTTATAATTGTTTATCCTCAGTGTGTTGTTGTGTGGTTTATCTTTAAACTAAATGTGTCTATCTAAAGTTATACTGCGTGTGGGTGTGTTGTGATCTCTCCTCATTTACTGTTCCCTCCCCCTGACCTAAAGTGACCATTTTGTGTAAATAAAACATTGATTATTTCTGACACACAAGCCTTTGTTCTCCTCATTCAGTTGAGGCCCTGTAGCAGCTGGTGTAGTTTAGGCCTTGTTACATCCAATGGTAATCTACTTTTGAGTAGAATATCATTTATACATTTTAGATTTAAGCTTCGTCTGGGAAAGTAGTTTGTTCCAGAAGGTTGTGCAAGATATATCGCGTGTTTTAAGTGCAAGTGAAGTCGTCGTGTTTTGTTTTTAAATGTCTTCGTATGGCTTCTATGATCTTAAACATGGTAATCTGGCGGCTGGAGAGGTGCCAGTTCACCTCCTGGTTCGCTGCCGAGTTGCCCTTGAGCAAGGCACCGAACCCCTAACTGCTCCCTGGCGCCGCTACGTGGCAGCCTATCACTCCACCATCTCTCCTTGCATGTCTATAGGCCTGTCTGTATTTGTGTGTGTGCATGTATTTCAGGCCTGTGTGTAAAAAAAAAAAAATAAATAAATAAAAAAAAGTTGAGTGATAAAATTATTCCCCAATGTGGGATTAATAAAGTTAATCTTAATCTATGCTATTTTGAAACGTTTTCGCCAGTCTTGGCCAACCCGTTTTTTTTAACATACTCTGTACTCTGCTCCGAACTCGGGTCCTGTTCTCGCCGGGATGCTGAAGTGGCTTTTCAGAGGCACTTCAGCGCCACACCGGTACCGAGAGCGTGCGTTAACTCCACGGTCTCCATGGGTCTGCTTCCTGAAATGCCAACGCCGTTCATGAAAATTATCGTTATCACATTGCCCAAAATGCATGTCAATGCCGGGTGTGAAGGGGGTCTTCTAATGTAATGCCATGGTGTGTGTGATGCATTTCATATTATACAGCATCGCTCATTGTAACACGTCCTCAACAATGCACACTACTAGTAAAAGTATAGTTGGCGTGGGCGGTCACCATGTGGATGGCACCCCACCTCCCTCCTTTCTGGGGCTCTTTGCCCTGAACACATTTTTCACATTTTCATAGTGTTGTACGGTTCAAATTGAAGCTGAAACGGGGTTCACGTACCCTTTAACTAGATCACGATGTCGGCGATTACATTGCGTCGCACCTGTGGGAACTCCCCAAGTATTTTTTAAAAACTACCTACACTCGGTCCACACCCAGGTGTAAAGCCAAACCAACACCCGTGTCATAAATCATTCTGTAAAGTCATTGATTTCATCTATCGAGGTCACAGAGGGAGTGAGACTTTCCAAGGCTTAGCTCAGCAATATCAACTCTTGAGTTCCTCCTGGTCTTTTCAAGCCACTGACCCTGTGCCTGGAGCTCCCTCGCGTTACACCGGTGTCAGGTAGAGTGACATTGAAGGAAATTATATATTGCACCGAAAAAAGATGAAAACCCTCTCCAGACGCCGTTCCCAAATCTCATTCGCCCCCATTCTCAGCCTCCGCGGAGTACTTGTTGTGAAGCGAGCTGTCAATCAAGCGAGTGGCGCTCTAGCCTCGCTCCGGTGTTGGTGTCTTCATTGTCTTCGGTGTGTCTTCTTTAAGACGCGTTGTCTTCCTTTAAAAGAGACGGACTACGACATTAAACATAAACTTGACATGCTCCAGGTAAAGGGTTGGGGTACCTCCCTGGACATAACCGGCTATAGGAATTAACTATGTTGTGTGGATATTTACACTGTTAACCAATAGATAGATAGATAGATAGATAGATACAAACTTTATTTATCCCTAGGGGAAATTCAGGGTCCAAGTAGCTTAGAGACATAGATACATCACACATAACATACACATACAACATACAACAAGCAGGATTGCAAAAAGGAAGTTTCGAGGAATACAATCAACAAATAAGAAGAAAGATACTATACACTAGACAATAATGGTAAAGATACTCAGAGAAAGATACTAAATAACAGACAAACAAACAAGGTCCACATTAATATGCTGAGTCAGTGTTATAAGGGTGACAGGCATGGTTTGGTGAGGTGCAACAAAAAATAGCCGTTCAGTGTGTCTTTCAACGTATTCTTGCCGAATGTCTTGTGTTGAGGTCATTGTTCATATTGGACGTCTACAATCTCTATACAAAGAGTTGTGTTGTGTTTTGAGAGAGGAAGATAGGAGATACAAATCCGTATTAGCACATGCTGCTGGTGACAACCCGATGCAAAGCAGGATAACAAGACGGTGCTCTATAGAAGATCATGAAAGGGAAAGATTTCCCAGTGGGTGTGTGTGGGTTGGGAAGCATCGCCTTTTAAAAGCCATATGCACTGCGAGCTGTCAGGCCGGACAGGCTGAGCGCCCGTGAGCCTCGCGAGGAGTAGCGGGAGATTGGAGCGGTGTTCTCATCATCCTGGAGCTGCTGGGTCATGCTTTAAACACTAATCCTGTAGGATGAGCACACACGGAAACATCACGCTCCCCCACGCTCGGCAGATTGGAAAGTATTTTTCTCGGTGACCGATCGCATTGCTTTCACAACAACAACAAGGCCCTCGGCCCGGGGAAGAAGGGGACCGCTGACTGCAAGACGTCAGAATCTTAACCCGTCTTTGCCTTTTTTTCACCGGCGCCGCGAAAGACAAACGGCTTGCAACACTGAGTAAATGAAATACGAGATGTGACGGGTTAGTGGAGGAGAGCTGTCTGCCTGTATGGCTTGTGTAAAGGCGGCGCTGTCTCCAGGTAGTCAAGCCACAACACAACAGTCCGTCCGCAAGGTTTCGATCACATCAAAGTGACACGCCGCCGGTGTTTGCCCTTCAGTTTAGACGATACAAAGGGGGTGGGGATGCCGAAGGAACCAAATGGCGCCGGGATATCATTGAACGTTTAATTATTGTTGCGGCGGCGTTGCAGAGGTAGCTAATTCATTTAAATTATAGTGCCTCCGTCGACAACAACACATTTGTGAGAATCCCGCAGCAACACAAACGGATCCGGGGCCTTTTTTCTCTTCGCCGTCGCTATAAAGTACTGTACTGACCCAACTCATTTGTTTTGGATTACAGCTGTCCTTACTTCCACCGAGAGTTGTAATTAATGGTTCAATTACCGAGAACCGCATTCCTCATGTTTAATTGCCCTGCGAATCAATTGGGCTCTTCTGCTTTCCTCCCGGTTCAAAAAAAGAGTAAACATTTTATCAGGTACCTAAAGAGCTACCTGATAAAATGTGGGCAATTTGGAATACAGTGGCTGAGCTATTGAACAAACACTTTCCATTACACTCTGAGCACGCCTGCACCCTCAAAGACTTTTCGACCAAGTTTAAAAACCTTAGCAAGGCAATTATGGAGGCAAACCAGAGGTGCAAAAACAAGCTCAATATTTTATTCTTCAAATTATTAGACATCAGAAAATGCCCGAGGCGTTTTGGGGACTTGAAGACCGTTGCATTTTAGTGGAAAATAAACGAATTAGGGCTCCTTTATGATTTACTCTATCATTGGATTTATTATTTATTACAACGCTACTAATGCTCTTCCTTCGAGTTATTTCTGACATAGCCACCCTGAAAATAATTGCATTGCTATCCAAAAGAGTTATTGTCTTAAGAGTTGGTACAACGCTATGATTTTTGCGTGTGTGTGTGTGTGTGTGTGTACGCTGTGCGTGCATGTGCATATGTGTCTTCCCATGCGTCTTGCGTCATTTGCGTCTTGCGGTCACAGCGAGACAATCGACAGAAAATAGTTTGGACAGAAATGTTTCTGTTTACTTTTTTCTTCTTTCTCTTTATTCTCCTGCTCCATTACTCCATTACTTTCCCAGGACCACCGCTACCTTTTGGTCTGCTGGGCGAAGAGAACAGCTGAGCTTCATCACGCCGCCTTGAGAATAAAATCACTGATGCTTTCTGGGACATGTCCGCAGCCCTATAGCTCACCTGGCACACCTTAAGACACACAAGCAGGCACACTGATGGCCATCCCTGGGGGTCCAATTATTCTGTATGTTTACCGGACCACCGGATATGTATGTTTGAATAAAATATCAGGTGAGCCCAGGAAGTACGCCACTCTTTGTAGACGATCCTGGGGTGTCAGTGCTCCGCTGTTAGCTGACGTCTTCAGAGTACATCCTGACAAATTGAACGCTGTCAATTGAATCGGTTCATTTAACAATGTTTATTTAACAAGCCAACGAGTGCAAATAGAGACTCTACTGGAGCAATACCTCACGCAGACCCCAATGGTAGCATGCCATTAAGAAGTGACTTATCACATGGTCTATACAAACTTGGGAGGGGGGATAGGTGGTTAAGTTGACAAGTGCTTTGAACTCCATGCGTTGTTTGATTTTGCTTTGCTCTACCAGCCAGTAAACACTGGCTCTCTAGATACAGTTGGCTCTGCACAGATGCGTGTGTGGTGTGCCAACTGAAATGTCTTCGGGGGTAAGACGATGTGTGTGTGTGTGTGTGTGTGTGTGTGTGTGTGTATGCTATGGATTGGGATGCTATGACAATCCGCAGGAGTCAAAGCTGTCTGCCCCGGAGCAACCTCTCAGCCTTGAAGGTCAGCTCCTCAAAGGCAGCCGATACCCCTGACTCAAGCCCTTTTTTCTCATCATCCATTTTGGCAAATGGCAAGACCGGGCTGATCAATCAAGTGCCGTCAAAAGGCCAAACAGAAAGAAGGGCCGAGCAGCCGCCCTGATCCCCGTATCGACTGCCCGGATTATAGAGGATCACTCTGTTGGCGCTGTACGTGATTTGGCCATAACTCTGATACTATCTTGTGATTATAGTCGCTAAGTTTCAGAATCAGATAGCATCTTAGTTCACATCGCGTCCCTCCTCTGGGGTTCGGCAGAGACGGGGCCAATTCATTTTACTGTTTGATCATCGTCATACAGCTCGCGATATGTTCTTGAATAATGTATATTAAACTATATTAATATCCTTCACAAACAAGTCGCACCACTTCAATCAGTCTGTGACCGGGACATATTCCCTGTATTCCCTAAGGAATTCATTTTTCTCAGGAGATAAACTTAATCGGAGCAGTAGTGTCGTGTCCATATGGCAGGGTAATAAATTAAAGCTTTTGGACAAAAAAAAATTTCTAGTACTCCACCTATCTCTCTGTATCATTTTATTTTTCACGTTCTCCATCACTTTTTTTTATTTCCAATATGTATTTTGTGTTGAAGGAGCGCTGAACTTAATTGGAAAGCGGTCGCGAATGAGGCACTCGCTTAATAAGCTTGTGATGTATTTTTTTTTTCCTCCTAAAGGGAAATACAAAAAAAAAAAGTTGTGGATTTTGAAGCAAAGCCTTTAAATCTCAAGTGATGAATCACGTTTCCAGTAATTTCCGGCTTTACAGAGGCCACCAGTGTAATCACTTTCCCCTGAGAGGCCGGATGGCCATGAAAAAGTTACGTTCATTGAGGGTCTACAATGCTGTGTGGTTCACGTGTGCCACTGAGGCGGTTTCTGACCATGAATGACTATTAATGCTTTGTAACACGCTAATCTTTAACTGGCTTACATAGTGGTACATGACACAGTGTGACCTTTTGTATGATTTCAGGAAGCTATTATGACAGCTCAGGCGATAGTTTAACGTCTGAATACTAAGTGCTTGATTTGCATTCATTACATTCCATAAAGTTTGGTTTCCCCAGATGCTTAATGGAGAGACGAATCAACATAGGTCGCCATACGCGGCTAATGCAGTATAAGTCCACAAGGTGCTGTGCCTTTTTATTTCAATCAGCTTTAGCCAATAATTGATTTTGGACGGGTAAAGCATGTAATGGCAAGGACTGCAATTGCATTCATATGATGTGGGCCCAGAATGTCTTTAAGCAACATGAGGCTCGCATGAAATGTAATGTAATCATGCAACTATTAACGGGAACAGAACAGCATTTATAGAATATGCATGAAGTAAAAAAGGCACTTTTTAAAATCTTGAGAATACATGATGCCCATGAGCTGTAGATGGCTATTGGCTTTCATGTACACATGTACAAATGAACCAACCATACATAAGGGAAATAGTAAATGTGATTGGCTCTGGGTTATAAAACTGACCAGCACGTATCAATTGATTAAGGCACAGAAAGTGGTGCTTTGTCCGAGCTGATTGTACATGTGAACGATACTCAACAAGCCTCCGCAGCAGCAGTGTTTCTGCCCTAAACAAAGTAAAACCCATAAGGGTTTTAAAAACCCCTGCATTATTTATCAGAGTGTAAATTCATAAGATGTAAAGCACCCGCTGGGCGGGTGTTTTACCAGATGTAAAGTGTGCAATTTCCTGAACAAGGCGGCGTGTATCGCAGTATCGATCTAAATCGGAAAAGGGAACTTCGAGGCAATTTGTGCAATGAAGAACTTCTCCCTCTCGCCGCCGCCCTGTGCAAATATAATCGCGGCGGCGTTCATTGACATGCCATTTCCCCCCACCACCATCATCATCATCATCATCTAGAGAGCGCTCGGATCGTCAGGAGCACACGAGCGCCACGTAGCCGGGAGTTTTCTTGGCATTTGCGGCGCTTCGGCCCGGCCTCGTCTGAACAAAATGCGCGATCAATGGTACCTTCTGGTCTCAGACCTCCTCCTCCTCCTCCTCCTCCGCCTCTCTCCTGCATTGCCTCTGTTCGATAGACTTTACCCTATCAGGTGCACAGGAGACGGAATGTCAGCACTGTCACGCCGCTCTCCTCGGTGCCCGGAGATGAATGCCAGACGCTGATGGTTGAGTCCAATCCTGACCTCAGAGGGGTCAGGACTGTTATCTGCTCCTCACACACAATGGCCCCTTCAGTACCTTTATGCTGCTCGTCAACACAAGTATGCACAAATTGATTCCCGGGCCATTTATCCGACATAAAGGGCCCTTAATAAATGATATTCTTAAACTCTCGCTATCAGCTGAAAACAAAGGCCAGCTTTTTGTGGTCAATTAAAAGCACTTTAGAGGTGAAAGGCATATATTCGATAAGTTATAAATGGAAGTTATAAAAAGTTTGGAGCTGACAAATTTCACCAAGATTAGAGAGATGGGGAGCGACGGAGCGTGAATTATTAAAATATTGTTTTACCGCTCTGTTACGGCTCTTATTCAAATGTTTCGCTCACCGGCCGCCAGTCACATGAGGAGCCCCCACAGCCTTTGTCTCGCGTGTCTCCGCGCAGGCTGTGATGGAGACGGCGCACAGTGGGGTGTGTGTGTGTGGGGGGGGGGTGTGGGTGGGGGAGCCACCATCTGGGAAATCAGACTCGCCCCCTGGATAAAACCTCGTCCATCACGGGGCAAGCTGGCACGCTGTAAAATGCCCCATTGATAGCTTAATGAATCACAATATGAGGGCGTCGTGTCCCCCTCACCTGGCCACAGCTATATGTGCATGTCACTTTTATCGATCCGCCCGCTGTATTCTGATATACGGTCTCAATCTAATTGCACTCAGTGGGGGTTTTTATGGTGTTTGCTGGAAAGGGCATTTATATGAGTTTGCTCGAAGACCCACCCCCCACACCCCCACTCCCTCATTTAGTCACATGATGCAGTCCTCTGGTTTCTCTGTGCGAAATTGCGCCTCTGTTATAACAAATAATGGACGGAGGTGGGGGGGGGGGGGGGGGGGTGGTGAGGGTCACAAAAGCGAGTACAGCAGCGCAGTTTATGAGTGACTCCTGTGTCGCATTGACCGCACAGCGATGCAGAGAGGAGAGCCGGTTGTTATGAGTCTGATGAAATGAATGTGGTCTTACTGAGAGGGCTGATTCCCTTTTAAAAACCCCGCTGGCGCAGACTCTGCAAGACGGACAGATCTGTTGTTTTACCCCACGGGCCGATGCATAAAGAGGACTCATGCTAAGAGGGTCGTCGGTTTTCAACATCGAAAAAACAAACGAGAGAGAAAGTCTGAACAGTAAATTAATATCGAGTGTTAATATTGTACAACGTTACCGCCTGACCAAGGTCAATCAAAAGCAGCGGGATGCTGTCCGTACGGCTAACAGTGAATTATTATGTGGACTAGAAGACGTTATGGATCACCATTGGTCCACATACGTGGTAATAATAATACATTAATTGTCATCAAATCACAATCACAATGACCTCACACTACCAACTAGGTCTGCTGAACCACCAGTGAGTGGTATACAGGCGTATGAAGATTATTCCCATTGCTCTTAACAGATCACTATAACATGTAAAGCTGCCCTGCAAGACATTGTCATGAGTTTAGCCGTTCGTGTTTAAGTGCAATTATGATTATCCATTAGAGATGGATATTGACAAAGCAAATCAAATACCAGTTTTTGAAATGTGGTATTCATCTCTCCTTGCCTGTTCTTTTATCCCACATCTTAAACCTAACGGATATAGACACTTCTGTCAATGAATAAAGCACATAATAATCATTTTTATTCTTGGTGTAGGACATCAGGTAGTGTAGATTTAAGCTTCCCAGAGGTGTTAAAAATAAGTAACTATCACGTCGCTTGGAGGTGGTGCAGATGATGTGCTCACACATCATTCAGATGATGACAGTGTGCCCAGATAGCTTGTGTGCTATCAACCGGTTGCAGTTGGCAAAGCAAAATAGAGGATTCATTCATGAATTAATGAATATGATGCACACACAAACACACGTGTATGTTCACACACACACACACACACACACACACACACACACACACACACACACACCTTTGTGCATCTAAACCTTGGATGTGACATAAAAACTAATTTGAGGGCAGACTCTAATAGACATTTTAGCAAGAGTTTATTGAAGCTCTTGGGCTACAAGGTGGTTGAACAAGCGGTGGCAGCCAGTTCGGCCTGTACTGAGTTACTGCCGGCTGTGTGGCGACGTGAGAAGGCAGTAAACTGTCACCAGTTTGTAAACTGTCACTTGCAACTATGGATTTGCAACTCAAGTGTCGATCCAAACAATAATCGTTTCACTCCAGGTGTTGGCCGACTATACAGACAGAAGTACATTATCGGTAATAATGCATCTATTAGGGTACTATTAAAAGGTATTCTAAATATATTTTCGTAATGTTTAATGCAGCAAAGTGTGGCATTCAATTTATTTGAGTAAAGGCCTACATTTAAGCTTGCCTCCAAGCTATAAGCAGCAAAATCGGGGTTTCACAAAAAAAAAAAAAACCTTCCCTGGCACTCACAATGCATATTTTATGAAACTCAAAGCGAAACGGAAGTGCAAAACCACAGAGCTCTCCTGCTTATGTGCACATTTAGACCTTTTAATACACCCTAATAATAAGGCTTGGACGACAGTAGTCACCTTTAGCAGCCAGTTATGTCTAAGATATGTCTCCCATGTGGAGTCTCGGCTTGAAGTTATTTTTCTGTAGTAAATATGTATAATGAGTCACGCGGGTCAAAAGAGCAAAGGACTAACACATTTATTTAGCCATAGATATTGGAAATCAAAACAAAAAAAGCAAAAAGCATATATTTAGTATTTTTTATTTGAACATATAAAATATTTTGTGCCATCCATTTTTAGACCAAAGAGTAAATAGTCAGTCAAATGACCAGTTTTAATAGCCTCGGTTAATGAAGCCTACTAAGCCCCCACAAACACACACACACACACGCACGCATGCATGCATGCACGCAAACACACACACACCCCCAATAGAGAGTAAATCCAAACGTTGTGATGTAGGCCTAAAGGTTTAGGACCATGTACATTTCTTAATAAACAAATGTGCTTAATCACATTCTACCACAACTCCTTGCCTATTTGGCAATTTGACTTTAGCATGAATTACATGGTTAAACAAAAAAAACAAAAAAGAACGTTGTGTCCCATCGACAGGCGTCTAGGTGGTAATTATGACATTTGTACTTTGTATATCATGGCACTTTGTTGAGATGACAAACAAGATGCTCACTTTTCTTTCTGTCATTGAAGTGTGTACCGCTTGACGTGACGATAATTGGCTACAGCGGCGGTTTCTGCATCGCGGAGCGGAAAAACCATCATGGGCAAAATATCACCTGAGCACCACCGAGGCGTCGCTTGCTGAAATTGTTAAAATTGCCGCAATTGTAACTGATAATTCGGGTCCTTTGGACAGGAAGGACGCAGTGGTCACTTCTGGTTTTTGTTGTCGTTTTTTTTATTATGTCTCGTATTTGATGTTTTTGTCGTTATAAAACTTAAAATTATACATATTGGGATTGCGTCTACTTGTATATGTCGATGGGCCTATGATCGAGGTCACTAACTGGCAGATACATAAAAAAAAAAAGGTTTATAAATGTAATAAAGTCAAGCATTCCCTTGCAGATATGACCCAGATATTCCTTGTCAGGCTGAGCTCTGAACTTATCTGGGTATTAGTTGTCGTCTTTGTATAGCCTACATGTTGATGAAAGATGAATACGTTTCATCACCTGAATACCGATTTCCACAACAACACAACAGATGTGAAGCAATCTCAGGTGGCGCTGTGTGTTCACGGCTGAGGTCTTCCTCCGAGCATACTGCATACTTCCCCTCCCAAGATGCTCTAATCATTTATTACAGAGTAACTTGATTCTTAATTGCTCACATTTTGAGATGTGTTTACTAAAAAATCACAGCAAGCAATATGAATATATTACAAACTAATGAGCCCAAAAACAACGGCTTGGATTCAAGTCGATTTGGGAGGCAAATTAAATTAAAAAGCATCACTTCGTGTCTGACCTGACCCTGCCGTGTCTGTCCTGACCCGACCGTGTCTGTCCTGACCCGACCGTGTCTGTCCTGACCCGGCCGTGTCTGTCCCGACCCGGCCGTGTCTGTCCTCCTGACCCGGCCGTGTCTGTCCCGACCCGGCCGTGTCTGTCCCGACCCGGCTGTGTCTGTCCTCCTGACCCGGCTGTGTGCTCTTGGGCTTTAGCATTTCAGTATTGGCATTTTCGACACAACTCTAATTGCTTCCTTTGTTTCCGAAAGTGGACGAGTGAAACGTGAACTATCCAGGGGGTGTTACCCATCACTGTCACCTCCTCTCTCTCTCCTGGTGGCAGATTGGATTAAAACACTATCTGCCTTAATCCTGTGGGCCAGGCACTAATATAAACGTCTGATTGAGCCATCAGCTGGAGGCCCTCTGAGGCGGGCACCTCCTGCTTTCTCCCGCTGGCTTGATCTCATCTACTTCATCTGGCTTCTGCATCAGCGGACCCGCTGTCCCGGGCTGCTGCTTACACAGTTATACGAGGAGGAGGAGGAGGAGGAGGAGGAGGAGGAGGAGGAGGAGGAGGAGGAGGAGGAAGGGGAGTAGGAGGAGGTGGGAAGAGAAGAGGTGGGAGGAGGAGGAGGGGGAGGAGGAGAAGGGGGAGGTTGAGAAGGAGGAGGTTTGAGGAGGAGGAGGAGGAGGAGGAAAAGGATGAAGGCAGTGGAGGGGAAGAAGGAGGTGGGAGGAGAAGGAGGTGGGAGGAAGAGAAGGAAGAAGGGGAGGAGGAGAAGGAGGAGGTGGGAGGAGAAGAGGTGGGAGAAGGAGGAGGAGGAGAAGGTGGATGGGGGACGAGGGGGAGCTGAAGGAGGAGGTGGGAAGAGAGAAGGAGGAGGTGGGAGGAGAAGGAGGAGGAGAAGGTGGATGGGGGACGAGGGGGAGCTGAAGGAGGAGGTGGGAAGAGAGAAGTAGGAGGAGGAGGAGTGGTGGCAGCTGCATTTAACCTAACCCTCGTCGTAACACAGCAAGACGTTACAGTGAACCTCCTTCAGAGGCCTCTGGCCCCGCCTCCTTTTGGCCTTGGGAGTGCAGCTTTGTAATAACCGGACCGCACCACAGAGGGATGTATCCACTACCAGAGTTGGGGCGTAACGAGCCACACAAGTAACGCGTTACAGGTGAAATATTACTTTCAGCAGTAACTTCACCCCCCGAAACTCGCCCCGCGCGCAGGACCGCAACCAAATATAATATCCCCCCCCCCAAAATCCAATAACGGCTGCGGGCTCTCCGTCCTGGAAGTGGGTTTACTGCCATTACTTTGAGTTTGTCAAAGAAAAGGACAACGACATTACAGTCAAGTGCAATCTGTGTACAGAAGAGCCTGCAGCCCCCCCGACTCCCCATCCTCAACCCGCCGCCGCATCCAGCGGGGGTGGCTTTTATGTCCCTCCGCTACACGGCCTGACGCCACCGGACACCAACGCGCTCATCTCCGTGGAAATAGAGGTGATGGATTATCTCAAATCTGCCCCTACGATGGAAAGCCTGCGCCGGTGTCCAAGAATTACAAACAAAAATCGCACTCCGCTATATGAATGCCCCCCGACAAGTGGTATGGTCCATACAACTTTAGTGGTATGGAATAGGCTAGCCCTCCACTGCCCTGAGTGTAGTTCTGGGCTAAGTGCCTTCAATGGTTGAATTTATCAGCCTTTGTTTGGCTATAGGTTTCCTCGGTTCAGCCAAGGAAACCGTTGTTTTTATTTCTAAAAACATTTGTTATTTGCTTAGCCTGCATATTATTATAGGCCGGGGGTCAGCAATTAGGTTCATGTCGGTTTGACCGCCGACCGTTGTGTTTGTGAAGAACAAATCTGTTGCATGCGGTTGTGGAATCAAAAACACAGAATTCACACATTAAACTTTAATTCCTGGTGGGTTTCATTTCAGCACATTTCTATGCACTGTTTAAATAGCAGCCATAGTTGTATGGTGTGGGGGATACATGTGTAGATGTAACAAGGTTATATTGCAATAATTGGGATTTACAGGAGCCTTTGTGTTTGTTTATTTTGTTATCTACTGTGCAGTAGATTTGTGACAAAAATGTGTAAACTGTTAAAGTCAAAACTTTCATCAGGGGGCCAAATATTGTGTTGTACTCTCTTCCATTTTATAATGCCTAGTCGTACTTCTGCAGTTATTTTGGTGAATGTAACGCACAAGTAATTTTGAAAGTAACTTGCCCAACACTGTCCACTAGGTACCTACCCAAAAATCTTGTCAGTTAAATGTCAACAATGATATTAAGATACATCTCAAAGTCAGCTGATGGACTCCTCTCTGTTTTGTGTAGTTTGTATTTCCTCAAAGTGTGAAACGCTGCAGCTTCATTCAGCTGCACTGTGGCGTAATGTGAGTGGCTTGGCCAGGAGTGTAATTGGTTAACTATGTAGCCAGGAGGGGAAACTCTCCACCCATTGAATTAACTTGAAGGAATAAAAGGAAATCGATAGGCTTCAAATTAAGTGAGATTGCAATGGATTTATTGCGCTTAATGCACACACTGATAACCCTTAATAACATATTTAGTAAATGAGTAAATGAGGATTTCCATTACTTTAAGGATAGTGTTAGCACATTTAAAAAGATTATATATATATATATATATATATATATATATATATATACTGTATATATATATATATATATATATATATATATATATATATATATATATATATATATATATATACTGTATATATATATATATATATATATATACTGTATATATATATATATATATATATATATATATATATATTTATTTATTTATTTATTTAAATAATAATACAAAAAATAATAATAAATTATTATTATTATAAATAATAATATCGGCTTTGACCTTTAGCAGATGTGGGGATGTTCTTCAAGGTTGAGGTGTTTAATGATTTTGATGCAGAAAGCCATTCTTCTTAATTGTGTTGCATAAGCACAATATATAGACACACACATATACACACACACACATACACAACCTAATGGCTGTCAGGGGTAACTTGGCCATGTTTGTTAGCGCTGACAGTGAGTTGTATCAGCTAATATCTCACCATATGTCTTCATCACTGAATCATTCGTCACCATCTTCTACTCCCTCGCCCTCCCTTCTGTGTACAGTAGAGAGAGGGGAGAGAGAGAGAGAGAGAGAGAGAGAGGGGGGGGGGGAGAGGGGTAGAGAGGGGGAGGGAGAGAGAGAAAGACAGAGAGAGAGAGAGAGAGAGAGAGAGAGTGACCCCTCCCAGACCAGACCAGACCCGGTGTGTGATGATGTCGTCATTTGTGATTGATGCGTGGGATCCTCCTGGTGGAGATGCCAGCACTGGGATGAGCAGCTAACTGTGTGTGTCATACGGCCTGTTTCCTCTTACTGCATTGATCACCACCTAATCACACCAGACCCCCTAGAGGGGCGGCACAGTGGGTGACTCCCAAACACTTTTAGAGGTGTCAGAGGTGAGGGATGTGCAGCCACGACACGCTCATAACAAAGCAGGGAATTAGTCACTGAATATTTAGGTGTCGGCGCTTATTCCCACAAGGTCATAGATTTTTATGTCTGGCATTTTTTCCTTATTTTTTTGTGTGTGTGCCATGAATAGGAATAAATGGTGGTGGTGCACACTATGACAGTTTTAGAGAACCTCTCAGGAAAAAAAGGAAAAACTCAATGTTGTGTACATATATCAACGAGGACAACTCTGCCGCACAACTTAATAGCGATAATATCGTCACGGGTGATTTAACTCTAGCAGAATGTATGCACCATTGGTTCTGCCCCTTTACACAACAGACCTGCACACATACACACACACACACACACACACACACACACACACACACACACACACACACACGCACACGCCCACACACACACACACACACACAACACCACACAGACATACACAAGCACCTGCACTCAGACATATGCAAACACACACACACACACACATACACACACACTGTACCTTCATACATACCTATATTATTCACATTCTGCGGCGGCAGCGGCGGCCCACAATAAAACATGTGAGCTATAAATGATTAGCTGTGAAATAAAAAAAAAAGAAGAAGAAAAAAAGATCAATTAAAATGAACAGGGCCATCATTTACCTCAATTATTTGTGGAAATGTGTCACTTTTCTCTGTGGCGAGCCATCGCTGCATCATAAATCATAGGCATGCCGAAGGTTCCCCAGGGAGAGACGTGCTGGTAGGGACGGCAAAGGCTTCTTCCTGCATGATATAAAGACATGCCTGCAGGATGGGGCACACAGCCACAGTATAAGTCACCTGCATGGAAGAAAATAAAAGCCATAGAACCTTTATGTGGTTAGTATAGAGGTGTATAGAGATGTATAGATGTAAATGTATCATTTGGATGGACATATTGACCACAATCCTGGATCGGAGGCTTGTGGTTAAATATATGGTTGAATATATATGTATATATCCAGGATACATAAAAACCTCAGTATTTGCCGATGGACACTGGTCCTCTGCCACCGCTGTAAGTACCACACAGTGGGAACACAGGTTGCGATGCATTATGTTCTCTACTTGTCATCGTGTTTGCCCTTGTTCGCGGGCGCGCCATGTAATTGAAAGTCAAATGCGATTAATAAAACAACAGCAGCATTTTAATTTTGACAACCTCTAGGGCTGATTCAAGTGTAAATATTACAAATCTGTTTTCACGCGGTGACAGCTCGCCCCCGCCCACCGCTGGAACGGTCGTCAGCACAGCGGTGGTTTCATCAATGCCAGGACGCTTCTCATGAAAATTTTACATTTTATCTATAATGCTGCCCATAGTGGAAACACACAGAATATAATAATAGTCTATTGCACAGTATTATATGTGTGCGCAACGAAATAACCTACTTAACAGAAACAAATCTCCTAAGAGAAGGTAAGACGGTATATTATTAATCCCTGATGGGAAGTTGGGTGTCACAGCAGGGAGCACCAGACAGTAGCCTAGTAGACATAAAAAGAGAGTTGAAAATAATAACCTATATAGACAAAATGAGTCATAGCAACGTAAGTGTAAAAGAAAAACAATGCAAGCGATAGGCGTGATGGGCCTGGAGTGATAGGCCCATTGAGGACTACTGAGTCATGATGAAACATGAGTCAGCGGTAAGCACATCTGCAGAAGAACCGCTCCGTCGGCCGCACAATCGCTAAGTCCTGGGGTCTCCCCGTCTTCCCCCTCGCCGCCACACAGTAACGTAAACTCACGTTGTTGTCTGCGAAGGCGCTGAGGGGCGACTGCGATCCACGCGCACGGCTTCAAGATGTTCCTCGTTGTTCGACAAACATCTGTCACTTCCCCGCATGGCAGAGTAATTAAGACGACTTGGAAGGCGGCGGCAGCAGCTAGAAGCTAAGGGTTACGGTACTCATGGGGTAAATGGCTTCATTAGCTTGGCAAATTGAAGAGGAGGCTCCTGAATCGCGTTGAGGTAGCAGTATCCGTGGGAGACGGCGAAAGCTGCTTAGCATTCGGCAATTAAAAGAGATTTCGCGTTTCGTAACTCGGGGCTTGTGTTGTTGAATTCGGCGAGCACCACCGCTTGGTGGATTATGGGAGGATTAAAACCAATCAATGTGTAGATATGCTGATGTTTACACTTATTATTTTTTTCTTGAGAGGCTGTTGGACAGGACGCGTAGCGTTGCTCTTCATTGACCGTGGGTGAAACATAACTTGCGTCGTGAGAGCGGGAGGATTTGCGTAATGAGGTTGGCGTTTGGATTTTCGAAAAGCAACCCTATTAGGGACTGGAGTGATTTGAATGCACTTATCTCCTCCACCACAGGCCCGGCCGCGCCACCTTAATCGATATCGCTCCTTTTCAACAAGCTAAAGCCGCTGTTAGCGGGTAATGGAACTGCTATCTCTTGACAGCACCTCTTGTGTTGGCCTGTTGTGTAATGAAGCCCGGGAGTGCACCAGCGCAGGGTATTTACCCCGGCTGCAAGGCAGCCCGTCGTCCGTCCCGCACACAGCTCCCCTGCCGCGCCCAGGCGCACAGTAATGAGCTGACAGGTGCAGTGTTTACTCTCCGATTGTCACTCAAGTTTGGGGCGGCCTGGATCCATGTTTAGCATTTCTGGGGCTTTAACGATTCTAGCCACACAACAGCACGGCGGTCACGGAGGCGAGGTTGATTCGGGAAAAACTTAAGACGTCTTTGCTCTCTTCATGACACGGTTGGGTTGTTAAGCATGCCGGTGGAGAATAATTGGCACAGCGTATTGATCTGCGCATGTGCAGAACCCAGGCTTGCTCTAGTCATGTGTTGGAATTGCTGTGTCACAATATCAATAAACATGGGAGAAAATATGATATAATAAGATAAGAAAAAAACACAAAAAATGAATAGGGACATAATATTTATATCGTGTATATATATATATATATTTTCCATATGTATTTATTGCAGTTTCTACTCATATTATGACTACTATGACTACTATGACTGTCCTGTACTCCCTGCTGTGACACCTTAATAACGTGACTGAATCGTATATATATATATAATGCTATCTTAAATAATGACTAATCTATCCCGTTCCAGCCCTGCTACTCAGCTTATAACCACATCCCGTGGCAGCACACTTTAACAATGACCTTAAAAGCACGAGTATTGTTGACCACTTAAAACCCATCGTAACAGAGCTGCATTTTGGAGGTTAAGAACATGGTCAAGCCACAGCAGAGGAAGAAGAAGGCCCGGCCGCACCTCCGTTAATCTAGGGGAGGCACCTCGGCCGCCCACCCCCTCTCCTCCTGTTTGCCACAGAGTGGTTCTCCGCTCCTCTATGGCCTGGTGAGTGGGCTAATGCTCCTCATTAGAAAGGTGACCTTTCGGGAAATTGCAGCTGTGCTCCCCTCGCAACCCTCTGATTACCTCGGCTACTGTGGCTAAAATCAAATAGACCGGAGGAACTGGTCAAGGATACGCACTCCATGGATGCCTCTACTGGGGCGCTGGTGTGTTACTGAACGGCACGGTGCCACAGTGGTTAGCACTGCAGCCTCACAGCAAGAAGATCCTGTGTTCGAACCCCCGGGGGTGGGGGGGGGGGACCTTTCTGTGTGGAGTTTGTATGTTGTTCACGTGGGCTTGCTCCGGTTTCTTCCCACACCATAAGGGCCCCTATGTTACTACCAGGTGTGATGTTGATTAGCCATTACAAGCCAGGCAAAGTCAAAGTCAAAATTGACCCTCTAGTGACTAGATGGATAGATCAGCCTGCCAGTTGGTACAGTCCACTGGGTTGGCTGGTAGGTTGATCTATCCATTTTACATCTGGGTGGACACTCTCAATAGTAATGTCACTTGAGAGTAGATTTTGACATGGCTTGTAATGGCTGTAATAGGGCCCTTTAATACTCCAGCCTGTGCACTTGACTAAGGCACCGGCAGTAGAGCTGGAGTTGGCCCCTGGGCTGCACTGTGGCTGCCCTGCTCCCCGCGCTGCAGCTAGTGACGGATGCAGTGATCTCAGTTCATTGTGAAATAGTTGTGCAATGAAAAATAAAAAATCTTCTTCTCTCCCGCCAACTGGAAGATGGAGTGTGTGTGAGTGTGATGGTTGTTGTGTGTGTGTGTGTGTGTATGTGTGTGTGTGCATGCGTGTGTGTGCCTGCATCAAGCTTGTGTGTGTGTGTGCATGCATGATGGTGAAGACGCCTTAAGACAATGTCTCAACAGCATCAATTACAATTTGTGGACGAAAATGATTTATTAGCATTTTCGTCCGCCAATAGAAGAAAATGCCAGAATATCAGCCATCAGGCTTTTTCAATGATGGTATGGTGATGTGTGTGTGTGTGCATGTGTGTGCATGCATGCGTGCATGTGTGTGTGCGTGTGTGTGTTAAGCAATTGCATGGTGAGCAGTGATGGGTAGAATCGTCTTCCTTTGGAAGTCTTAAAAGCTGCCCCATGGTCAAACCAATTCCACGGTGAAGGCTATTCACGTGCGCCGCTAGAAAGCTGGTAAGAGGCTGTTAAAGAAACCTCATGAGATCGCCCGCCACAATGTAGGGAATGTGTGGCATGGATTTGTCCCTACTATCCCTGCTAGGGATTCGTTCAAATGCCATTCAGCAACAACACTAACAACCTAATTTGTAGACAGATATATGGAGATTAAATGAAATGTCAATTATCTGCTTCGTCGAGTGTCTTGTTCTGTAAATCTGTAAAACAATTGAAATCTTCACACTGCTGTTAATTTTCATTCAATGAATCATAACTTTGATGCATACGAAGAAGCATCACTTTGATAAAAGTAGATTGCCTTTTTATGTGGAGGCAAGAAGATGTCTGCAGTTCCTACAGTGTAATTTTACCATTTACTACTCATTTACTATTTACTATTTGGAAGAAGCTTTAACCGATGCAACTCCCAGTGAATACAGTTACAGGTTAGTAAGGAGCTCAGGTATTAGCCATCATGCTCAAGGTTGGCTGCGGACATTAGAGATCGAACCCAGCACCTTTTTGTCTGGAAGACTGACACTGTGACAAGCGGCAATCTCCAACATTTCCGTTTAGTTCTCTTTGATCGTTTTCATAATTGGGCCATAGGCTCAATCACCATTGTGTTACCTCATTTGGCGATAGATAGTGACTTAACAGACATTTATTTACATGGAAATCTTCGAGACTATTGTTTTAACATAATTGCATATCTATATAAAAATCCAGGTTAAAATCCTTTGCAGATTTCACCACATTCACCCACACACCCTCATCCAAGCGTGAACTTTTATGACTCCCTCTATTCAATATTATCCATATTTTCTATTCCATATTACATATGTTGTCATTTTTTTACCCAGCTGGTTCCACATGGCAGGTTTTTTTTTTTTTTGGTACTGCTCACAGGCAGGAGACGAGATATCTCCTGTTTTAGCACCACTTCAATAGTTTAGAGATGGGTCTAGCATTGTCGTCTAGAGATTTTAATGAGCACACTGACCTATGTATTGCTAGGTCTGGCTCCTCGTTACACGGCAGCTGTTTCACTTCCCCACGAGCCTCACTGGATCCTGCAGCTACAGTCTGTAGCGATAGATATAAATATAGCAAAATAAAAACCCTGTGGAGACAGAGATCAGGGCTTTCAAGAGCTGCGCTGGCATGACCGTCGTCATCCTCATCATTTTGGAGGAAAAAAACGCCCTCAATGTGAAACAAATCCTGCCCGTTTTTTCCAACAAATAGATCTCATTAGAGGAAGTTTCTTGTTTTTTTTCTCAGCGCCACTTAACTGGTTATTAGGTTGTGGTTGTGGTTGTGGTGGTGCGAGTGTTGAATGTTAGATTTTAGGTTTTCTGAAGATGATCTATGCCGCGGCCGGATCTTTTGTTGTGTGTGTACTTGTTAAGATGTGGATGATGTCTTCTGACATCTCCGGACGACCGGGTGAACGGTCACATCCGTCCAGACAGCCGGTGATATTGCATCTTGAGAGAGAAAGGAGAGGAGGAAAAAAGTAAAGAAAAGTTCATCTTCCATGGCGCCTCATCCCTCTTTAATGTGTTCCAGTCCAAGAAGGGTTCCTTGGGTGAAAGCCTCTGAGATGACCTTCCTTGCACTGATGAATTCCTCCACAGCAACACCGCTTGGTGTGGCCTGAGATGCCTTATTGAAAAGCCACGTTCACTCAGATGTAAGCGGGCCCCATAATCCATTTTTCACTGCGACAGTTAAATAAGGAAATAAAAAAGGGGGAGACTTTGCAATTGAACGGCGGAGCAACAATTAAAACTACTAGAACAACAATTAAAACAAACATAAAGACAATAAAGACACAATAAAAAAGACAATGAAAATCACAGTCATTAAAATGTGTAATAATTTGGATGCGTATAATACTATAAAATAGCGAGAATTAGATTAAATGGCATATTGTAACTCTGCAGGGAGACACCCATGCAGTCTTTTATGCTTTGTTAGATGAGATATCTCAGAGAGGAACTCAGCATTCAGACCACCTTACAGGAGACACAATGAGGCAGCAGATACGTGTTTTTCTCTGTCATAAATATTCAAAACCCTTTTTTGAAATTTTTCAGCGATTGACATTGTGCCAGACGTGCTGCAGGTATACATTTTACATTGTGTTATTCGTGTCGAAAAACAAGCTTGGCATCCATAGTTTACATGGCTTAGAGGTGACTGTATTTTTAGTTGTTTTTAGTCTAGTTTTTAAATCTGTGTCACGGTAAAGGTGGAGCTTCGACAAAAGGGTCCCTGAAAGAAATCTGCCTAAATTCAGGGAATTCAGCGATTCGTCAACACAACGATCTTTTCATTTTAAGAGCCAATTGTTTTCTACACGCACGTCTGGGCAGTTTGACCGGGCTTCGTTGTGCTGTGGGAGTCCTTCTGTTGCTCCGACGCCCCACGGTCATGCCCTCAACAATCACTTGGTAATCCAGTTCCCAAAAAAACGTTGTGTTCCAGAAAGCAGTGCTTGGCTGCAGGATGTGTCGCTGCCTTTGTAACTCCCGGTACTCACAATACGACCGGAAAACTGCTAGGGTTCCTGGGAAAAACACACACCATGAACAATTAGCTCAGCTAAGGTGGTTTGAACGGGTCTCAAACTGAACTGTGAACTTTTTTGTGGCGGTTGTGAACATTATGTGATTCATTCTTACAGCCTAGATTTGGATTCATCTTTTTGTGTATATGAATGATATAAAAGTCAGATAAACCAGCCCTAACACTGTGCATGTATCCATAATGTTGTGAGTAGGAGACCAGCATAGGGAAACACACTCAGTAACCCAGTCTCAAAGCCAGACTGGCGAACCATATCTGACTTCTCATCATCCTTCTGTTACAATGTCCACTGACTCCCCACCACCGCCGTTACACGTATTGCTAAAATCAATGTTGCTGAAGTAGGAGGAGTACAATAAATACTACTGTAGTATGCAAGCCCATCAGAACAGATTCAGACGGCTAATAAAATGTGGGGTTTGTGAGAAATATCTCGAACATCTCTCAATATAATATATTCAACACCTAGGGACGTGTTAAGAAAAATCCACTTCCGCTTGAATTCCTGCACTACGATATTCTCCGTAACAGCCTGGCTTAACTTCCTATATATGCATGTCTCTGAAACAATCAGTCTTGTTTATCCTGAGCCCTTGAACCTTCAGGATCAGAAAGTTTCTGCAATGAATTCTGATTTCCTAAATCCCACACCAATAAATTGCCTCAACTCTGCACAAACATCAAAACAAACTCATCTCTCTCACACACTCTCTCTCTCTCTCTCTCGCTCTCTCTCTCACTCACTCTTTCCCTCCATTTCCCTTGTGCCACCAGCGGTTAGATTTTGGTGAAAATAACAGGAATAAAAAGGAGAAGGAGGAGGAGGAGGAGGGGGTAAATGTGTGTGTGTGTGTGTGTGTGTGTGTGTGTGTGTGTGTGTGTGTGTGTGTGTGTGTGTGTGTGTATGAGGGGGTTATGATGAAGACATTGAGGATTCTCAATTTGTTTAATAACATCTCTTCCCCTCCCACGCCCTCCTTTTCCTCTCCCTTCATCACTCATCACTTGTGAAAGCGTCTGCGCTTCGGCGGCGCAGCGGTTGCCAGATGAAAGGCAACAGTAGCAGGGTTTGATGAAGGCCTTGCAGGGGGGCTATGGCAGGTGAACGCTCTTGCCAAGTAGCATTATGTTTGTTGTTGCTTAAGAGATAGGCTTTCTGGGGTTCAAACGCTATCGCAGGGAAATTGAATAGTCAGAGTGTGAAAAGCACATGTGTACGACCAGTCAAAGCTTCGCCTGGACTTGATTCACAAATCAAAGCTTCGGTCAAAGTACTAGGAATGCAGTTTTTGTGGTATGAAGCTACAACCGCTTTGAAAGATGATGTAGGATGGAATTGAAAGTGTCATGTTTAGCCCTCATTAACATGATGAATCACTTGGTTTCCAGCCACTGTCTGTCTGAACACCTGCTTGGTCTCTAATTTAAATTATAATGATTTTTATTTTTTTTTATTTAAAAGAACACACTTTTGGACAACCAAGTGTCTTCTTATCTACTTTGCAACTGCAGTAATAATATTAATAGTAATAATCCAATAATGCCCTGGAGAAAAAAGAAATTGTGATTATCAGGAAAGTATTGCAGAAATATCAGTGAATGGCAAGGAGCCAATTAACATTTGGTAGACAATCCATCATGCATTAAGTCTCATATTGCATCTCAATAAGACTCTCCTCCTCCTCCTCCTCCTCCTCCTCCTCCTCCTCCTCCTCCTCCTCCTCCTCCTCCTCCTCCTCCTCTCTGGATCATAGCCTCCACCTCCTGCTCTTCCTCCTCCTCCTCCTCCTCTCTGGATCCTAGCCTCCATTCTGTGTGTGCTTTGAGGTTTTGCCAGGACCAGGTGTTGAGAAAGATATTCAACACTTTTTTTCAACATTTTTTTTTAATTTTAACAGCTTTCATTATTTACTTGTACAGCTATTCATTATTCATGTGTGTTTTTACATATAAATCCGATGGACCCTTAGCTAAGCTAGACTATCTGTAGACGACATTAACGTCTTATATCTGCAGATATTAACAGATATCAGATGACACGTTTTAATCACATAGACACACTATGCGAAATGGTGGCACAGTGACGGATCGCATTGCGATGACCATGCACCACATCGGGGTTGTAGATGTTGTTTTTTTATAGGATGGGATATTTCATGTCTCCTTGTACCCGCGGAGTCTGTCCCGAACAGCTTGGCAGTAGATAACCCCTACAGATGCGCCTGGTCTCTCAGGACCCGGAGTCTGTTTCACAACGGTCACGGTTAGATAACAGAGTACCGGGGTGGGATTATAAAAAACACAGTCTCATAAATCAGACTTTAGATTAATATCTTTATATTATATTAATCTAATATCGTCTTTAAATTGTTAAATTGTTTATAGCTTGTTTTGGCCAGTCATGTTGCTGGAGGCGGGGATCTGTAAGTGCGTAATTGGCTATTAACAGCGAACACAAACCCGGCCAGCAGTAGTTAACTGTACAAAAGTGCCTCTCCAAATCAACACCGTGTGGACTGGCCACAGTAGAAATACCACCTATTGAAAGCTTCATCCACTTGCGTGAATGACTTTTCTTCGGTACAATATCTCTGTAACCAAACAGGAAACAGGGCAGTCTTTGGTTTTGGGCCCAGGCTCTGTGCCATCCTCCCCCCAGAAGTCCTGCTATAACACACTAATAATCTCAGACCGTTGGGTCCAAGATGAATAAAAATGTGACAGTACAGACAGCTGAGGTAATAGATTTCACTGCGGCCATTAATGGCTTGAGAGCCCCTGGCCTTGTGTTACCCTCCAGTCCTACGTGCAGAGGAGTGCAAAGGACATGCAAATGTATGCTAAACAAAAGGTGAGGCATTGAAACCGATCTGGCAACAGCTGCAAGCCAAGTCAGCTGATTCATAACTTCCAAGCGGCGGATCTCTTATTCTCGCTGCTCCGTATGTCCCATCGAGAGCACATTGTTGTGTGGGTGAGTAAATGGTTTCATCTCAAACGTGTATTTTAATCACAAAGCCTCTGCTGGACTTGTTACAACAATAGACAACAATCCTTTTCTTTCCTCTGTCCCTCTCTCTCCCTCTCTCTGTCTCTCCCTCTCTTTCTGTCTCTCTCTCTCTCTCTCTCTCTCTCTCTCTCTCTCTCTCTATCTCTCTCTCTCTCCCTCTCTCTTTGCTCTCTCTCCCCCCTCTGTCTGTGCTCTCGTTGTGTTTTCCCTGCTCTCTTCTCTGTCTAAACCCTTAGAGTGAAGAGATTTGGGAGAACCTGTGCTGACAATAACAGCACCATGCTGGTGGATTAGAAGGAATCAGTCGTGTTTACAGTAGTGAGCAGCAGGGTTCCCAGCCCTGTGGATATACAGCAGCAGGCGATGGACGGAGAGGGATCGCACACGTGACCACCCAGGAACAAAACACGTGTAATTGGTTATTCATGTCATGTAAATTAAAGTGTTATAAAAACAAAAATGAAGTGGGATTAAAAAAACAAAAACAAAAAAAACAACACAAATGAAAAAAAGACAATACAGTAAAAGTATGCAAAATTGCATGTAATAAATGACCAATACAATAAAATGGAAATAAATAGACAATCAAAAATTTAACAAGCAATTCAACAACCATACAAATACGAAATAAAATCTACATATATAAAGTATTCATTAAATGATTAAATAAATCAGCAATTATGAACTATGATGAGACTACAAGAACAGCAAGGTGGTGCAGTGTGTGTATGTGTGTGTGTGTTTCGACACTTTAGGGGTCCTATAACCGCCAGACCCGACGCCCAGGAGCGTCTGTATCCTTGTGTTTGGCTGATGGGCCATTAACACGCCCCCCCCCCCTCCCACACACACACACACACACACACACCATACACAGCTAGATAGTTAACAGCTTGAACCCACACAAAACCGGTGTACCCTTAGCAGTGTAAACTGTGCCATTTTGCTATCTATTTTTAGAAAAGGATATTTTCACGCTGCCACCGATGCAGTCATAGTCCGGTGACGGTCATGCCGCTCAGTTCAGTTGATTTCAGTACACACACGGTCTCGGAGGTTATTGTGAGCAACACCCGCAAGTAAACTAAACGGTCATTATAATCACGGTACAAATGATGACATGATCACATTTTGTCTAACGAAAGGAGGACAATAAGTCCCCCTCAGCATTTATATTGGTCTCTCCATCTCTCCTGTGCGCAGTGCGTCTTTCTGCACACATCCACACCAACTTATAGAAATAATAAAAATTGTTTAGAAACTTACGTGTTTTGCTCAAATGAGTCACATAAATAACATTACTGATATTATCATAGCGCAGCGCGCACACGGGACTCCCGTGTCGGGACACAACTTTAATATATAGTCAGACAGAAAGCGTGATTAGCTTCGCATTCATTGCTTTTCTAAATGTTATTCTATCACAATGACGATATAGGCGTGTGCAGAATAGGTATTTAGGAGCAGTCATTTCATTTTTTTGAATCCCAACGTCCAATGGCGTCGGCTGTGGCGCTTCTAGTGTTCAGCACATGAATAATAATACGCGCGTTGTGGATTTGATACCAATACCAAACCCTGTTTCACAAGAAATAAAGAAACATTTTAGAAACCATTATTTCAGCGGAGACATGCAATTTTAATGTCTGACTCCACTTCGACCTCTGTAGTTTTTTTCTCTCTTCTCCTTGTGTTTTATGCTTGACTTGTGAAGCTTGTTTCACTCCATTAGGGAGTGAGAATTGGAGGCATGGACGTGTAAATGTTACATGGATGTATAACCCAGTATAACCCAGTACAACTGGTAAGTGACAAATGGGGAAGTACAAGCGTTTGGGTGAGTCGTTTTAATTCGGTGCAAGGTAATACAACAATATAGACCAAGGGGGAAGGGGAAGGACCAAAATAACGAACCAGGCTGGCCAGAAATGAATGAAAACAAAAAAAAATTACCACTCTACTTTCACACAAAAACAAGGGGTGGCACACATCTTTAACCTAATGTCTTTACCAGAGATAACCTACGTTGTGGACATTTTAAGGGTACCCCAAACGTACCTGGCCCTTTCCCTATATGGGAGAACAGAAAGGGACAGGACAATGTGCATACAAAAGTAACAAGAAGGTGGCATCTGTGATCACGTGGGTGGCATCTGTGACCCATAACTGCATCTTTCTCACTCAGGCCAGTCATGTGGGTGGCATCCAAGGAACAAATCTGCATCTCCTGGATTCTGTGGTGAGCTTTAACGCAAACGCAAAATGCAACACAAGTGCAGGCGTGAAGCGCTTCACGTAACAGTGAGGGACCGGACACCGGTCCCACCGAGCCCCTGAGGAACAGCTCAGTCAGCGGTCTTGGTTTGCCAACTCCCCCAGCGAAGAGCATGTTCCTCTTGCCGAGATGGCTTCGCGACGCAGAGTACATCTCTATGTTACGCTGGTCTCCAAGCGCATGAACACGCTGCCCCAGTTAAGTGTCCTCCTCATCACTCATCCCCACTTCTCCTTTACGTTGAAGACCAGCAGAACGGCTAGCGAATGGTGATGCTATAAATCAACAAGAGACAGCTTGTAGTTTTTTTCCCGGGATATTATCACGTTTTCTTGTAAACTGTGTATGGATATGTTGTAATTACGTTTATGTCTATATACGGTCTATAAATATAAGTATATATTTTTTAATCTATGTATTACAATTCCAGTAACCATGGCTTGTGCCCTGCCCTTGTATGATGATCATCTGGTTGCTGGAAGATTACAAGACTCTTTGGGGTAGTGGGCTGCATAAGGACAGCAAGTGTGTGTGTGTGCTTGAAAGGGAATAGAGAGTGAGGAGAAAGAGAGAGAGAGACAGACAGACAGACAGACAGAGATAGAGAGATAACATGGGTTTATTTTTTTAAGTCACATTATGTCAGATCATTATGCACTAAACACTGCTTTTTCTGTGTTGTATGGGGACAAAATCCTATTGGCTATCGGCCTAATCTCCTGAAAAGATAGAAAAAAACGCTGCAGCCTCCATTTCAGCTTTGGCGAGACTCTGCCCTCCCTCCAAATCTTGATACCTGGTGAGCTAATTCCAGCAATCTGGGATATAAAACAAATTGACACTTCTAAATGACCAAATCCACACAAGATTAAGAATGGATCAGCTTAGCCACCATAAATGGTTCACCAGATTATCCACTGCAGAAATATACATCTCACCCCCTTCCCAAGCCAGAAAACTCATTTAATCATGAACGAAAAGATAATTGACCTAACAAGCCCAGATAATAGCATAGCATGTAATGGGAAAATCACACCGACAAAAACGTTGCTCGCACCTCACATGTCTCAATGTTTGAGTGCCAGCCTACCTGGAAGGAAGGTGTGTTATTTTAAGAATATATTCTCCCCTTGCATACGAGTTATTATCACATCCGTAAGACTGGTGTGATTAATTTGATATGTTGGTGTTTAAAAGAATAACACCCAACAACATAGCTTATTTATTTATTTCAAATTTTATGTAGAAGTTTTTAAATTTTACATTCAAAGACACCCTAAAACAAAAAGTAAAGGAAAAGTTAATTAAAATGGCTGCCATCCCAAAATAAATAAAGTAACATTGAAAAAGGGCTGCTAATTGCATGTCTGCTCACACTCATTTAAAATTATAATTTTAAAGATAATTTGTAATCCATAACAAAATCTAAATGAGAACAGGTGTCATGTGGACAGTGTGAGTGAACAGATGTTCTCTCCTGCTCTGTCGCTAATTATCTGATCATTTGTATTTAACCACCACGAAATCCTTTAAAAAGCTGTACTAAAACTAATCTTGAGCTTTGAGGGAATGACTATGCCTGGAAAAAAGGTCAGCATTAAAGCAACAAAATTGGTGGCTAACAATGAAAATGTGCGAGACTTTGTACTCGATGACAGGACGAAAGACTTGGAGGCCAAGATGAAGTTACTCGTGTCCAAATCAGATGACCTACAGTGTAGAAGCAGGCATCACAACTTGAGAATAACAGGCATACCAGAAAAGGAAGAGGGGACAAACCGCTGTGCCTATATTGAAAAATGGTTCTCCGCTCACTGTATTGCCAGCGAAAAACGCAACTCTAATTCACAGAGGACCATTATTGTGAAGTTTCCCGACTACAGAGATAAAGAAAGGGTCCTGAGGGCAGCAAGATTGAAAGGCCAGGTAATGTACAAGGGCAATGTTATCAGATTCCACCAAGACTTGTGGGCTGAAGTCTACAAGCAACAAAGGGGTTTTGACGGTGTACGGCAAAAACTGCGAAAGAAAGGCATAGACTGTTCTTGACTCACGGAGAGGCCACTTACTCCTTCGACTCGCCAGCAGCAGTCAACACCTACCTCGCTGGAATGGGAGACTAGACACAGGAGAAGAAAATATTGTACTTTCTTCTTCTTGTTACTTTTTTGCTAGATGGACCTCTTCTCACTCATTACTAATATCCTTATGGTATGCCACTACTCAATGCGATAACAGTGATGTAGGTGACCTAAGAATTTTCAATTGACATATATTGAGAGTCGCTACTACTCAAATTGTAACCTTGTTTATGGACACCTTGACTGGAAACACGGTAGACATTAGGCAGGCATGTCCTGTAATTATTGAGCTATCACATAACCTGTTACTTTTATTTCCTGTGTTGTGGGCTTATCTGTCTTTGTTACTGTTAATATTATTATTTTTACGAAATGATAGGGGAAGAGGAAATTTGATTAGTATGAGGAGGATTGACATCTATATAGGACCGATGTGAGAAGGACACTCAAACGGACCTGCAGATGGAGTTTGACTATCGACTTAGGGGCAGTCCACGCTTCACAGTTTTAATATACAGTATATCTATGTAGCATCATTAAGTGGTTTGAACTGATAGTAGATATTACATTCACCAATTTATTCTATCTGAAGTCAAAGTTCAAAATCAGTGACTCCACAATCCACCAACCACGAGCACTACTTCCTCCTTTGATTATAATGACATTTATTAACACAAGGGGTGCGATTAACAAGAATAAATTATACAAAAACCTAAACCTAAACAAAACACACAAAACATGAAATCTGGACAGGAGAATGAACGTAAACCTACTAAACCCTAATTTGATTGACCATATTAGACCCTAACTTGACTGCTGTATTAAACTTTGAATTGATAATTTCCCTAACCTTTATTCTAACTTTGCATCAACTCGCATGACAGACAAGTAATGGCGGTTAACTTGGTGACGCTTTCGGTGATGGTTTTGGTCATGCGCTCTGGGGACTCTGGTTTCCTGGAGAGGTCGGATCTCTCCAGTACCAGCAGGGACCACGTTGGTCCAGGGGATGTTTTTGGTAGGTTCGATTATTAGAGTTGAGCCAAATACTCGGCTGAAACGAGTATCCGGTACGGATAAAGCACTTTTGCCGAGTACGAGTATTATACGAGTAATACAAGTCAATATCTGTGCTCGGATTGAATGAAAATCCTCATTGGGTTCTGTGATAGGCTACAGCGCCCCTCCCCTACACAATGCAGATGTGTTGTTGTGTCCCGCTCTGATCACTCACACACAGAACAGCTCTCTGTCTCTCCCTCAGTCACTCAGGTTCGCAGGTCATTTTCCGTTAATGTTTAGGGTTTCTTCAGCTTCAGGTTTGTTATTACTTAGGTTGGTACTTACTTATGAACCAGTAGAGTTCTGGTAAACGTGGGTTCGTTCAGACGTGGTGCCGACTCACGTTGCGTCTCTGCCTGTCAGAGATTTTTTTTTCTTTTTCTTTTTTTAACCGTCATCTGGCTGCCTGGCTTTAACCTGTTTTTTTTTACTTCATGTTGTGATGTTCTTTGAGGAAGAAGGCCGCCGACACAGGATCGCTTTTAACTCACTTTATTTGTTTAGCTTTAGGTCTATTATCTATGAAGCAAAAGGAGGGGTATTGTATTGTTCACGCGTGGAGCGACTCTTAGCTGGATATCTAACAGATACGCAGCCTGTAGAGTTTCTGACCTCCCCCCTGCTTGTGCCCTCGATAGTACCTGGGCAGGCGTGGCCTCTATGACGCATAATATGCTCTGATTGGCTAGTGTTGAGCGCCCGCCCCCAGTGTATTATGTGCTGCCATCTGGTGGCCAGGTGCGGTTAATACAGCTTATATTTGTTTCTATTCCCTAGTGGCTATGTGTAGATATTACAGCTTATGTATTTGTTCCTGTCCCCTTGTGGCTATGTGAGGATATTACAGCTTAGTGTTATATGTGCTGTTATACATTCGTCACATTCACGCACGGTGTCTGACACTTTCTTGCTGTATTTCGTGAAAAAATAAAGCTAGTAATGGTATAAATATTGGAAATCAAGCTACACACACACATACACACACACACACACTCTCTCTATCCCTCTCCCTGCCGGTCGTCTGAGTTTTTATTTTTTCAATGCTGATGCTGTCCTGTAAATAGTTTTCTAATCTGCAATAAATAACAATTTCTGATCAACCCATATCAATTGCATGCTTAAAATAACATACCGGTTAAAACCTCGCTCATTTCAAGACAACCCGACCCACTTCCGTGTTAAATCCCGCCCACTTCCGGGTTATGCCCCGCCCACTCCGAGTACAGATACAGATACAGATAATATGGTTAACAGATACAGATAATGCTGTACTCGCTCATCTCTATCGATTATGCTAGTGGGTGGTTGCCGCCTGACACAAACTGCATTTGTGTCTAGGAACACTGATGTGGAATCAGCTGTGCCGTCTCCAGAGTTTTGCTTCTCTAATTTTCTGAATTTCTGAATTTTAGCAAACTTCGTTGGCAGAGGTTTTTGTCGATAAATCGATTCACTTTTAAAGAGCTCTCTGAAAGTTACTCAAACTGTAGACTAATACCTTAAGCTAAACTCGGTTTTAACTGAACATAGCTTCACATGCTTTTACGCAAGGCCTCGCTGCGAAGGTACTTGGCACTCTCGGAATCGCAATCATCTTGAAAAAGACAACCTCGAACGAGTGGGGTCTCAAAAAGTATACTTTCTCCACAATGAACAAAAGCTCAAAAAAGAGTATTTTCTCGACGAGAGGGACTTTCTCCGGAAGAGAAAGCACAAAGAGCATGGAGGCTCCAGCTCGAAGAGAACTACAAGAGAACTACTCTGTACTGACATATACTGCTCATCTTGACCAGGACTCCCTGGAAGAAGAGATATTGTATCTAAATGGGACCTTCCTGCTTAAATAAAGGATAAATAAAAAAATAAAAAATGAGCGTTTCCTTGAAGAGGCTCAAAGAGCTTTTCCTTGAAGAGAGTGAGACAGTGGATGTCTCTGACTTTTAAAGAGTATTTTGCATCATCTGATTGGCCTTTTCCTAGTTTATTACTAGCTGGACATACCGTTACACCATGCCTATTCTCCTTCTCTGGATTTCCCCAGATAATAAAGAATTGACATCATTGTCAAACAGAAACGGATGTCAGATATTAGGCAAAGAGATATTTTGATTGCAACCTTATTAATTTAACTGAACCTTAACTGCAAACTGAGGTAGACAAACAACAATCTTGAATACAGTAACCAAGTTGAATCAAAGTAATTATAAGGCAAATAGAAAATATACAGTATGAATCAACAAAAGATGAAAATCACTTCTACTCAAACAATAAACATGCATTCAATCAATTGATTACATTACAACAGTATGTGATTGCAGAATATGGAATTAGCTCACCAGGTATCAAGACTATGCACTTATAAAGCATGCATTAATTGAACTGACTTTAAAGTCAATGTTAACTAATTAAACATAAGTAGAGTAGAGAGAGATAGAGAGAGAGAGAGAGAGAGAGAGAGAGAGAGAGAGAGAGAGAGAGAGAGAGAGAGAGAGAGAGAGAGAGTGTTTTATGACCCCCACTATAGCCGTGAGGGTAGCCAGAGGTAGAGAGACAAAGGGGGATAGCATGGAATAGAGCACTAGGATTCAAAGAAAAACGTGATACGTGTTCGGCACCTGTCTGATCATCCTTGTGAGGATGACTTTATATTTGTATGTATAATTGTATGCGGTTGAGTGCGCATCTCAGGCATGGAAGAGGGGCCTGGAAGATTACCCTGTCGAAAATGGTATGGATAGTTAAACTCTTCAGGTGGTAAAAGTGTCTTGAGTTGCTGTTTAATTAACAGCGTTGGGGTCAATTTGGTTAGTGTAGCGGACAAGGTTAATCTTAGGGATGGCAGGTTGTGGGTGAGGGTATGCTGTGGAGCGTTAGGTGGGATAAATCACTTATCAAGCCCAGATCAGGCAATGACCCTGGACCAAAGTGTGTAATCAGTGAAGCAGTGCAGCCTGGTACGGCTACACCAGCATGTGCGCAACTGTGGGCAGAGCCAGAACAGATGTGCCAATGATCCTTCAGCAGATTTACATTTGTCACATATTGGAGGGTAAACTGATGGGTGAAACTGATTTAACTTTGTTTTGGAATAACAGAGCATTGTATCTATTGTCATACCTTGTCTCAGTCTATACTGACTGCTCACATAGCAAGAGCAACGACATGACTGCTGGCAATAGAAGTGTAGAAAAAATTAACAAACTGTGTAACCATTTTTTTTTCAGTCAATCAAACTACAGCAAGCGATAGAGTCACTAGCATTAACCATTGAAAGCCTGGGCAGACGCTGTATTCTTTCTAGTCCTATTCCCACCTTGTCTCCCTCCTCTGAACGCTTCAGCTGAATTTATTGCTTACATCAGTGGTTAAATAATTTCTGTACAGCAACCGGTTACGGCTTCATCAGCAATTTTGACACGTTCTGGTCTAAATTCAACCTCTACAAGTCAGATAATTTGCACCCAAACCTGGATGAGACCAAGAAACTTGAGTTAAATTTTATTAATTACATTGCATCAAACCCATTTTGACTATCTCCATCCCAGAGTGTTCATGACTACCCATCTCTGACTTGTAACTCATCAAAACTGGATAATCCTGGTTCTGATGACAATTCTGTTCACTATACACATTGCTTAAAGTTAGCCCTCCTTAATGTCAGATCCCTCTCTAATAAAACTTTTATTGTTAATGATATTATTGAATCTCATCGACTTGACTGTATTCTCCTCACTGAAACCTGGCTTGACGATACTGGTAATAAGGAACTGATTGAAGCTTCACCTCCCAATTTTTCATTTTCATACTGCATCAGGCCTAATAAAAAGGTGGTGGTGTTGCTGCTATTTTTTTCAGATATCTTATCATGTAAAATTACCTCATTTGGTTCCTACTCTACATTTGAATATCTTGCTTTCATAACCAAAGCTACTTGTCGGTGTCTAGTTCTTACAGTTTACCATCCTCCTAAACTAAAAAAAGGCTTCTTATCTGAATTCGGTGAGCTCCTATCAAAAATTACTGTTGAATTCGATTCTATCCTTCTCTGTGGTGATTTTAATATTCATATTGATAATGCCAATGAGATTTTTGCAAAGCAGTTCATTGACTTGTTGGCAGCTTTTGAGCTCATGCAACACATTACTGGGCCTACACACAACAAAAGTCACACTCTTGACTTAGTCATTTCGAAAGGATTAGACTTAACCACAGAATGCACTGTGGATGTTGGAATTTCAGATCACTTTTGTGTATTTTTCAATGTTGCTCTTATGACCAAAGATGTGCTTGGTCTAAAACCCAAATTAGTTAAAAAAATGGACCATTTGTGCCGAAACATCTAGCAAATTTATTACAAGATACAATGACTCCACCAAGTGTACTAAGTTTAAAAAAGATTGTGACCTGTCCTCTCTGTCTTCTCTGTCTTTGTGTGAACATTTAGTTGATGACTTAGTTGATCATTTCAACACTTCAGTGATACAAAATAACGGATGATGTTGCACCTGTGAGAATTAAATTAATTACTGGTAAAACTAAAACACCCTGGAGGAATATGGTAGGAGTGAAGGCTTTAAAAAGAACCTGCCGCAAATTTGAACATAAATGTCGTAAGACCAAACTGCATGTTGATTATTATATGTATAGAGACCTTCTCAATAAATATACCAAAGAAATTAAGAAATCTAGACAGCAATATTTCTCTAAAATAATTGCTGAAAAGTCCAATAATTCCCAAGTGCTGTTTAGCACAATTGATAAGCTGAAAAATCCACCTAGACAAATTCCCATTGATCTTCACTCTTCTGTGAAATGCAATGAATTTGCTACATATTTTACATCTAAAATATCTGATATTAGGGATAACATTTCAGCTTCCTCCTATGGTGGGTATGATCATCTCTCATAATGTTTCTTATCAATCATACGCCGATGACACACAGTTATACATTTCCATTTCAGCCAACAACCTTGATCCAGTAAACAGTCTCATCCAGTGCATCACAGACATCAGTTCTTGGATGAGTAAAAACTTTCTCCAGCTTAACCAGGACAAGACCAAGATTCTTTTAGTTGGTCCCAAAGCCCTGAGGCACAAAATTCAACCTCTACTAACATCTTTACCGGTTCAACCAAGTGAACATGTCAAAAACTTAGGTGTGCACTTAGATGCTGACCTAAGTTTCCACAGGCACATCTCCACCCTCTCTAAAACTGCTTTCTATCACTTAATAAATATTGCCAAAGTTAGATGTTTTTTGTCCCAGTCTGATTCCGAGAAGCTAGTTCATGCTTTTATTTCCAGTAGACTGGATTATTGCAATGCTCTCTTTGCTGGATTACCAAAGCAAACAATAAATAAACTACAACTTATCCAGAATGCGGCCGCTAGAGTACTGACCAGAACCAACAAATCTGAGCATATCACTCCCATTTTATCAACACTCCACTGGCTTCCTGTAAAACAGAGAATTGATTTTAAAGTTCTTCTCATGGTTTACAAATGTTTTAATAGTCTGGCCCCCTCATACGTCTCTGACATGCTCAGTCTATATGTACCAGAGAGACCCCTTAGATCACTAAACAAAGATCTCATTATACCTAGAATCAACTCTAAAGCAGCATATGGTTCTTTCAGTCACTACGGTCCCACTCTCTGGAACTCTGTACCACTTGAAATACGCTCTGCTACATCAGTGTCCTCCTTCAAAAGTAAATTAAAAACATATCTTTTTTCACAAGCTTTTAACTAGGCTTTTTTTTTTTTTTTTTGGGGGGAATCAGTACTGGTACTATTATGTATTATATATTATTTATTGTGTTTTATCATCTCCTGTTTTTAACACTGATAGAAAGATGAAGGATGACCCTCTATCATTTATTTATTCATCTATGCTATGTGTTTATGTGTTTTTATTTGTTAAGCACATTGAGTTTATGCTTGTCATATGAAATGTGCTATACAAATAAACTTTGATTTGATTTGATTTTTTCAAAGCAGGGGGAAGTATATGAAGTTTGATTTCAAGTATTGTAAGTGTAGTCAGAATTGTTGTAACTGAAAAAACATACTTGTAGTTGTACTTGAATCTGCAAATACACTCTGAAGAATCTGCACTCGGTTCCAGTAGTCAGCCAGTTCTAATTCTTTAGGATAACATTTGTTTAATTGAAATTATTACTGGATCCTGATTCGGAAACATTTATATGTATTTGTTTTTTGTTTTTTTTGCTTTATAGCATTTATTGGTATGACACCAGAGAAAATAACTCAATTGTTCAACTAAGGACATGCTCTAAGATGCGTAGGAAAATCTTCCGTCTGTGCTCAACAGACCGAAGAAAAGACGATTAACAGAACGGCAACAATAATTTGCCTCAGAGAATACTGGTTAACATTTATCTGGTATTTTTTTGAGGTTTTGTATGGAACAGGGAAGGAGGAAACTCCACACCTCACCTTTGTCGACTTTTTAATCTGAAACCTTTGTAACTATCAATGTGTTAAAATACGTCACATTTTTGGCATACAAACTTCTTACAAACTCAAAAAAGCAATTTAAAATATATGCTGTTGCTGCTGTGCAGGAATTTTAGGTTTCAGAGACTCTCCTCTATGATGTATATTATCCTCAGGTGTTTAAAGGCATGAAGGTGTGTACTCTGGTTTGTTTTCCAGTTGATGTGTGTTGAAACGAGAGAGAGATGGAGACAGACAGACAGATGAACAGGAATTAGGACCAATAGAATGAATAAGTACATCGGGTGTTTAGTATGCAGAACAGAGAGCGAACACACATTTTAGACCTGTGTCGATGTCTGGGACTCCTCTGCACTGAGCAGTCTCAACTTTCTGATATAAGCTTTCGCCTCGAGCCATGAACTCAACTATTTCAGTCACATTCACCAAGGCTGTGGAAAATAAAATCCCTTTTTTGCTCATGATCAAAGTTAGTTTTTTTCTGAGGGAGACATGGACTGTCCAAAATGATTTGTTTTAGGAGTTGAAGACGGGTCGATTTGCATTACAAGTTGAAGGCGGGTGCTTTTTCGATGAATGGAAACGTACAGAAACAAGAAAGGAACCCATTTGCTCTATGCTCTTTTGCTCTTTATTTTCTAAGACATTTTGAATGATTAAAAACATTATATATATATATATATATATATATATATATATATATATATATATATATATATATATATATCCCTACACATTCAATTCATAATCAATTAATTAATTAAATGATTAATCACCATGTGAGTGAGAACAATATTGTTTTCAATCCCTGGCCTAGATAGCAGCATAAGAACAGCATGAAAAGTCCCTTCCCTTTCTGTTCACATAAATCAACATCTTTTATCTTCTACCCTTTGAAACCGCTGAAATCATGTTGCAACATAACCAGGTTCTATGCGTATCATTTTCTTTGGACCAAAGCAAGTCCAAGTGCCGCCCATTGTTTTTTACATCTGAAACAGCGTCACAACTGTCAGTGGTGTCTTGCAATAACACACTTTTTTTTTTCGCCAAGCTAATACCAATTACACCACAAAAGTATTTTTTTTATGATCGGGTGCACATCTGCCTCATGGCTGGTGGATGAGGATCCAGCAATTCAATTAGGTTCTGGACGCAACTGTGGCGAAACAGATGCCCATTACTGTGGCGCTGGAATCTCGGGATCCATACTGGAACGCCATCTTTGCATGGATTTAGTCAGTGACGATGTAGCGTCTGAAAAATGCAGAAAGAACAGACTAACGCCGCGGTTTGGCGGGATGTTTGCTTCCCTGGTCCGCGGCTTCTTCTGCAGCCCCGGGTTATTTTGAACGCGTACCACGATGCTAATTTGTTGTTTGTTGTATCAGGGGCAGACGTACAGAGTACACGCTAGTTGGCGTCCCTTATCCTCCCTTCGACGTTTCGAGCAGGGATGTGTTCTTTAAAGGGGGCAGAGAGGTTTGCGCCGTCTTTCCAGCCCCAGCGAGACAGCCTCAAGTTCTGATCCTGTTACTCGCTTACTTGGGCACGGCTAGCGTATCCGCCGCGGTGGCGCTGACCTCGCGGCCTTCGGGTGACGCTTGGAGCGCGAGAAGCCGATTGGCTGAGCTGAGTGATGTGTCGGCCACGCGTGAAGGTGAGCACAAAGTGAATGGGAGCGGCCAAGGAGCAGACTGTGGAGGCTGTGGGCCGGGGTGGAAGTGTCTTTTGCGAATGCATTATGTGTGCGCACGTATGTGTAATGTAAATGCCAAAAAAGAAACGAGGAATGCGCGTGTGTGGGCACGTTGGGTGCCGTCTGTGTGGGAGGTTGTATAACGTCTAGGCTCTTTTGTGTTATGCTCCATTACGAAACAGAAGAGATGTGCTAATTTCCTCTTACATTCTTCCTAAGCCCATCACAACTGCTCTTGCACAATGCATCATCGTAAGCGGCGTTAGTCATCAAGCAGATTATAAATGTCGGGACGCTCAGTGAGAGTGCTTGTAGAACCAAATAACACAGATGCAGCGGTGATAATAAAATATGTTTTATATATATTGAACACCGGGAAGCGATGCACTCAAGGGCGTCAGTTTGGTTTTAGAAGTGGTGGGGACGGAGGGGGGGGGGGGGGGGTGCGCGATTGTCGACGGGGGGGGGGGGGGGGGGGGGGGGGGGGGTTGAGGATGTCATCGTGCGCGCCTATCGCATGATTTAGACTTCACGGTTTCGGAGTATGTGGGGATTTTTTCGGTCGCAATTGGTTTGCACATTTTTAAAAGTGGTGGGGACAAAATTCAAATTATAAATAGTGGTGGGGACATGTCCCCACCGTAATCTACGCCTATGGATGCACTGCAGGACAGACCGTTCATCTTAGTAATGATACTAACAGACGGTGAAATGCACTGATGGAAACACCATCCTAAATGCGGTATGATAACGATGATGTCCTTTTCGCAAGGTAAATCCAAGAACATGAGCGCGGCCCCTCGTTGACAGGGCGGCTCGGATGTGTTGTTGAGTCACGTATTCCCAGGGTTCATCACTCTCTTTCCAACCGAGGTTGGGAAGCGCTCAATTCATATGCAAACTATGGAGGAAAAAAAAGATAAATACACATGCAGTGGCTGAACAAAGAGTGCCAGCAGCGCCCCCTTTGCATACAATTATTACTGCAAGAAGGCCATGGCCAGTGAGTGGGACACAGCGGGAAGAAGAAGTCAGCCACACTGCTTCTGCTCCCAGTGTGTTTATTTAGCAAACTAATGAACACAAAACATCAATTGAAAACACATGGAGGAATGCACACAGCCACACTAGTTTTTTAAATAATAACAAGCCATAATACTAGATTTACTGAGCAATATTCATAATATATTTATTTATTGGAGGCTGCAAAAATGATGAAATCCCACGTACCACCTGCATACCACAGGTTGCGAAACACTGTGCTAGTGGATAGGTGTATCAAATCCACGTTGCCACTGCAGCCAACACAGGTTTCAGCACCATGGACAGCCACCAACAAAACAAATCACTCTTCTTCCCTAATTAGTTACAGAAAACTATTTGTTTGCAATGTTGAAAAAAACTTACACATCAATTTCGGACATAAAAAGAAATAGGCCTAATTACTTAATGGCTTTTTCAGAGTGGTGTTCCCTCTGCTATGTAGGCGTAGTGAATAAACAGGCCTGCAGACAGACAGAGTGTCGCCACACAGGCAGAGACCAGGTGAGCAGTGCTGTCTTTATGGGTAAATAATTTGCCAGGTGAGCAGTACATGCTGTCTTTATGGGTAAATAATGAAATGTAGGACAGGAACGGTTCAAGTCCAGCCCCAATTACGAGGGTCCTCTCAGCCTCCAGTGTTCACCTCGACCGGGGGAGTCAGCCGGCACTGTGTTCATCCCCACTGGGGGAGTCAGCCAGACAGTGTGTTCAATTGGGTGGGAGGGTCCTCCTCCTCTCCCAGTTGAGTCCAACTCCAGATCAATATCTTCTCGGGTCCCCCTTAGGTCCTCTTACTTTCCAGGGTTAATCGACGACAATGGAAAGCTCGGGGGATTTGTGGGGAGCCGGCTTTCTAATCCTTTCACTTTGTGCGAGATAAACCCAAGGCTGCTGACAAGATCTGGACTTCATTTGGTGCAGATTAGCAGCCTCTGCATTATTCCAGTCTGTAGGCGTTGCCGGCATTTACACTCTTTGAGTACCTCGGACAAACTCTGTGAGAGAATATTGTTATGAAGGAAATTATATTATGCCTGTGAGAATGCCCTACTTTTAATTAAAACGTGTTGCAGATGAAGTCAGCGCGCACGAGTGGTTCAGTCAGGGTGTTGTAAAGGTTTGGCACACGCTCCTGTTTTAACACTCAATGTAGATATCTAAATGGTGCATGTTAAGCATCCTGCTAGTTACTGTGCCAAAATAGTAAATGTATAAAGTATGAAGTATTTAAACTTACTTTTCCTTCACCATATAAGGCAGCACTTGATAATCCGCTGCACATTATTTATAATGTGGAAATGTTTGGAATGCATATAGAGTGCATCTAATCTCAGGGGATTTTCCCTTTTCATTTTCAAGCGTTTTGTTACATGCATGGCACATTCAGAGGTGTGACTATATGATGAAATGAATTAATGGCATCTTGGTTGACTTTGGTTTGCATAATATATCATATTTACCAAACTGTTTCATCTCCCTAGAAAGCCTCAGGGTTATTTTTCCTAAAAATAGCTTAGCAAACATTTTAGATCAAAGACCCCATGAAGTAAATGCCTCAATATGTGCTATCTTTAGAGCAAAAACTCTTTAGTAAAAATAAGGTGAAAGGTTCAGAGTGCGTGTGCTGTTGAGTGTTAAGTGTGTGTGAAAGTGCTGCTGGTAGGATATGTTAACCGGCTGTTTGGATGACTGATCTGTTTCCCCTCCATATGTCGACCGGCTGATTAATAGGCGCTTCCAAGTGATTGCGTGGCTTTGGCCGAGCCGCGCAATCACTCTCAAGAGAGACAAATACCCAAAGGAAGCCCACAAAGATGGTCGGGCAGGAGAACTGAATGTGGATCAGTAGACTTTTGGAGTTTCGGCCAGATTTGCCGAAGCACGTGGCTCTTCCCACCATCCCCAAAACAATGAATCGGCCACAGGAGGTCCACCATCTGCTTGGGGTGGGGGAAGTGGAGAGAGAGCACTGTTGTCCGTTTTCTCTCTTTTTTTAACCTGCAATGTGATGGGATGAGATCTCACGTGGGAGTTCATGAGAGAATCCAACACAGCTTTTAAAACTAATTAACAGTTCATCTGCAATGGTTATTTTCAGATATTTATTACGTTGTTGCTCTCGTACACATCTGTTTATGACACCTTGTTTGACTCTCGGTTAAACACGTCAGACTCAAACAGACAGACGACGTGTTTAAAATAACTCACAATATCAGAAGAGGATTACAAAAGAAGAACTTTTATTCATAATATATTCATACTTGTACACAAGTAAAATAAAATGCATATCTATGATTCCATTTCCATTTCCCTTAACACAACAGCATTCTCATGTTCAATGCTATCCATGTATCCTTTCCTCTTGTGAAAGTAGAACAAAAATAGGGGAGATAAAACATTTGTTTTTTTTACTGATTTACTTAGAAACATAAAAAACATAACTGTACCCAACAAATGCATCACTTTTGAATAAATAATGACAAATGGAGATCCTTCTTCAGTGAACGGACCTAGACATTCTTTGTGTGCTTCGGTCTCCGAAATCCTTTATTTTCAACGTGGTTGTTTTCCAGTAGTCTGTCCAATCAGTTGATGTCTTTGTTTGTAAAAGCTCTATAGAGGGCGAAACAAGGAGTCTCAAAAATGTAGCTTAGACACAGTACAGTTAAGTACATACAGAACAAACAATTTTGGGCACCGGTTATTATATACATTAAATCTGAAGTGGTCTGTAAAAGGCATCCATTTTGTTAAATGTATTTCTTTATTATTGTTAGTCTTTGCCCCTTTTGGGCCGATTTGACCTCTTACTTTCCCGTCAGCGGTAGAAGTCTCTACAACGTCCGTGTCATTGTCATGAGCATTAACAATCTGTGTGAGTGTCTGTCCTGTGTATGGAGCGCGATCGGACGTCCTAAGACATGGCTAGAGAGATCCAGACCACCGGAATGAGGAAAAAGGCTGGAAGTTTCATTGTAGATCCACGGCCTTTGAGACAATGGGCGTCTGATTTGGGCTTTTTGGAGCACTTCTTCTTTTTCTTGTTCGGGGCTGCGGAGGGTTCTAGATTGTCAATGAGTTCAGGATTAATGTTATCCAAAGACTGGTCCAGGTTGTTGGACAAGGTTCCCAGTGGTCCGTCGCTCTGCTTGTTCCGGGTCTCATTTTTCGTTCGCTCTGTCTCCTTGAATTTCGTCTTGGATATGTTTTCCTTCTCCTTAAGAGGGTTGTTGTTGATTTGACGACTCTTGACATCCCCCGACAGGATGGAGGACTTGTTGTTATCTCCAAGACAACATCTGGGGATGGCTTCTCCCAAAGGATTTTCGGTGGATGGGAATTTCCCGGGCCTAGTCTTGGAGTTGAAGAGAGTGGTTTGGACTAGAGAGGTTTCCACACACCCTTCCAAGTCATCGCTTTTCAGCCGTTTGAGGTCCTTCCCGGCCAGGACTGTGGGAACCTTGCATTCCAGCTCGGAGCTGGAACCTTTGAATCGCTTAAACCATTCCCACAAGGTCCTGGCCCGGCAGTCACAAATCCACTGGTTGCCGTTCAGACGTAAATACTGGAGGGACACCAGTGGGTCCATGGTCTCCCCTGATAACAGCGTGAGATTGTTAAAGAAAAGGAACAGCGACTTCAGCTTGCCCAGGTCACTAAAAGCCTTTGGCTGGACATAGATCACCCGGTTCTGATGCAGCAGCAGTCGGTCCAGGCCGATCAAGCCATGAAACATGTTGTCTGTCACTATCTTGATCTTGTTGTTGTGCAGGTAGAGATACGTGAGGTTGGCGAGGTCCAGGAAGGCGTCATCATGCAGCGTGACGATGTTATTGTCCTGCAGGTAAAGGTACTGCAGGGAGAGCATACCCCTGAACACCCCGACAGGGAGCTCGGACAGGCCACACCTGTGCAGGTGCAGGGTGTGCAGCTTGGTCAAACCCCGGAAGGCCGTCGGACTGATGGTGCGCAGGTTGCTGTTGTCGCCAATGTCCAATTCCTCCAGTTTCTCCAGACCGTAGAAGGCCCCAGCCTCGATCTGGCTGATGTTGTTGGAGTACAGCCAGAGAACGGTGAGGTTGTGGCAGGAGCTGAAGCTGGTGGACCTCACCACTGTGAGCTTGTTGCTTTGGAGAAATATCCGCTGGCTCCGCACCGGGATCTCAGTTGGGATGGAAAACAGTCCATGCTGTTGGCAGGCCACGGTGGGCTTGGGCTCGCTGTAGCAAACACATTTGGCAGGGCAGCCATGAGCTGGAGGGACGAGGTTCAGCCACAGCACCATAAACAGCAGTCTGCTCCCTGGAGACGGAGACAGAGAGTGAGAGAGAGAGAGAGAGAGAGAGAGAGATAGAATGAGGACTGGGTCAGCATGACACATTGCTATGCACAAAGTCACAGTTGCTTGAATTTACAGGTGTTGTATTGTTTTCTACCTTTCTATATAACCACTGGGTTCTTTTAATTTTAATTCAAATCAGAATATTTTTCAGCGTTTTAAGTATTTCACACAAAACACTTTTTACATGACAAAAAATACATATGAAACAGCATACATTATAATGAAAATAGTTTCAGTTTAAAGTTCACAGTTTTAAGTTCACATTTCAGAAATGCATCTCACACCATTTCACAGAGCCTTGAAAGTGCATCCATAATACTCCCCATTTTCTAGTGGAACATGTTCTTGTACCGAGTGAAATATTCAGGATGTTACATAATAGGATGCATACAGAAAAAGACACTTGAGTGACCTGTGTGTGGTTATTTGCACTTAGGGATCCCGCTCCTCATTGCTTCTAACACAACCATGAATTCCTGTCCATAGAAAAGCATTGTCCGAAGGCTCACTCACTCAATATGTGTGGGTGGCTTTTATGTAAAATTACTTTAATAAGCCAGAAATGACTAATGACTTTCCAGCATTTCTGTGGTTTGACATTTGGCCTGATGTTGGAAGATAAGCTTTCATGGCAGGCTTGGAGATTAATGTATGGTTTAAGATAGGCAACCCTCTATAGGACCTGCCAGTTTGCATCCATGACTGAACACAGGGATGCATCATGAATATGTATGCAAATGGTGGAAGTGAGCACAGTGATGTTTTCATCACTGTGTGCATGTCCTAAAAAGGCAGATTGTTGGCCGCCTGAATCCCATATTTGTACTGTTTCCTCTGCTGCTGTTTGGCACACATCAAGTCACTGTGTCATGGTGAATTTAAATGCTTCAATTACCACATGATTAAATCCTACAAAACATGTTGGTTGTAGCCTGACATCGCCAGAACAATTCACAAATGCGTACTAGTCTTGAACCTCTCAGTTCATTGTTGATTTTGATTTCGAAGGGGTGTTATCAACGTCAATACAGACCTACAACCAATCGTAAGTATCGTAAGTCGGAAGTACGGCAAACACATTTTTCTTGTCAACAAAAGCTTTAAGTGCAGTTGTTGTTAATACTGTCACAATAGCGGATTCAACAGGCCGCTCCACATCAGCGGCAGCCATCTTGGCTGTTTACGAAAATGCCTCAATGGCGCTCCTCTCTACAGTCATCGTATCAAATAGATAAACAGTGGTGATTGGCCTGACCCGGGCCAGGTCGGCTGGAAATCTGTCTGAACAGGATGGGGGGGCCAGACGTATCTGTCTGAACAGGAGAGAGGGCGAGGGAGGGGCCAGATTGGTCTGGTTCCCAGGCTCGGTCCGGTACAGTGTGTGCGAAAACAACAAAGCATTAGAAAGTGAGGACTGAAGGACTCAGGGCGGTTAGAGAGATGTCTTCAAAAACAAAACATCACAGGAGATGTCCAAAACCCCCTATAATCCTCCTCTCTGCTGCCAGTTCTGTTTTACCGTTCTCAGCAGTCGTGCACGTGAGAGGAGCAGTCATGCACGCGAGTGGAGAAACCCAGACTCTGCAGAGTGACATTCGGGGAAACAAAGCCATGGCCCCACCTTTGCACCTTCAACCCGACCCTCCTCCTACTCCCCTCTCCACATGATTTGTCAGCATGACAGCGTTACCATGCAGCGCCCTTGTGAAACGCAGCTACACCACGGCCCTGAAAGCAGAACTCAGCTGCTGCACCCTCACTTCGATCACTCCCCTCACTCCGATCACCCCCCCCCCCTCTCCACGATCACTCTCCTCTCTCACTCCCCCTCACTCTGATCACTCTCCTTTCATGTGGTCCACCACCGGGAGAGAGCTGTCACGGGAGCTTTCTGCATCACAGCGCTTGTTCACCCGCCCCCTCGGGACCTAACAATAGTGATTTCTTTCTTTTACCGCAGAGTACTGCACCGCATGTACCCCTCCTAACCCCTCACTCCCCCCACTCCCACACACACACATACACACTGTCTATTCATTAACAACGGATATTTATACCCGCCTGTCGCCTGTCAAAATATGGTTTCCTCGGCAGACATATTAATTCTCGGCCTGTTGAATGACAGCGCCAGCCACTTACAAGCTCTGGACCAATTACCATGTAATGCCTGTCCACTGCTGCATCTCTACATAGTGACTCGTAAATTGCCTCGGACCAATGGAGAGATACGGCCATTTGTTGACCTCTCCATGAACACGGCATCCTACTGACTCCCGAGTTCACACTGAACCCTCTCGCCTGCCTCCTCTGGGGCCTCAGTATTAGATACACATCACAGCTAACGCAGGAATTGAGTTGACACTATCGATCAGTAAAGGTGACTCTACCCCCTTTCATCCGCACACATACTACAATCACACACACACACACCCACACACTTAGTAGTGTATTTCGTGGTCCCCTTCCAAATGTATTTCAAATAACCTTTACCGCATAAGAAGGACAAATGTATTACGTCGTCTTCGGCGCGTCGTCGAGAGTTATAGAGCCTTTATACCGTTGAATGATACGCTAAACAAGGCATCAAGGTTAGGGAGAAACGCCAATCCTCTTATCGCGCCCCTGCCAGCGTTTCTCTCCACATCTAAATCTTCCCCAATCTGTTGTGTCAAAACATACGCCTGAGCTCAACCCAGGGCTGCCAGACAACGCTCCCATAGCGCCGCAGACCTACACTCGCCCCTCCATTTAACAGCTCATGAGCCGCCTTTGTCTCCTGTCTCACACTGCATATAGCATATCGCTATGAGAAGAGCACACCACTCCTTTCTCTCTATGAGTCTGTCTGTATCTCTATGTCTCTCTCTCTCGCTCGCTCTCTAGACGTACACTTGTCTTCACAATGGCAGCTCAAGAAGATAGGGAAGTCTTCGCCGACGTCGCCTCTCTCTATGGTGCTGCGGCTCTAATTGAATTTCCCTTTCATGCCATTTGATATCCTCACTTACATTAGCTCTAACAGCGCGGACGACTACATCACAGACGCTAGCTGAATAGGAAAATGCAGGCATGGCTGGATGCCGGGGGGGGGGGGGGGGGGGGGCTGGGGAGTGTTAGCCGGCTGCGTAGCATCGTGGAAACAACACTGTATAGAGGTTCGGCGTGCTTCAGTACAGCAACGTAGGTAGCCTATACGCGCCTACACACTTTTTCAATTCCAAAGTGGCCGTAAGAGCAGGAGGGAGGGCGCGTCGGGACACCAGGAGTCACGGGGACCGCCGATCCATCATCACGGTGGCTTTTTTTTTTGCTTTGAAGGCCTCTCTCGGATCGGGGAAGGGATGGCTAACATGACAGCCGTGTCCCCGCGGCCCCCGGAGCGCAGGAGACTTCTCTGTCCGATGAATTACAGCAGCCGCTCGGCCGGGACCGCCTGGCTTCCTTCTCAAATTATAGTTTATTGTGTTGCTGCCGGGCTTGTCTCATCTGCATGTACTCTATGATCTCTTTCTGTAAAGTTGAGTGTGTCATCCTAGCATACATATATCATATCACGCCTATTATATATATATATATATATATATATATATATATATATATATTTGGGTACCTGATGGTGAAATTAAAGCTAGGACATTTGCCAGGCAGACTCCCAGTTGTACAATATGTGACTGTGACAATATGTGAGAGGAAATATGAGTAAGAAACAGCATGTTAAACTTTTTCCCCTCAGTTCTTGGCAAATTACACTTGATTTCTCCAAGGGATTATTTTGTCATTTCATCATCATCTCATCTCTTCAAATGGATTCTGGTGGCCACACGCAGACACACACACGCACACAAACACACACACACACACACAAACTGTACCAAATATAGCTATAGGCACAGGTGCAAGCAGTCCTATGAACACACAGTCACACACGACCCATTTCCAACATTGATGAACTACACGCTGTGATCCTAAATAAACACGTGCCGTAGATCAAGCACGTTCTGTGTGTGACACACACGCACGCACACACACACACACGCACACACAGCATGCAGAGGGAGGGGACAACCAGAAGAGGAGCAGTTGAGATAGATGAGGGTCCAGTTTGAGACATCTGACACAGCGTCGGTCCTAGCAGATGGCTCATGAATAAACTACGCGACTGGAGGTCGCTGGGCAGACGAGGAAAGAGAGCCAAACAACTGTGTGTGTGTGTGTGTGTGTGTAGGATCAAAGAAAAATCATAAGAGCATAACTATATTTCTTGGCTTTATGAAACCATTTTCTTGCAAACCGGCTGACAAGTGGCACTGGGATGCAGCAACCATGATGGTAATACAAAATCAGGGTCACATTATGTTTGATCAGGACAGGGTTTTCTTAAAAAGCCTTACCCACTGAAATTCTTGCATGGGCGCAAATCAAGGGCTCAGGGAAGTCAATCAAAACAGTGCATACACTTCAACAATATCGCTGAAGTGCCCTTGAGCTAAGTGTTCGCTTAGGAAACGAGGTCTTGGAGCTCATCTACTTCTAACAGCGGAAAACCATAGACATATATACATAGGCATATTGGAGAGGCCAATATGCAATATAAATACAAGTAAATGGGGGAGCTGTGGTTTTTCTGAACGTTGACATTTCTCAACCGATTTCAATGCTTCGTTTTTGTATTCTAGGGTTCATGATCTACGTGTACAAAACATATATAAAAAAGATTATAAAAGCCGCAGCTCCCGCATTTACTTGTTTGTGTTTACAGGCCAGTCTTGGCCTCGATCCAAAGGCCAATGTGGCGTCTGTGCATATACAGTATGTCTGTGCGTATATGTCTTTGTGGAAAACTATCACAGCAGGTGTGAGGGTGTGAAGGATAGTGTAGTGCCTAGGGTGGTCCACTCCCAACACAGGGATCTGGGTTTAATCCCCATGTCCGCAGTCTACCTTGAACAAGATGCAAAAGAGCTACCTTACTCCTTAATGATCTGGATTCTGTGGCAATCTCATAAGATTTCCATTTCGCTTCACACACAGTAGCTCAATCTACCCTCTCTGGCGAAACTACCACTGCTGTGCCTGCCCCCCATGCAGGTCATTAAGGGCATTAATGGCCTGATCCGTAGCTTAATGCAAACACCAGGGCGTCGTCGCCACAACGTCATCTCTACCAGATCAATAATGTAATGAATTCATTAGCGGAGCGGGTGTGGGATTGCATTCCACAGAGGGACCCAAACCACATCCATCACGATAATGAGAGGTGGACAATCAAGGTCTTTTCCACCGGGTGGGCCGAATGGCGTTACATTTAAATAACAACTAAATAAAGTCTGCCAAACGCGCTGAACTGGCAACTTGCTGGATGCGTTCCAGGGAAAAGAGTCATTACAGCCAAAAAGAAACATCTTCCTCTCCTATTACTTTGTTGGTGTGTGACTGTCACCAGACCAGGCTGCCCTCGGTGCTGATGTGACTCAGTATTATATGTTAGGTCCCAGGAAGGCCCACGGTAGTCGAGTCGCCCCGGGAGGTTTCCCAAAGCGGACCAGCTCCAGTTCCAGTTCACCTCCTCGTACCGCAAAAAACACCAAACTGTGTAGGATGCATAATGCAAGCAATATGCGATGAAAGGAAATGAAAATGCAGGCATCAGCTGAGAGAAAGAAAGAGAGAGAGAGAGAGACAGAGAGAGAGAATGCACATGTGAGGGTGTCTAAATGTACTCTTTATTCCACAGAGGAACGGCAAATTCAGCGAGTGCCCTACTTTGAGTTCTAGCGAACGACGCCGCTGCTAGCCCAGGCCTTGTGTTGCTCTACGACGGGCGTGCGGTGCTTGATCTCGTCTACATACGACTGAAGAGACAATATGTGGGCTGTTTTGTCAGATGTTTCACGTGCCTGGGTACCGCCTTGTTCTTTGGGCAGAAAGATCACAGGTGTTCAGTATGATCTAGCAGGGTGTCAAAGGACGTCAAAGGAGTCACAGAGTTGTCACAGCAGAGTTTCAAAGGAGTTTTCAAACTGTACAAACCCCCCCCAAAAAAGTGCATCGTCTTCAGAAACGTGATCAAGTGAAAGACATCTCTCTGACCAAACTGGACCCCTGATGATTACCACATCACTGTTCTAGTAAAGAGTGATATACGACTTTGTGCCCCGCCTAAACACCCAGTCGCAGTCACACTCGATTGAGAAAGGGAGATGGAGAGGACTTTTACACACAAATAAAGTGTGATGTTACTAGCAAGCCCCTTGGGGTAATACCAAACAAAATGAGGTCTAATGGTTTACTGGTGTAATCATTTGCACGGGGAAACAGCAGCCAGAAACTGTCTGGCGATGGCTTCCGCTGTTTGTAACACATCCCCATGTGAAACGTCTGTTGAAGTGACACTAGAAAGTTATTGGAGGGTTTCAGAGAGAGAGAGAGAGAGAGATACTTGGGTACTGGCAGCCCCGCCGTATAGGCGGCTCAGGCACAGATCGCTCCAGTTGGTCTAAGCAGGGGAAGCACACTTTGCAAAAGTAGTCACAGGCTATTGTGAAGTTGCTTCCCTATAGCCACAGACAGGCTCCTATAGAAAAGTTGATGCTGTAGTTTTCAAGGGATGGGGGGGGGGGGGTTGTGAATCCGACACCAGCATTATCCACTCCACTGACAGCTTCATTAGGGCACAACTCCTGTTTGGCAAAAGCCCCTCGCAGGGTCGGCTCTTGTTCCGCTATTTGACAAGGCACACAAGCTCACGGTGCTGTTTCTGTATGTTGGAAATGGAAAATGCATCAAACAAGCACTTAATCTTTGACTGAGCTTGGCTAAAGTCATTCTCTTAAGTAATCTATTTATCCTGTTTGGAAGAATCAGTAGTTTTCAAAAATAGCTGTACTAGCCGGAGACAACTAAGTGTTTAAAAGCGCCGCTGTAGTCTCAACGTACGACGCAAACCACGGAGACCCAAAAAGCGTTTTTACGGTACCGATGTGAACGTACACCAGGGAACCGAGCCGGAGAGATAACTTTGCACAAAAAAGTTGTGTTGGAGATGTGCATGAGACGTTACCTTTGTTTACCCAAAGGTAAACAAAAATCACGTTGACATACAAAGGCAGCCATACTGATACTGAATGTGTGAGTGTGGCCAGACGCAAAAACACTAGCTGGACTCCAGCTTGCCCCCTGCTCATACATAAAAGCATGGGCCCACGCACACCCCATACGCACCCGTTCATTTACATAGACATAGTGTACTTTCTCTCTCTCACTCACTCACACACGCACACGCACACACACATCCATATGTTTTGAAATACTTAAGTGTTTAATGGCAGCTGCTGCTCCTACCTAGCGGCGTATGGATGATGCATATGTTTTTTTTTTCCCGCCCTCCTTTCCACCAACAAAGCATCAAAGCCGAGCGGCATAGCTCGCGTTGGAAACATGTGACATACGTGTCTGTGGCTCGCATGTCACTGACTTAAAAGGCCAAGAGATCCATCCCGTTATATAATCTGAATATGACAGACTGACGGCGTGACACGGCTCGCCCCGAGGTGGCACGGCACCTGCCGAAACGCAGCGCCGTGTTCGCAAGCTGCTGACCGAGCGTCGCGGGGCCGTGACAGATGGGACGGTTTTCGCCTTTGAACCCGGGGAGAAAGGGGAACCGCGCGGCCTCGCCGGGTCAATCCATTGACAAAGGAGCCGGGCAGCTCAACAACAACAACAACAACGACGCGGACGGAACCGAGGGCAGATCTGCGGTTGCGGGTAAACGGCGACCTCTCAATGGGATGATGGCGGGATTGTAAAATAGGTAGCGGCGGTCACGCGGCGCGGGGGGGGCGTGTGCGGGTCCGTGTGTGTCTGTGTGCACATAGGCAGGAAGAGGAAAAGATAGCTGGTCCATTTCTGGTCCATTCAGATAGCAACATCCACCACTGTGCAGCTCAAGACTGAATAGAGGCATTAGTGTGATTTTAAAGTCACAGCATTAGCTGTGAATAGAACATTTCCATCTCTTTCTTCTGCGTGAGTTCAACAGGAAATCAATAAATAAGCAACTGCCGACACTAAGAATAGCAGATCATAGAAAGTTATTTAAGAATCAAATGAATGAACACACTGTGAGCGACCCTGCCCAGGAACCGCGCCGAATTGTACTACTCCCTTACCGGATGACAATAACGTTTTTTTTTATTGAAACGCGAAAGCGGTCGCATACTCCCTCCGTGTTTTCAATATGGGGGTAAGGATGTGTGTGTGACGCCGTCGAGGGCACTGAGACCAGGGAAGTTGAAACAGAGAGTTGAGTAGGAGCCCAAAGGACATGAGACATCTCCACTGGCGCCATGTAGGGGGGACAGGAGAGGGTAAGAGTCAATAGGAAAGCACTGCAGAGAGAGAGAGAGACAGAGAGAGAGACAGAGAGAGAGAGAGACAGAGAGAGACAGAGAGAGAGATGATCTTGCCCTTTGTTATCTGACACATACACACACACACACCGTGCACACACCCACACACACCCACACACAACGCACACACACGCACACACACACACACACACACAGAAACTTCACACAGTATGTCCTTAATCTGAAGTGGATTATCTAGCTCATTGAGTGTTGTTAACTAATTCTGACCAGCTCTCTGGCAGATCACATCCATCTATTTTGAATGTGAAAGGAGCCCTGGAGATGCGTTGACCTATAAAAGACAAACCACTGCCTCCTTTTATCTCTTGGAGCCAGATCCTGCTGGTGAATCTATTAGGACAAACAACAGGTCTACTTTTCTCGAGTGTTCCTATACTTTGCAGGGTTTTTTTCCCCAGGAAAATAAAAAGCGGCATGTACACTTCGTCCGCCGAATGGAGATCTAGTAAATATTTGCGGAGGGCTGCCATATTGTTTTCGAAGTGCGTGTGTGGGTGGTTGTTTGACATTAGAGAGAGATAGAGAATCTCATATCTTTCTCCGCCTCCGCATATATCTGATTCATTCCCTGTCCTCGCTTCTCCACCTACTGTGTATATATATTTTTTGATATATATATATATATATATACAGTTTAAAGAAGCATCATGTCTCTTTCTCAACTCGAAAAACAAAACACCTTTATATTTAGCAGCAATGTGGGAGCATGGCACGCCTATTCACATCAAAAAGAAAGGTGAGAAACTACTTAAACTAAAAAAATATTCTGGTGCATTAACGCACAGAGGAAATGGAAATATGTGACACATAATGTGATAGGGTTGATCCAAAAATGAAATACATGCAACTACTTGGGAGGAAAAAGTGCAGTGGTGTGAAGCTTGTGTGTTATCCCAGGTTCCCATCACCCGTCTCCCATCACACCTTTTCAAATTAGGGAGTGAGAGGAATGTGAACGGCGATCCATCAGCGTTCGACTTGATCGACGTGAAAGTGACAAGCTCTACATTGTGCTAGCCCGTCGCAGGCTCCCCATTGGGGGATGGAAATACATATGGATGGAAATAATATGATATTATTGGCTGAAATATATTAAGCCTGCCACTGCGGAAGTTACCAGATTACATTTGGATGTAAAATACCGGTTTGTTGAATACACAAATAATATGGCTATGGAAATGAGCTAACGAGGTGAAAGGGAATGGAAAAGCGGCGTTGTCCCTCTCCGATGCATGCATTAATTTATATGTAACCATGGCTATTAGCAATCCACTAATATCTAACAGGCTGTGAGACATTTCTATTCAGAGACGCTTTTAATTTAGCCATTTAGTTTTTTCCTTTCCTTTCTGTCTTTTTTTGTTTTCGTTGTTTTTAATGAACTGTCAAAGCACTTTGAGATTGTGCCTGGCAATGAAAGGTGAAATACAAAATACAATGTATTATTATTATTATTATTATTACTACTACAAGTGCAGTGCCTGTTCAGAACGTGCCTGTGCCTCGGAACGGGCCGGTCGCTTGGCCTCCTGTATTGCTGCCTGCAGCTTTCTCAAGAACCACTCATCCTCACACTCGACTTCACACTTCCCTGGGTCCTCAGCAATACACCCGCCGAGTGTCAAGTCGATAGGATGAAGGGTTGTCAAGAAAATTGAAGGACATACATCCGTACGTACATACATACATGCATACATACATACATGCATACATACATATATACATACATACATATATACATATATACATACATACATGCATGCATGCATGCATACATACATACATACATACATACATATATACATACATACATACATACATACATACATACATACATACATACATACATGCATATATATACTGTATATATATATATATATATATATATATATATATATATATATATATATATATATATATATATATATATATACATACATACATGCATACATGCATACATACTCCTTCTATTTTAGTTAGAGTAGGGTATTATTAATATAAAATATAAATGTATAAACTATTACTATTATTTTGATTCCTATAGCCAGTTTGTGTCTTGTACTTCCCATGTCCACACTGCTATGCTTTCTTTTCTCCCCTTGTGTTGAAACCTAACCCTACCCCTGGAAAACCTTTGTTACACTTTGTTGATATGCTTCAGCTGTGAGCTGTAATGACGAATGATAAACTGTTTGGTCGTCCAGAGGAGGAAACCAGCCAACAAGGGGCGTCCACTGAATAAGAAATGTGAGTTGGACGTCAGGGCGCCACCAGACTGAGCGGACCAAGACTGCTTCAAGTGTACCGCTTGGATTCAATCAACCCAGGCTGTACATTCTGAGAGCTTTCTCGTGTTTTCATGTTGTTAACGTTGTAAGCCAGCAATAACAAGCCACGTACCGAGCTGCTTCATAAGCTGAGAACAAGCAGCCCCCCATGTCACCCATCCAGAGCCAGGGATGGGGGGGGGGCACTGGGGGTGGGAGTGATGGCTGCCAGTACTGAGATCTCCAGTCGACGACAGTAAAAATGAACATGGGAGCCGCGTCTCCACTCACTTCGGTTTCATTTGTTGCCTTTAGGAGCTGAGGAGACGCGGTACTACCAGTACTATCAGTACTACCAATACTACCAGTACTACCAGTACTATCAGTACTATCAGTACTACCAGTACTACCAATACTACCAGTACTACCAGTACTACCAGAACTATCAGTACTACCAATACTACCAGTACTACCAGTACTATCAGTACTATCAGTACTACCAGTACTACCAATACTACCAGTACTACCAGTACTACCAGAACTATCAGTACTACCAATACTACCAGTACTACCAGTACTATCAGTACTATCAGTACTACCAGTACTACCAATACTACCAGTACTACCAGTACTACCAGTACTAATCAGTACTACCAGTACTACCAGTACTACCAATACTACCAGTACTACCAGTACTACCAGTACTATCAGTACTACCAATACTACCAGTACTATCAGTACTATCAGTACTACCAATACTACCAGTACTACCAGTACTATCAGTACTACCAGTACTACCAGAACTACCAGTACTACCAATACTATCAGTACTATCAGTACTATCAGTACTACCAGTACTACCAGTACTACCATTACTATCAGTACTACCAGTACTACCAGTACTACCAATACTACCAGTACTATCAGTACTACCAGTACTATCATTACTGCCAGTACTACCAGTACTATCAGTACTACCAGTACTATCAGTTCTATCAGTACTATCAGTACTACCATTACTACCAGAACTATCAGTACTACCAGTACTATCAGAACTATCAGTACTACCATTACTACCAGTACTATCAGAACTATCAGAACTATCAGTACTACCAGTACTACCAGTACTTTCAGTATTACCAGTACTATCAGTACTACCATTACTACCAGTACTATCATTTCTATCAGTAATATCAGTACTACCAGTACTACCAGTTCTATCAGTACTATCAGTTCTATCAGAACTACCAGTACTATCAGTACTATCAGTACTATCAGTACAACCAGTACTATCAGTAATATCAGTACTACCAGTACTATCAGTAATATCAGTACTACCAGTACTACCAGTACTATCAGTAATATCAGTAATATCAGTACTACCAGTACTACCAGTAATATCAGTACTACCAGTACTACCAGTAATATCAGTACTACCAGTACTACCAGTACTACCAGTACTATCAGTAATACCAGTACTTCCGGTCCTATCCATACTATCCCATACTATGCAGTGAGCATATGAGCGATGCGCTCTGGGTTACCAGGTAAGGTCATTCTGGCTCACTCTGGCTACGCCCAGCGAGTGGAGATAGCGTCAGCCTGCACTACAAACCCCCAAAAACAAACAAATACAGCTGGTAAAAATAAATAAAAAGCGTTCAGGTTTGGTTGGTTTAATAAGTACTTTTGTGAGAGGCTTTCTCCTCGCGTGCGTCCTCCTTTTTGGAAGAATGCAAGGAGAAAGCCTTGTGCATTATTTACCACCTGGCTTAGAAGCAGGGAGCTCCACACAAAGAGCCCCGATGCAGGAAAATGGATTTCTCTACAGAGGAGCCGAGATAAGAAAGGGAAGAGGAAAGGAAGGAGACGGTGGAGGAGGAGGTGCACAAAAAAAAAAAAAAAAGATATACCAGGGGCCTGGGGGGGGGGGGGGGGGGGGGGGGTGCATTCGCTGAATAATTCCTCCTCTCACTTGTCCGTCTACAATCTCCTCCTTCTCTTCCCCCTCTCTCCCTGTTCCCCTGATAAGGGCAGGGCTGTACATCAGTGGCCACGGCAGACTGCTCACCTTATTCACCGCCAAAGGTCATGCGCTAGCCCCCCCCCCCCCCTCCCCCCGCCACCCCCCCCGCCCCCATGCTGGGGGGGGGTGGGAGGGCTATAGTTATCATCCCCTCTCTTTATCTCCCAGGTGAGGAGAATGTGAGCAAGACGGAGCCCCTTGCCAGCCCAACCCATTACATGCCCTCCATCGCCTCCTCGCCCCCTCCCTCACCCCTCCTCCACCTCTGCCTCACCCCCCCCCGGGGCTCCATCCAGGGGAGAGAGGCAGGGGGGGGGGGGTGAGGTGGTGACACGTGAGGAAAGGTTATGCTACCGCTCCAGGCAGCCGATCAGATAAGGGCTAGAGTAGAGATCCAATGGCGGCGAGGCGGCGAATTGGCGACCGCTCTGCGTGGGTGATGGTGGGTGGGTGGGTGAGGTGTGGGTGGCGGGGGGGGGGCTGAATAGACGGCATGAGGAGATGAGACCTGGGGATACGCATGTCTGCCTCACACTAACCATGTGAGATCAGATCTCATCGCTGGGGGAAAAGAAACAAAAAACAACACAATTCTGTTCCCCGTTGCACCTCTTGGTTTTCTGAGTTCCAGAAAAGGTGTGTGTGTGTGTGTGTGGACTAAGTATCTGTTTGTGTAGGTTGGAGTCCCTATGTCAGTGTGTGTGTGCGCACACACATGCATAAAACACACACACACACACACACACACACACACACACAGCCGCACATATGCACACAGACACCCACCCACCCACACACACGCTGACTTAAGTGACATAAAACACACACACACACAGTCGCACATTTGCACACACTGACACGCACACACCTACACACACACACACACACACACATTCATATACGCGTGGTTGTCAGCGCCCCAAAACGACTAGGGCACAGTAAGTGATGCGCCGATACAATTTGCATGTCGCTGTACTGTGGGACGAGCACACTGACAAGACGTCCTGCTTTGCTGCCCGGGTAATGATTCATTCTCGCCCTGGAGAAAAACAATCTGGTATTTTTAAACTGCATCCTTCAGCAATTCCTCCCATCCCCGGAGTCCCAACTCCTAAGATCTCGGCGAGGTTGCGATATGAATGGCGTTTTTTCCCGCCCGCGCGTGCTAATAGGCCCGAAACGCCTGAATAATACAGGCCTGTCCCTGTGCTTTTAGTGAAACCCATGGTTTCACCGCTGCGGTTAGGTCCTAATGTCCTAAATGCCACCGCAGTATATATATATATATATATATATATATATATATACCTGTATATACATATATATATATATAGGCCTGGAGAAACCGGTGCTTTACTGTTCTGTTTTTTTTAGTTTTTTTGGGGGGTGTAGACACATTTTAGGTGCAAAAAAGACACGTCCTAATAATAAACGGAGGCATTTTCTTATCTTTCATAGTCTTGGGGGGAATAAGTAAGTGATAAGTTTGTTTTATTGCGGAACGAGCTTAGCGCAAAAGTAGCTTTTACTGCTAATGTTCAGCTCTTGTTCTTCGTTTGGTAACGAGACACCGGGAACATAATATGTGTATTCGCACATTTTACACTTTCAACACACGCGCGTACTGTATTGTCGCTATCTTTCTTTCAGTAGGACACGCGCATTCTTGACAGCATCAGGGAAAGCATCTCTTGTTCACAAACAAATTCCCGCAGCGCACCGTGTCAGGTGTTTTAACTCAAAATCGCCGTCCTTATCTCGCCTTGCCACGCGCCTTCACATCCCGATGAAACCGTGAGCCAAAATCCATCTGCTGCTTCAACACCTGCAGCAAGTGTACATCGGTGCCTCTTTTTTTATTCAATGTGATCGCACCACAAAAAACACTTCCGGGCCGCACCTAATTCATCCTTATCGTTCTCTCTGAGTCAACAGGAAGAGTTTGGAAATGTACCTCAGTTCCCCCCAGTGCTGGCGTATTGGTTTGTTGTCGTTGTCAAGGAAACTCGATTGTCTGGTCCTTGTCGGTTAGACCCGGTAATCTGCAGACATAAATCCGCGCTGACGTGACATCGCATCAGCAATGTCCCGCGCGCAGCGGTACCGCCGTTAAAAAATACAACGACGAGTGAACCTCCGAGAGCGGTGGCAGGTGGTGCATCCTTTCAAAGGGTGTCATGTTATCGTTGATGCCTTTTGCACACCTATTTCTGTAGGGTTTCGTTCTGTAGTAGCGCAGGCGTCATGCAGTTGAACCCCGTGTGTCTGTGTCTGTGTTTGCGTTTTTAGCGGCGTGTCTTCCGAGAGCTCGGGCGTCCTTCTCGTTCCATTGTGTCCACTTCCATTAGAGAAGCCAAACAAGGAAGAGAAAGAGACAAGATGGACCCCCTTGATCTCCCCTCATAAGTACACCTTTGAAGTATTGCATATCTGTCCTACTCTACTCTCTCTCTCTCTCTCTCTCTCTCTCTCTCTCTCTCTCTCTCTCTCTCTCTCTCTCTCTCTCTCTCAAACCCTTGGGCCCTCATCACCAGAGCAACTGCCACCTGACAAAAGGGATTCCTATCATTCTGCTGAGATCATGGGCCTCACTCCCACCAACACCGACTCCACCACCAGCACCTCCACCACCACCACCCACTGCCCAAACACACCATCTGCCACTCGTATGCTAATCCACTGTAGCGTTACGGCCTTAATTCTGTCTTGTAATTCAGTAGCTTCGCACACACACAATGTCTCTCTCTGCTACCGACAGCCCATGCCAGAGTAGCCCTATAGCTTAAAGCTTCAGTGCTTAGTGTTCAGTGGCATCTAGTGGAACGGACTCGGCAGAAATGAAATCAAATATTCATTCAAGTATGTTTTGATTAGCGTAAAATCCCATGAAAATAAGACTTGTTATGTTTTCCGGGGAGCCGGTCCTCCTTCCGCAGAGCCCTCCATGTTGCGCCGCCATGTTTCTACAGTAGCCCAGAACAGACAAACGGCTCTAGAGAGGACGCGATTTCAATTTTTAATCATAATATCTTACATGTGAGCTATGATGTGTAGTTTTACAGACTAAATAACTAAATACAATTTATAGATCTATCAAGGAAGCTCATCACTTGACACTTGGCTACTCGATGCTGTCGTAGATGATGCCATCATTTTGTAAGTACCTACTGGTACCTTACAGGCCAGTATGGGCCACCATAGCTTCAGTACCTACTGGCACCTTACAGGCCAGTACAGGCCACCATAGCTTCAGTACCTACTGGTACCTTACAGGCCAGTATGGGCCACCGTAGCTTCAGTACCTACTGGTACCTTACAGGCCACCATAGCTTCAGTACCTACTGTCACCTTACAGGCCAGTACAGGCCACCGTAGCTTCAGTACCTACTGGTACCTTACTGGCCAGTATGGGCCACCATAGCTTCAGTACCTACTTGCACCTTACTGGCCAGTACAGGCCACCATAGCTTCAGTACCTACTGGTACCTTACTGGCCAGTATGGGCCACCGTAGCTTCAGTACCTACTGGCACCTTACAGGCCAGTACAGGCCACCATAGCTTCAGTACCTACTGGTACCTTACAGGCCAGTATGGGCCACCGTAGCTTCAGTACCTACTGGTACCTTACAGGCCACCGTAGCTTCAGTACCTACTGGTACCTTACAGGCCAGTATGGGCCACCATAGCTTCAGTACCTACTGGTACCTTACTGGCCAGTATGGGCCACCATAGCTTCAGTACCTACTTGCACCTTACTGGCCAGTACAGGCCACTGTAGCTTCAGTACCTACTGGTACCTTACTGGTACCTTACTGGCCAGTATGGGCCACCGTAGCTTCAGTACCTGCTGGTACCTTACAGGCCACCGTAGCTTCAGTACCTACTTGCACCTTATTGGCCAGTACAGGCCACTGTAGCTTCAGTACCTACTGGTACCTTACTGGTACCTTACTGGCCAGTACGGGCCACTGTAGCTTCAGTACCTACTGGTACCTTACAGGCCACCGTAGCTTCAGTACCTACTTGCACCTTACTGGCCAGTACAGGCCACTGTAGCTTCAGTACCTACTGGTACCTTACTGGCCAGTATGGGCAACCGTAGCTTCAGTACCTGCTGGCACCTCACAGGCCAGTACAGGCCATCATAGCGTCTCCTAGGTTGTTGGAAAGAGAGAGGTGAGGGGGGGGTATTCAGTTGGTTGCAATCTGCAACCTCACCACTAGATGCCACTAAGCCCTACACACTGCTCCTTTAAAACATATGTTTTCATTAGGAGACAGAGGTGCAATAACAGCAAACAGGGGAAGCTTTGCAGGAACATCCTGCTCCCATTACACGTCCATCCAGAGGAGGAGCGCTGCAGTAAATGTATTAGAGAATAGATTGTGCCTGTTTTTTTTTTTTTATAGTTTCCTATATCTATGGTAAACCGCCTTGGGTAAACAGGGGTAAACAAGAGAAATAGAGGCTCTGTGTGTGCTAATATGAGCAAAAATAATAAATCAGGCTCCTGCAGAATATTATTAGACCGTAGACAGAGCTAATGTGTGGTTAACATCGTTTGCTAATACGGGAAAAAGCAGCGAATCGCAAATTGTTCGTTTCAACATTAAATGTGCCACAGACCGCTTAGAGTCAGACTACCACAGCACTCAAATGGTCTTCAAATGAGGCGTGCACAGGGAGGGAGCACCTGCAGTTTACACCTAAATACAGATCTGAAATGCCATCCAAATGTGAAACCAATTAAGAGTTGAAGCAGGTAGACAGGAGCTGCTATGGATGATTAATGGCATTATTTGCCGTGTTCCAGATAAAAGCTCAATTAGGCCTATGTCTATGGGCACAGACCTCGACTCGTTCAAACAAACCAATCCCATGCTTTTGTATTTGTTTAGTTTATTTTTTAATTAGCAAGAACACGTTTAGCGTTTGAATCTTGGCCACCCGTGCTATCGCCTAACGTTGCCACATTACCCGATTGCGTTTCAACAACCGTGGCTGTAAGGATATTTACTCTGTATGCAGTTCCACTGATTTGTTCCTCTCCTCTCCGTTTGAGCCGTTCGGCGAGATCGCCATCAACAGATAATGGCAGAAAATTAAATTAAATCCTTTTGAGTAACACGAAAAACATCCAGGTTGTTAATATTTTAGCAACAAGGGTCTCTTGAGACCGCCCACTCCCCCCTCGCTGGGGGCCGGCCGGCTCCTTTGAACCGATGCAAGCTCACAAGGACTCTATTTCAAGCAGTAGCTGCGGTGGAAAGTGAACTGCTGTGGTCCCGCTATGAGCACCGTCTCTACTGTACTGGAGTACACAGAGTGGTCCAAAATATGACATCAATGAATGCCATTTATGGACGATGCAACGTTTTTTGACTCGAAAAGATCTATACCTTGGTAAAAACCTAAAAATACAATGAACACGACAGATAAAGACAACAATAAAAGGTGTGAAGGTGAAGCCTTTCAACATTAAGTGGCCGGACTCACATCTTGTGCATCTTGTAAAATGGAGTGAGCGCCGGATATCAAGAACATATAGTTATCGTTGCACACTCACAATGTTAATTCGGTTTCAGTGTTATAAAAAAAAGAAATAATAACTACCACAATTGAACCCATTTAAATTGATCGTGTCTTTCGGCGGTGGAAAGCACTCAGTCGTCTGAGGCTGCACTTTGTTATCCTACGGCTCAGTGGGGTGCGAGGCCCGCCATCTGCTCCCTGTACCACAACAACAAGTGACAGACAGACCGACGCAGGAACGGACAGACGGGCGGACGCGGGGCTTGCAGCGGCGCTCCCGCGCTGCACATGAGCAGCAGGCCCGGGCAAAAAAGCAGCAAAGCATTGTGGGTAGGGAGAGGCAGTGCAGGTCGGATGGGTTTAAGAGGGGGGGGGGTGCGAAACGCAATCGTCAGCTGCAGGGATTAGATCAGGAGGTCTTCGACAACGAAGCGAGGGGGATGCAAATGAAGGCTAGACGAGAGAGAGAGAGAGAGAGAGAGAGAATTGAAAAGAGGTCATGAGAAGCCATGGATGCAGCCGGCCAGCACTCCCAGATGAAAGTGTCAGGCGGTGAGACACTATTGACAGTGACAGAGAGGGAAGAGGAAGAGCAGGACACCAGAGAGACTCTTAATACAGAGGGGAGAGAGAGAGAGAGAGAGAGAGACAAATAGAAATGATATGAGCGATACAGACGGAGTGACAGGCGGCAAAAGGAAAAGAAGGGCGAAGAAACGCAATCCTTTTTCAATCCGAGGTGTCCTATACGGTCCTCACCACTTGACTCAGTCAGCATGCTAAGTAGCCACTTCCAGTGTTATTTTTAGATGAAGATTAAGGTGCGTGGCACAAGACACACACACACACACACACACACACACACAACCGCAAACAAAACACCAGATGTGTGTTCACCAAAGCTGTATTATTATCAGCGTGTGCACTGACAGATTGCTGACGCATGCATCCATACACACGGAAACTAGCACACAAACACACACAACACGCATGTGCATGGACACGCGTATGCAGACACACACACACACACATACAAACACACAAACACACAAGATGGGAGATGGGGAGAGAGGGAAATATAGGACGGGGTATGCTGTATGCGGGGAGCGAGGCTGAAGCTTGCCCCCTAGTGGTCATCCTGCTCCCTGACGGAGACAGAGTGACTGCAGACGGGTCGTTTTCTCCGGAGACGGTTCAGAGCTAGTCGCTGGTTTAGCTCAGTCTGGACAAGCCAGAGAGTGCGGCTTGGGACGGTAATCAAAATCCCCCAGCGATTTTGCAATAATGTACCATGTATTATGGTGGGGGAAATTTAATTAGCATGGTCGGTGAACTTCTATCTGGCAGAGAGGGCTGATCACATGATTGCACCGATGATGTGGGCATGGGAACACATTTCCCCCCCCCCCCCGCGCGTGCAAAGACGCACTCTGACGTCCCCGAATACCGCAATATGTCAGCAAAAAAAACACATCAATTGTTTATTTCCGCTATTTGTTTTGCTCTCCGTCACCGGTGCGTGTCTGCTCGGCGTATATTTGTACTCTATCTTTAGCTGCATCCTATTCGTCAGGCAGTCTGTCTTCCTCCACATCCATCTGCTTCTCCTGTTCCTCAGTGCTATCCCTGGGTGTTCCTGTGTCTGGCTGTGTGCCTGTATGTGCTGCTCTAACAACCTGTATGTGTGTGTGCGTGCGTGTGTGTGTGCGTGTGTGTGTGCAGCTCGGGGGGGGGCTCATTAAATCATCTGCGATGACTTATAGAGGGGATCATTTTAGCAGACACAGAATCGTTATCGCTTTTATATCTACACAATAAGTGTGTGTGTGTGTGTGTTTGTTTGTGTATGTTTGTGTGTGTGTGTGTGTGTGTGTGTGTTTGTGGAGGGAGGGATGGATGGCAATCTAATTTTCACTGCGTACTGGGATGCTGCGAAAAGTGATATGAATTCTTGTGACTAAAATGCACTTTTTTTCCGAATGTGTTTTACCATACACACACATACCGTATCTCTCTCTCTCTCTCTCTCTCTCTCTCTCTCTCTCTAGACTCTAGCATTTACAAGATGTCAGGATCCTACAAGAACTGTATATTTCATCATCGTTCCCGTCTTAGCTGGGGACGCCCCTGGGGAGGCGAGGGGCTTGGTATGCGAATACATTCAATCAAACAGCCTCCCGTCAAAGGAGGTTGCCGGGGAAGTGGTCTCTCCAGTGGAACTCATCCCAGTGTATTTTGCGAGGCGAACATTTTGTGGGTAATCATGTGCCTGTGGATCAACATCAAAGTCAAAGCAGTGTATTAATGGGAAGGATTCATTATTTGGCGGATAAAGACTATCCATTAACAACTGCTTATTTTGCTGTGTTCTGGAACTTCTCCATTTTGTATTGCCAGCAGCAGATTATATTTAATAATGCAGCGCCTATGAATCAATGCCGAAGCCACAGCAGCACCAGGGATCACCAAGCAGCGCTCACGTATATACTGTATATATATAACCGAATACAAGCCACATACATCACCCTGAAACCTTGTGAACACAACTCTCTTCCAAAGTGCGATGATATGTGTGTGTATGTGTGCGCTGCCGGGAACGACGGCGGGCGGTTTCTACCGGTACCGGTCTCGGTGTTGTCTGATCATCTGTGTAACGTGTCTAACATTTGCTATCTTCCACAAGGTGAGAACGGATGCACACGCGCTAATCTTTCGTGTGCCGGATGGTATTTCCCATCCATGTTAACCTTTTCCACCTTGATGGGCCAGATCTGTCTCCATCTGAGGGGGGATGGGGCGGGGGGGGTGGGGTTGGGTTGGGGGTGGGGAGGGGGGGTGCCCTCTGTCCATTGACTTCAGAAGCCCGAGTCCATCGGGAGGAGCTTAACAAGATTGGTCTCATTCATCTCAATTATATCCTCCTTTCTTTGTTTAGGAGGCAGGCGTGGCATTTTATCACCTCATGTCCCAGCAACCAATAATAGTAAAATACTGAACAGGCCATCATTACATCTAGACCATCTACAATCTCATCTGCCGTCAACGTAATGGGGTTATTGACTGATTAAAATTATTAAAAAATGTCAATAGCTTTCGTCAAAGTAAATCCCCATAATCATGTGGTCAACATGGCATGTGGACAGGGTAGAGGATCGGTACGATTGCAGTCTTTACCTGAGTGGCTAAACCAACTGACAGCTCTACGACAGACCCGCCAGAGCAGGAAATGTCTAAATAAGGTCAGTGTCATCATGTGACGCTATAATCATGAAAACACTCGAATGCATAAAGATCTGTCTGTCATATTGCAAAAACAAAAGCGCTGACACAAAAACTCAAACAGGAGAAATGATGGATACATGCTAAACGTATCCACACCATGAGAGACCTACACAAAAACAGGTTAGGTTAGGACAACCAGTTTGGCAACAACAAACAAACAAACCCATATACTTTAGGAGTCAGCTGTGGCGGGAGCTGTGCTATATTTTTTTCCGGGGCCCATAAGTCCCTCCAGTCACTGTGGAGCCAGAAATGCCACCAGGGCCACAGAGGTCTGTCTGAAACCCTGCCCCCCCCGACCGACTCTCAGCCTTAGGGAGCACTTCTTCACTGGAGCAGGAGGCCGAGGCTAATGGCGTCCAAGTCATAATGACGAAAACAACAATAGAAATGGAAGCAATCATAATAATGTTAATATTAAAATAATATTGGTAATTACATTTACATTACATAATCATAGTAACATTATAACAATATTTGTAATAATAATACTAGTCATAATAATAATAACAGTAATAATACTAGAATAATATTGGTCATTATAATAATGACCATAATATTACGATTGTTGTGATTAATAATGATAATAATAATAATAATAATAATAATAATAATAATAATAATAATAATAATTGAATAATATTTAAATAATATTTAAATAATATTGGTAATATTATTATTATTTGTAGTGGTTATTTTATATAGTTTGCTGATTATTCTGCACCTTCCAGCAATGGGCAACGTTTAGTGAAGGGTCTTTCAATCACATCTCGTTTTGACTAAATGCACAAGACCTTTTGCATCAGGTTTAGTTCCCATCACTCTTCCCAATATCCAGGAACTACGAGGGGAGTTGAGTCAATGATCATCGCTATATCCCCAACTTTAATGTTCCTTTTCTCTCTTGACCATTTCTGTCTCTCTTGAAGAAGTGGTAAATATTCGAGTCCAACGTTTCCAATATATGTCGACTAAGCACTGGACGTGCTTCCAGCGCCTCCTTGCACACCGGTCTGCCGTGTGAAATGTTCCAGGAGGAAGCGTTTGATCTCAGTAGGGGGATGTGGTTTAGAGTGAGGGCCTCTAGCTCATGTGGGTCTGAGGATGCAGTCGTTAGCGGGCGGTTGTTTAAGATTGCCTCCACCTCGCAATTTTGCGTTGAGATCTTCATCATTGAGTGTTTGTTGATGAGAAACTGAACAAAGTACTTGCCTCACAAATTCTGATCAGTCACTCCCATATGCCCCCATGGGATGCTCCTTGGGGGGTTAAACCTCAATGTTATGCCTCCTTCCAACGCCTCCTTCCAAGTTCCAACATGAATTTTTAATTTTATGATGACATATTTATATTGTTCAGTGCATTTTTCTTACCTCATGTTCTGCTCCCACCAGGTTTGTTCCATTGTCAGATTGTATATGTCTGACTTGTCCCCCCCTACACATAAATATGATATATTATATATGTTATATACTACTTAAATATGAATATTATAGCCTGAATGCAGGAGTCTGTATCCAGTGAGTTGTCCAGCTCTACTGGACATACAGGTGAAGTGGACTAGATTATCTTTTGACAGAAATGTGGCCTCTTTTCACCTCAAATGGACCAAAACAATATTGCTGAAGGGGAGAGGTCTGGTTGGAGTCTTTCTAGTGGCGGGTCGACCATTTTTTTTCCCAATGTTTTGCCTTTGACACCCGTCTAGATATCACCTTTGGTGCAGCAATTAATAACCCAGTATTTCTGGCGTAGCTGTGAGAGGGTGTCATTTCTCCCACGATGTCCACCATTTACATGTATATTCTGCAGAATCAAGGTTGAGATATGATTATGTTTAGGCAACATCATAGGATTACTTTGTGACAAAATGTGTCCAGCAGTTTTCATTGTAATAATTTCAAAGCACTTTCAGACCTCTTGAGGCATCGTAAGCTGGGTTGTGTTTACATATCTCCAATGTCACTCTGGGATTTCTCTCTGATCACTGATCACCTGTTTGCACGAAGGTATGAAAGCGTGAGTGTTCATTAGCAATGTATTTTAGCAGTCCAAAACAGTGAGGGGGAAAGCTCGAGTTGTAATTCTGACTTTAACAGATTGTTCACCTTAAGAGACAACACTGCAGCTGCCAGATCCAAGCGAGGAATAGCCATTTGCTTTAACGGTGCCACTCTAGCTTTCCCCATCGAGAATGACAGGTGTACATTTCCTTGGTCATCTGCGAAAGCTAGTTGTGCCATAGCCTATTTCATTGGCATCAGCAAAATAGTGCAGTTGAGTAGATGCAATCTTTCCAAAGTTGCTGGGTTTTATACAGCGGGGTACTTTAAACTCACACAGCCTTTCTCCATCATTTTGCCATTTTGCTCCCATACAGCCCGGGGAAGTGGTTCATCCCATCCGAAGTGAAGTTTGCACAGTTCTTGTAGAAGTAGTTTTGCTGGCAGAGTGAAAGGAGTGCAAAATCCAAAGGGATCATGCAAAGAATTTACCATAGCAAGGATGCCTCGGCGGGTGTGTGGTTTGTCACTGACTGAGACGTTGAACTTAAAGTGGTCTGATTCAATACACCACTGCAATCCTAAGGCCCTATCAACAGGCAGTGTATCTCTGTTAAGATCTAAATGAAGGACTTGTTTGGCTCTGTCTTCTTCAGGGATCGAGGATAAGACAGACATGGCTGTTGCTGACCCATTTGGTTAGTTTAAACGCTCCTTTAAGTCATAGATCTGTAAGATCAGTGGCAAGCTGTATTGTTTCACACTCTATGGGGAAGGGAAGGGATTTTAATCCACACAGAAGTTGTTTCTTATGGTTTACGGGTTACCTGAGTTTGAAAACTGTTGTCATTATCTTCAGCTGTCTTTTTTTAGTGCAAAGTGTGCAACACTTGGAGAACACGATGCTCCGGATAAATAAACCAACATCTCTACAGGGTTTTGGTTGATGTCTCCATCAGGCCACTACAAGAAGCGCAACTCGTCCACATAGCTCTCCAACACTGATTTGATGTCTGCCATTAGGCGACCGGGCTCCTGGGGAAATCTTGTGATGACTCCTAGAAGGGAGTTGGTTAAGTCAGGTCCCTGGAGGAGCAGTTCAGCATTAAGTGAGGTGCCTTTAACATTGCAGTGCAGTCAAACCCTACTCTGAGTGACCACTGTTTTGGGTTACCTACCCCATGGTGAGGGATGTACCAGGCTTGGCCACTAGGTGGTTCTGTTGTGTATTCACTGTAGAATGGTAAATTATTTTTAGATATTCTGTTAAAGCTCTGAAGATGTTGCTCAGGGACATGATGATTGTTGGGCAAATGCTTTTCTAAATGGTCTAGAGTGCAATTTCCATTGTTCATGAAAACTGAACAATTCCTCCACTGACATTTCAGGCTTTTCTTCTGCAGCTTTTTCACTGAAATCTTGATGGTTCTGGTCATTATTATTAATAACGATAACAATAATAATGCTGTTTGTTGTTATGTGGAGCTGTTTTGCCATTAAGATGTCATTGATGCCATCAATTTGGTCATTATTTATTAAGGAGAGGAGGAGGAGGAAGAAGCAGCAACACTGTGGTTTAATGAACCCTAATCAGGAGCTCCTGGCCCGCTCCTTCTCCGCAACTTTTGGCCCTTGTCTCCTCATTATGATTTAATAGGCCTCAAACAATGCTGACAAAACCCATGATACTAAGAACGATTATCTCAGCATTTCTGCTCCCCCTTAACACATTGGTTGTCTTAACTACCACTCCTATCCCTATCCAGACTGCAGGATGAAAGGGGGAAATAGGAGGACCATTCCGCAGCAAAAATGCCGCCATTGTTTTCGGTTCGGCGCCATGGTTTATTGCACAGTAGGTCAGTGGGTTTTCATTGCTAGGGGGGAGCTTGTTCCAATGCTAGAGTTGACCAATCGAGCGACGTTGGCGAAAACAGAAGGTCACGACCGCATGTCCGCGACCGCTCTGGCCGAGATCAAATCCTATGCACTTTAACAAGCTAGGCACCTCCCCTGACAGCTGAGGTGGCCTATTATAGCGACTCCACTATGATTTAGCCAGCAGAGCTTAAAGGAGAGAACCCAAAGCCATCATATAATTGGGAGGGAACAGCGGCTTTGCGGATTACATTTTCCTGTGTTTTTTTCCTGTATCATCACACAAAGCAGGGATGAACGAACAAAAGCAGGAAATCCGCTTGTATTTTGAACTTGCTATCATGTTTACGGTTTATTTTTATATAAATCTCTCCTGCTGCTTACATCTGTGTGCGTCACAGAATCTCACAGTCTTGTGAGATAGATGTGCAGAGAGCGTATGTAGTATCCAATATTAGCATGAAAAGGTATAAGGGCAAACATTCACTTGTAGTGTATACAGAAGTATACACTGCAGGAATTACATAATATATTGATTTTTTACACATTCACATGTACACAGTATTCCCTGGTTGGCCTGTGAGTCATGGAGCCCTGCTACTCAATATACCTCTGCTGTTCCAGATACATATCCATCCAAGTCACTGAGAAGACCTCAAATTGGAATTGAAATTGAAAAGATCCCACGACCGAGGTCACCCTCTGGATTCTGTTCACGCCGGTCTACTTTCCCACAAGGTGAACTGGGCAGGAGTGTATAGCCACACTTCCCAAACCAACTCAATAAAGTATCTGCTCCCCAGGAGAGGAGGACAGACTGGGAGAGGAGGTGACATCAATCATATGAACCTGAATGGTCCCCAGATTGAATGGGCACTGCAGACAAGGCTTATACAGCTAAGTTGCCCACTGGAGACCTTCTCCCCGCCTCCCATGGTTGGTAGGAGGTCAGGAGCCCCCGTGACCCCGGCGCTATGGCCAGGTGGTTTTTACAATAAGCTGTCGATTGAACCTGGAATGGAAACCTTCCTTTACAACATGCGTTGCACTACCGCTTGCTGCATTCACAGAGGATAAATTGGCTCCTCTCAAATGAATATATTTCCCGCTGATAGGTAGTGAGAGAATAAATGGAGAATGTGAAAATAATGTGGGCTGTTTTTTTTTTTTCAAGCTTCATTCAAAGTGAAAAAAAAAAAATCTTTTCGACCTGGTTTTGGACTTCCAGCTTCGCTGGCCTGTTCAGTCGCCAGGTCGTATTGCCCCGCAGCAAACTTCGGAGATATGCAAAACACACACACACAGAGTATTACAAGGCAAAGTCAGCTCAGACTTTATACTTTCCAGACCAATATCAGAGCCACGAGAGACACAGCAGCAGCTTGTGTGCGTTGGCACCCATTGATACGAGATTTCATCCAACGTCTCGTTCATTCCAGCTCCTTCGCAGACTTGTGAAAAAGATGCAGTTGTCTCTAAGTCTATAGTCTGTATGTAGACTGTGTGAGTATATATCCTTGAGATGTTTTGGGTTTATTTTCCTCAGCTGGGCAGATGCTCAGCACAATGGTTTTGGCTCATGCTGTCTTCATCGGGGACGTGTTCCCCATCTTTCAAGCTGGGCTCAGGTGTCGTCAATTAATGTTGCATGGTCAGTGTTGGCCAATTAGCAGACGGACGGCATGATCCTGGCAAGCTTGACCTTGTTGAACGGCCTACTGGTATCCTCATCTCTGAGTCATTTAACCCAGTTAATGTGACATGCGAGTAATAGCTGATGCTAAGAGATGAAACGGCGATATGTGAATCGCTCCACGTAGCACAGTCATCGCTATGCGGGAAACAAATAACATAATGACAGGTTGTGAAACTCGCAGATGAACAGGACAAGTTACGCTAAAGGAACGGCATACAACAGGTAGGTATAGAGGAGTCATCGTTGAGAGGAGAGAAAGTGCATTTTACCTATTAAGCAGGTTAAGGAAAAGCTGTGAAGGTGAAACAAAAACAATGCCTCCCCTCCATTATCTCTCTCTCTCGTTCCCTTCCTCATCTCCTCAGGTTGTTCTCTGCGATTCCTCCCTCCTGGTCTGATCCACCATCCTCTCTACATTACCCGTTACAAGCCTTTATTCTCTGTTTCATGTTAAAGATTTTATTTTGGCGACAGCAACGTGAAGGAATCAAAAGACACTTTTCTCTGAGGAACCTATGGAATCGGCGTAGGTGACGCCAAATTCTCCCGTATATACTGCTGACTGGCGCCGCAGACAAGAGCCTAAGAGGGGAGAAGGAGAGAAGATACCTGCCATAGGGACCTAGTCGAAATGTATCATAAGTTTTGAGTTACAAACACAGCCGGCGGGGAAAGTTTCAAAGAAAGTCATTAAAATATGCATGTCGCAGTGGGGTGGTGGGCGGTGGCGGAGGTTGACGTTTGTGTCTTGCAGTCAGTCGGCTAGATGTAAGATTTCGTTGGGTGTGCTTGCACCGCATTTTCCATTTTGCAGATTTGTAGCGAATCTACCAGGAATCTACCAAGCCTGCATTTGGAAACCGCCGGTCCAGTTGTGATCGGCAGACTACTCTCCCTAATCTCCAATCTCAGCTGCCTTACCGACGCCGGTTCTTTAGGCATGCTGATGGCACAAAGGAGCAGCTGCACAGAACTACGTTGTAGCGGACGTGGAAAAGAGTCATTAACCGCGCTCGTTGTGTCGGCATGCGTTCAATTTTGCGAAACAATGAAAAGTCCCGCACACCTGGGAGTGAGATGAATTCACCGTCTATCTCCACTTGATGCACATTGAAATCTATTCATCGAATGTGGAAAGAGGTGGTTGTTTACTCACTGAATGCCGTAATGCCCGTACTAACAACCTGCTTTATGGAATTATATTTTCTCAGCACAAAAGACTATGAAAACAAAATGGATATAGCCCAATTTTACACTGCTTCAAGCGTTAATTAATGACGATTGCACCTGTATCTCAGCTCTATTGCCCTGGAGGAAGCCTGCATATCTATCATGTAGACGTTCACACAACATTAGACAATTGTTTCAGCGCTGCAATGGAAGTGAGCCAATAATATCAATATTACAGCTATTTCACATTATTGATCCAATTATATTACCGATAAACCGAGGGGCACAGGGGCGTGTAACAGCGAGGCGATATTCCTGCAGGTGCGCAAATGAAGATGAATCTGTCCACCCAGCTATGAAAATTGGCCAGTCGCTCCTCCTCTATGACTCTTTATGTGTGCGTGTCATATTCATAAGCTGTATTTATTCACACAGCACTTTAACTCTGGCTGGCATCCCTGAAATTAGAGGAAGATAAAAGGGAACGAGGCGCTATGTTAATCTCTTTGAAGATGGAGTCAAATTGGCAATAGAAACCCTGTCCCTGGTTTTTTCCCATGCACCTCTTCCTGTATTCAGCACAGTAGCGTGTGCGCATACTGCACACTCAGCTACAGCTACAGCAGCGGCGGCGGCGGCTTCGGTGCAGGAACACGTGAGCGGCTTTTCATCTGGCTCCGATGGCCGAAATGTCCTGTTGTTGTTGTTGTCGGGGTTTTTGTTGTGGCATTATGCCTGCGCGACCATGGAGTTATTATCGATGCCATTTTCATCCTAACTTTTGTTTGGACCGAATCAATGTGAATGGGGTTCACATTGAATTCAATCATTAAGTGGTGCCAAATCGTATATTTCTTGTTATACATTTGGGCTTTTATAGTCTGCATAATATGCAGAGCATAATTGTTTGAACAGCACATATTTTTGGGAACGTTTTATATTGTCCTCAGAAACTTGCTTGCTTAGAAATGTTCAATATTTGACCTCCAAATGCCAAGCTGCTTAATTTGGTTTGTATTGCGGTGTATGCCCAATACACAATATAGTTTTATTGAACTTTTTTGGTAGAGAGGGAACTCAAACCGGGGCGGCAGCGGCTCAGGAGGTAGAGCGGGTTTTCTGACAACCAGAAGGTTGCTGGTTCGATCCCCGGCTACTCCTAGCTCAAGTGTGGAGGTGTCCCTGAGCAACGACGACTAACCCTAACTGCTCCCGACCGGCTGGCTGTCACCTTGCATGGTTGACACCGCCGTTGGTGTATGAATGGGTGAACGCGAGGCAGTAATTGTAAAGCGCTTTGAGTGGTCTGAAAAGTTCTTTATAAATGCAGTCCATTAACCATCCATTAAACCGGTCATCAGTCTGTCTTCAGACTAGTTACTTGTAACGTCTACTGGCCTGACAAGAGAGCAACACTTTAAAGAGCTTCAAGAGTTTTCACTTGGGACTACAAAGTCTTTGTTTGAAATTATAATGGTCTAAAATTAATTTGCAGCTGGATGATGTCTCCGTGTAAAAAAAAAAACTTCACACCTGATTACTCGGCTGTTAAATGTGTTCTTTTGACATCAATTTCCTGCCAGTTATTCATTTCCTTTGTGTTTTTTGGTACTCTGCCTAGGCGGCTGCGTTGAAAAGATTTTGTTTTGCATGGGTAGGTATGCTAGTGACCGCCAACTGTGGATTCTCCAGCACTTCTTAAAAAAAATAATACGAATGGCCTTTGTCAAACAGACAAAGGCGATCAGCTTAACATAATTACGACTGCCTTTATCAATCAACCTTCACAATAAGAGCCGCAGCCCCCAGATAACAAAGGCAGGCCAGCTTTATTATATTCCTAATGATTTTAAATTATCCTTATTTTAATGAGAAGAGCTTTCAATTTGAAGTGTGGTAAAAGGGGGGGGGGGGGGCGGGAATCAAGGCAGCCCCGCTCGGTATCGGTCTTCTTCAGGCGAGCCTCGCGTCTCGGCCCGGCAGCGAGCCCCGCGCCCGTCATCAGCTGGGCCTGTAATAGCCAGTTAATTACTCTCATCTTGACCGAGCCGCTGAAATACGCCTGCCTGTCACAGCGTCTCTGTTATCTGCGGGGGGAAGCGTATTAGCGCGTACCATTGTAAATGGCTTTAATTAGTCATAAACAGACCTGATTTGGCCGTAAAATGGACCAGCAACCGACGAAGTGATGTATCTCAGGCCACAACCTGGTCGGGGAGAGGGGGGGAGGCAAAGGTAGAAGGCCATGGGGGTGGGTGGTGGGGCGGCGGTGGGAGGCGGGAGGCGGGAGGCGGTCCAATTAAAGGGAGAGCGTCTCCTGGCAATGTGAAGAGAGCATTAATTCGCTGTGTTGTTACGATGAAAAGAGCTTAATTGAAATGCTGTTGTTTTGACAATGGCGTGCTTGAGCGTGAGCCGTGTCAATATCAGGGGAATAATGGAGGCGCGGCTTCCAGCAGGGAGGACATGAGACGGCGGCCGATTCTTCTGTACCGCCGGAGAGAAACTCGTCCTGTCACCACCACAGGACGTAAATCCTTCTGCAAGTAAAGTCCCCTTTTTTAGAGACTCCAAAACACTGCAATATAAAACATGGCCATAAAAACCCCTCCATAAATCAGTTTTATAATTCTCTCATTGAACAATAAGAGATGTCATTACGGCGGCGCGCTGGAAAACACGACTGCCTTTGATGGAATATGAGCCCGGCACTCGGTTCCCCAACAACAGACAACAAACAACAACAGCTTCGGAGCGAACTGAGCACGTGGTCGCGAGATCAGCAGAACCGCATCCTCTCCCTCGTCCCTCTCGGGTTTCGCTGCTCTGACCCCCTTTTTTCCTTTTCGCCGTATGATTTTCCCCCCCGGCCCAGCTGGTGAGATGCGATGCAAGACGTAATATATGGACTGTTAGGACTGTGAGATGTTGTGACAACATCGTCTTTGGTGCATTAAGGAGCCATCAGGAGTATTAGTCAGTCCTTATCCCGGTTTTCTCGCTGGCAAAGCGTCACCTAAACTCCTCATGGTTCACCACCAGATGGCTGTCATCTTTGCCTTAGAAATGTTCACTATTTCCCCTCCAAACGCCGGGCGTCTCAATAGGGTAGCTATTGTGGTTTACGCCCGATATAGTATATAATATCATCATCATCACCATCATCATCATCATCATCATCATCATCATCATCATTTTTATTTATTCCGAGCAGCAAAGCATCCTTACAACAAAAAACGACCTGCATACAACAAATTCAGTTGGGAAAATACTGCAATAGATGATGTGCAGGTTCAATATTCAAATTAAATCGTCAACGCTCGAAAATATAATAAGTATAATATATAATATAGTTCAAGAAAATGATAACCATAATTTGAACTAAACGAAACTCTTACCACAACACTAGCGCTTCAGAGCATTTTGATGAACCTCCCATCACCGGAGGTTTGAAATGTCTAAAACGGACTTTGTTTATCGCGAGTTATACCAGCCGTTAAGCTGAGTGAGTTTAGTGTTGGGTTTTTCACGAGCCTAGTATACACAAAGTACGATATACAGGTCCCCGGTTAAGTGGTATTCCTCAGGCTGTAGTTATGCACTGTGGCAGTCCTCTGGTGGAAAAGGAGGCAGGAGTAGAAGAAGGAGAAGCTCCATGTGACTCATGAGACCTCAAACATGTGGAGGTTATCCGTGCCTTTTGATGGCCATGGTCTCTCGGGTGGACTGTGGGAGATGGGAATGTTATATTTATGACAAACACCTACTGAAAATATGCTCCAGCGATTCACTCTGTGAATCAATGCGATCAGAGTTCATGTTTCTGTATGTGGTCGCACACGTGTGTGTGTGTGTGTGTGTGCCCACTGTTCATGGTTTCTGTGTATTGTGTGGAAAGCGGAGGAAGATGTTCTCACTCTCTTGCTCCCCCCCCCCCCTTTCTCTCTCTCTCTCTCTCTCTCTCCCTATCTCTCTCTATATCCCTAGCTCCTTATGTCTCTCTCCATCTCTCTCCCTATCCCCCCGCCTCTCTCTCTCTCTCAATCTGTCGCTCCCTTTCTCTCTCTCTCTCTCTCTCTCTCTCTCTCTCTCTCTCCCTCTGTCTCTCTACCCCCCTCTGTATCTCTCTCTCCCCCTTTCTGTCCCTTGCCCCCCCCTCTATCTCTCTCTATCCCCCTCCCTCTCTCTCTCTCTCTCTCTCTCTCTCCCTCCCTCCATCTCTCTATGTCTCTCTCTCGCGTGTCATATTTCTCTGCTGTGTTCTTTGCTGGCCACTCATGCGATGCCTTTTAAAAGCATGATGGGAATCACTTCACAGCCAGGCACGGTACCCAGTATGCTAATGCTACTGCTATCCCAGGGAGAACATAACCTGTCAATTACCCGCAGCACAACCACCCCAAGATTTATTGAGAAACACCGGAAATTTCCACAAGGAAAAAAAGAAAGCTTACACAACACATTTGCGCAGGCACGCCTGCATGCACCCGCCTCAAGTACGCACACCGCACGCGCACACATACACACACACACACACACATGCCGTAGATCATAAAACAGGCATCCACCTCCCAAGAAATTGGACTAATCACTAAATGATGCCAACAAAATGAACCTGCTTTGACTCGAATTATCGGGACGAATTACATGAAGCTTAAGAAGGCGTGTGACACGGTGGGTGTGTGCGTGTGTGCGTGCGTGAAAACAAAGTTACGAATTGCATGCAATATTGACAAAGGCACGACAAAGGCACGAAAACGGCGGTGGCGGTGGGTGGCGGTGGAGCGGTGGGCGGCAAAAACAGAATCGGTCGCCGAAATGTTCCATTTGTCGCGCAGACGTCGCCGGGCCCCCTCAGTGTAATTGTGTTTACAGCTCAGAGACGCGGCGTTGGCAGCGTTCGTCTGCCTCGCCGGAGTTAATTGCTGTGATGATAGGCTTCAGCTGAAACACGCGAGAAGCAGAGTGAAAACAAGCTCTGTTACTGATTAGAGGTTATGGGAACTGAGTCAAGCTGAGGGGCTCGCGACGACGCGCGTAACCGTGCGGTGGTGACGTGCCCCCCCCCCCCTCCAATCGGATCAATTCTCCCATTACCTCTTGTCTGTATGTCTCTCTATCTCACTCTCTCTGTCTCTCTGTCCCTCGCTCTCTCTCACACACTCACACTCTCTCTCTCTCTCTCTCTCTCTCTCTCTCTCTCTCTCTCAACCATTTCCTCTTGTCTGTATGTCTCTCTATCTCACTCTCTCTGACTCTCTCTCTCTCTCTCTCTCTCTCTCTCTCTCTCTCTCTCTCTCTCTCTCTCTCTCTCTCTCTCTCAACCATTTCCTCTTGTCTGTATGTCTCTCTCTCTCTCTCTCTCTCCCTCCCACTGCCCTCATTGCTTTTTTGACTTGCCTTAAAAAAAAAAGTCAGGCATGATAGGCCGGGACGCGTGGCCCTGGACGAGGCTCGAGGCTCGGAGCAGTAACTCTGCCCAATGGGATCGGACGAGACCTTGGAACGATCTCATCAAAATCAAGTCACCTATCGGACCATACTTTTGTAAAAATGTTTGTGTATACACATTTTATGATTAAAGCATGCTTTTAAGACTCGACCACTGGAGACAAACCCAAAGCGGTAAAACCATGCTCTGTATTAACCCTGGTCTTTAAAGTTTCCATTCATAAATAACCCTCCATCCACCCACTGGCCCTCCCGCTTTGCCCTCGCCGCCACGGGCGCCCGGCAGAGTCAAGACATCATAAAGGATGCTGTTAGTGATGTTTCATTCGCTGTGTCCCGATGTCAGCACAAGATAATCATCGTTTACAGGAAACGAGAGGGAGAGAGAACATGTGCATTGGATAATTCAAATGCTAATAACACTTGAGCGAGACGAGAGAGTGACAATAAATAACAATGGAGACAAGGGAAAAGGAAGGAAGAAGGATGCAGGAGAGAATGAAGATGGCAAAGGGAGCAACTGTATATATATATATATATATATATATATATATATATATATGCATGCATATATTTATATACCACAGGGACAGTGGGAAAGTGTCAGTGGAGCACAGTTGTCAGATTTGCATTTTAATAAGAATAACCTACTTTGGGACCCAAAGAAAACTGGGCGAGAGGAACCTAATTCCAGCGAATGTCCCTGAATACAGACGTCACATTTTGACTTTCCAATACGCTGTAACTTGTTGTTTTTTTCCTCACCACAGCTATGGGGCTGCAAACAGCACGTAAAGCTTCACTGAGCCTTCTGTAATTCATCATGTGTGTTTCGTTACACTAGTCCCATTTATTTGTCAACGTGTTGTTGGATTTCATGCCCCGGAAAATAGTTCAACGCCCAGCAGATGAATTTCATTAAGCCCAACAGTGTGCACAAAAGTTTGCCTTGTCCAATGGAGAATCTGCAGCCCTCTTCCATTATAACTTGCAGATATTGCTATTTAGCACCTGTGAAGGCTTCCACATCTGTGGCAGATCAATTTCCCCTGAGCTTGGAGTGACAGTCGGAAATGCCATTTCCTTTGAAGGGCTCCCCATACATATTTCATCTGTGAACGGCTGCCTACCTGGCCCTCCAGGAGACCCGGTGCCGCTCTAAACCAATCGGGATGGGATTGCACTCACTCTGAAATCACAATGTAAAGTCACCGGGGGGTTGAAGTTTACTTGAATTACTCTGATTGCTCAAAAGTGCAATGTGTAACAATAGCATGTTGTTTATAAAGAAAGGTGTGTGTGTGTGTGTGTGTGTGTGTGTGTGTGTGTGTGTGTGTGTGTGTGTGTGTGTGTGTGTGTGTGCGTGTGTGCGTGTGTGTGTGCGTGTGTGGCTCAGTAACATACTGTATGTATACATAGTAAGTAATAAATAGTCGTCGAGTGCATTGTGTTAATTATCATATCTCATAAGAATCAACCACTTATTCAAACCACCTCTCTATCTGTTCACAGTGTTGTTGTGCTCCATGTTTCCTCCAGAGACAGGCCTCAGTCTATTCAAGTGTAACTAAACCCCCCGTTTCAGCTCAAATTCAAACACTGAACTTTTCACAAACTTTGTTTTTTATGATGAGTGATGTTGTATTTATGAAATGGGGCATACACCGTGGCGTAAACGTTAGCATAGCCTCTCCGCATCAGACACGTTGACTTCACAAAAAGCGAGTGAAACGTTCACAATGTGGTTTGCAGAGACCGGTGGAGAACGGCAAAAAAAAAATACGATTTCACACATGGAAAAAATGATTGATGATTTTGGTTCACTGGCACGTTAAATAAGATGCTGTTTTCCATTGCCCAAATCTGCAATCTCTCAAATCATCGTGCAATATCTGTCCTTCTCATAAACCCCGGGCTATGCATGCAAGTCACAATCCTTCACAAGCAATCCTTCAGAAGTTTGTTTGAATACAGATTAAAATGAAATAATCAAAACTGCATGCCAAGGTGACCCGAGTCACAACACCGACGTGGATTCCAAGGTTTGTGAACCGATCACAACATCTGGTCTATTCATATGAAACCATTACTCCATTTTGTCACAACAAAACACTAATGATATCCACATTGCACACATATCCTGGTGAAGGAGAAGAAAAGGGAAGTTCATTCTCCTAAATCCTCCCCAGTCTTGTAAACACGGCCCAGCCACTACAGTCATCTGGCTTCAGGTGACTTACCGTTGCAGTGCAATAAAAGCGCTGTTATAATAGTACCAATAACAATCCCTGTAAAAAATCCTTGTAAAGCACTTTTCTCAAATACAATTACAAATTGTGGCACACATTAAAACTGACAATGCTAAGTAAGAATTAAAACTGACAAGGCTGACTTGTACTGACAATAGCAATAACAAAAGTGACCAATTGGTTTATCGCTTCACTTGTACAACCGCGTTGAACACGTTGAGCCGGCGCTTTTCCCAAAGGCTCAAGATGGATGCCCCTGGACTCTATCTCTCCGGGGGATTTACGATAAACTCTTTGTATCCCACTTGACATCGCCGATATTGTAACTACCGTTGCTTATCGATACCTCTGAAACGCCAGACCCGGAGCTGAAGGACCCAGCTGCGCGGCGCGGCGACGCTGAAGGGCCGCGCGAGCGAGAGGTGAGCAGCGCGGCGCCGCTGAGTTATGAGGCTGACAAAGGCCCCGCTCGCGCGTCTAATTTAAGAGCAGCTTCTGCGCTGTCTAATGAACAATTTAGTAGGCCATCCTTCAGCCTCCCCCGTTGTGATATAATCAGCGTTGCCGTGGTAATAGGGGGCGTGGCGCACACCCGTTCGTGCCTGCGCAGCCGCCGGGAAGGACGGACGTCCCCGGCGAACGTCCGTGTTCAGAGTACCTTGCCAGAAGAAATAAATACAATTTAAGGGGCGAGCGGCGCAGATATAAAGCATTGATATACAGTAATGCGGTCCTCTGTGAATCTCGCAGATCCGGTTGAAACCGGAGACGGGGCAGCATGTCTGGCAAATTAGCCGGCTTCGTTCGCGTGTGTGCCTGTGAGTGGCGTTAGCGGTATCGTGTTAGCGCCGCGTGAGAGGAGTCCACAGATGTGTATCTCCGCCCGCCCCGGGACTTTCGTGTTCGTGCAAACTCAGCCGGTTGCCGCCTGTCACGACTCTGGTGGTGCGAGCGGTACGGCGGAGTCAGTGAGCGGACTGTGCTTTATGTATTTTTAGTCGCTGATGTTGTTTTTGTTTTTCTTCTTTCGAGGACATCCTCGTAAGGACGGTCCGTATAGGGGATGTCCTTATTTGGACATCCTGAGGAAGACGTCCATATAAGGACCATCTTATGAGGATATTCATATAGGGACAGTCTTATGAGGATATTCATATAAGGACGGTCTTATGAGGATATTCATATAAGGACAATCTTATGAGGATATTCATATAAGGACGGTCTTATGAGGATATTCATATAAGGACAGTCTTATGAGGACATTCAAGTAATGACTGTCTTAGGAGGACATCCATATAAGGACTGTGTTATGAGGACATTCAAGTAAGGACTGTCTTATGAGGACATTCAAACAAGGACAGTCTTATGAGGTTATCCTTATGAGGACATCCTTATAAGAACAGCCTACTGAGGACAGTCTTATGAGGACATATGGATGCCTTTATTAGGACATCCCGATGTGGATATAGGGATGTCCTTATTTGGACATTCTGAGGAAGACTTATGAGGATATTCATACGAGGACAGTCTTATGAGGACGTTCAAGTAAGGACTGTCTCATGATGACATTCAAGTAAGGACTGTCTCATGATGACATTCAAATAAGGACAGTCTTATGAGGACATCCATATAAGGACTGTCTTGTGAGGTTATCCTTATGAGGACATCCATATAAGGACTGCGTTATGAGGACATTCAAATACGGACTATCTCATGAGGACATCCATATAAGGACTGTCTTGCGAGGTTATCCTTATGAGGACATCCTTATAAGAACAGCCTACTGAGGACAATCTTATGAGGACATCCCTATGTGGACATCCTTACGAGGACATCCTTACAAGGACAGCCTTGTGAGGACAACTTTACGCGGTACACCGTGGGGTGGTTAGGTGTTGATCTGCCGTGAACAGGCACCTTTAAAGGATTATGATATTATATTACAGATCCAGGGAGGCTTTCTGTTCATAAGTCCCTCAATTCCCAAACCCTAAAAATTGCAAAACACAAATCCAAGCTCAGCACTGACATCTTGCCTAACACACACACACACAGGAAGGAAACTAAGAGTCATACGTATCTACAAGCTCCTTTCCCACGATTGACATACTGATATGGATTCATACTCGGGGTCCAGCCTCGTGTGAATCCATATCAGTATCCGCTAGGATGGATCCATATCTATATAAATCATTTAGCGTTTACAAAGCATCATGTATGCCATATTTAAAATCATATATAATGCGCGTGTTGTGTATGTGTGTGTGCGTGTGTGTGTGTGTGTGGGCGTGTGTGTGTGTGTGTGTGGGCGTGTGTGTGTGTGTGTGTGTGTGTGTGTGTGTGGGGGGGGCGGGCGGGCGAGCAGGGCGGCTTACTTGGCCGCGAGTGACACGTGTTTCTCTTTCTCTCTGACCTTCTACGTTTTCCAACACTTAATATTAACGAAGCGAAGGGGGGGGGGGGGGATTAAGGAATGGTAATTAGCAGGAATGGTATATTTAATTTATATTCCGCCTCATTTGCATACGACCCTTCGGCTTCTGCATAACTACATGTACTTTGTACATTTACGTCTAGTTCCTCTGTCTTTGTGGCGACTACTGAGGAGCGGTGAGCTACCTACAGGAATATCTCCATCTGGCGTTGGCGTTGGCGTGTGTGTGTGTGTGTGTGTGTGTGTGTGTGTGTGTGTGTGTGTGTGTGGGTGTGTATATATACAAGAATTGTACTTTGTTGTCATATTATTGGGTATCTACTTATACCCATATGTAGGAATAGGCACAAATGTTCTCACAGTGGGAAAGAAAGTGCCGCATGTCTATTATATGAATGCAGGCATCCATTTAAAGATATGTTGATATTTATTTTACCTTTTAACATTATGTTGTGTTCACTGAAGAAAGTCCACTGTTTTGGTCTTTTCTTTTTAATGGTTTTCATAGCGGCCTTTTCTTTTCGTGCTGGTATGCTTACCAATATCGGTTGATCTCTAAGATTACATTAAGTCATTATCACGTCATTATGACATAATTATTTAAAAACCTAAATCGGATCTGTATGGTTCATTGTCTGAGGGAGTCAATTATAAATATGGATCAGATAAAATGATGAAAGAGTAAGCTGTCCTCTGCTTGGATTTACAAAGATATATTAGCAGTATATTCTGCCTAATCCTATTGTACTGTACAAAGAGGATTTCAGGGGGCAAAAAACAGACCAACCAAAAATTAAGTACCTGGAAACGTGACTGGGAGATTGCCCAACATCATATCCTTTTCATCTCTAATTGCTTTAAAAGAACTGTGTGCAACTTGATCCCATCCACAACTCTGTTTTACAGTATTTTATTCTTTGACAACGCATCCCCCCTCTCCAGCAAATGGCTTTCTACTCCTTCCTGGTCCGGCATTACATTCGGGCTCGTCTTCCTCGAGTCATGATAAAATACTCATTTCAGGCACTGTGGTGCGACGATACAATGGACTCCCAAAACAGAAAAAAAAAGATACTCGTAGTAAAAACACAAAAATGTGAACCGCACTTTTTTTCGGTGACATTGTTATTCCCGTCCGTGTTTCATTCAATACAAATGATTAACAAAACAGAAAGAAACAAACAATTTGCAAATGACTCTGCCAAAGTGCGTTCAATGGCAGAACTTCACATCAGATCTATAAAGTGAAATTAGGGAACAAACAGAAAGATAGACTGCGGCTGAAAAAACCCCGGTTGACATCCGCCCCTCAGCTTAACAACCGCGACCAATGATGTGATACTTCACCAATTTATTTCCCACAGGGTAGCGCGGCGCATTAGAGAAGGGGGGAAAACTAATTCTGGGGCTCCAGAGAGAGACTAGCACAGTCCGCCTTGTTGTTTGTCTGCTTTTAAAGGTCCTCTTGGCTGAGTCCTGTGCCTCCATCCCCCCCCCCCCCCCCACTCCCCCCCCCCCCATTGACCTTGGCACGTCCATTTAAGCATCACTGCCATGTCGGAAAAAACACATTTAGACAAAATGCACACAATGCCGTGTGTTGATGAAAAATTAACAGCAGCCACCGGGCCAAGGGCATGGCCACTCATTATTTTTTCCACCTTTGTTCGTTTGTCATAATGTGACACTTCTCGGATGTGTTCGGAGTGAATATGAAGGTGTCAAAAAAAACATTTCCTCTTGCTAATACCTCGCTACTACAGTATTCTTTGTAGCTTGCCACCTCTGTCTTCACCCCACCACACACACACCTACACACACCAGGGACGTAGTACTACTCAGGTCCCTGTCTTGGTCTCCATACCCATTTTTGACGGTCTCTCAGTCTCGTCTTGGACTCGGAGTGAAATTGACTTTGACTTTGTCTTGAGTCGATCTCGGATGAATCGGTCTCGGTATCTGTGTTCGGAAATTGCATGGCTGCATATCGTTTTTACTTCTTTTATCATTTTAATCTTAAACTGCTTTTAATCTTCAATAACTTTTAAAGTGCCCAGCAGCGAATGCCTGTGTATGAATATACATTTTTGTCCTCAAAACATGTTCATGTTGTTGAAATATGCCTTTTCTATTTTAGGCAATCAATATGGTCTTGGTCTCAAATCTGACTCATAATTTGGCAGTCTTGGTCTGGACCCCCCCTCCCCCCCCCCTCAGTCTTGGTGTTGAATGGGACTCAATTCACCAATGTATCGATTTAGTCTTGGATGCGACCGAGGGGGTCTCGACTACAGCCCTGCTAGACACACATGCACACACACACACACACACAAAAACACTCATTAACACACATTCATGCAAGCACACTCAGACAACACACACACACAAGTGACTACACACACTCTCAGCCACACACACACACACACACACACACACATGCACACATACTCTCTCTCACACACACACACACACATGCACACAGACTCTCTCTCACACACACACACACACATGACTGATGTAAGCAAGCCTTCATGTACAGATGCAAGAAACAGACTTGAAAACAGTTGTGCACACACCAACATAACTCTCTCTCTCTCTCTCTCTCTCTCTCTCTCTCTCTCTCTCTCTCTCTCTCTCTCTCTCTCTCTCTCTCTCTCTCACACACACACACACACACACATCATTTGAACTAAGGAAGAAGAAACAGACTTGAAAACAGTGGGGTCACACAGCACCCAAAAAACTCACACACACACCATTTGTAACTGGGTAGAAGAAACATACTTAAAAACTGTGGCTCCCACAACACACACACACACACACACACACACACACACACACACCTAAACACAGCTTTGCTCCATTGCTTCTCAGCAATACCCTGCCACAATACTGGATCCTCCCTCAGACAGTCAACATTGACCATTTCCTCACATGCACAGCAACTGCTTTGCCTCTTCTATGTTTGACGTTAAAAAAAACCCAAAACAGAAATAGAGCAAAAAGTGTTTGGCAAACGAGCGTTTTGGCGCCATGGATCCAAAACCGGTAACAGATCTAATTGGAAGAAACAACAGAAAAAGCGAGCGATGCCGCCCGCGTTGCGTGACGGTTTTTTAAAAGTCCTGGAGAAAGCGTTCAGTTCCGCTCTAATGGTTTTATCCGTTCATTTGGACCTTATTGGCGGCTCTTGGCAGACCGGGGGAGGACGACCCGGCGAGCAGCTGCTTTCCCACGGACGCGTTACACCACATGCTGTGACAACGGTTGCCAACCAAACAACATACCGGTTCGAGTCCCTCCTCCGGTCTGACGTGCTTACGAACTTCACACGCCACAGAGCCCTGATTCTGGAGAACCAATGGGCTGGATGGGCCTCTGGGATGGATGGTAATTATAAAAAAAAGCACCTGAAAGGAGGATCTGGAGTCCTAGTGGTTAATTCACAGCGGCGGCCGGGTGATGAAAACCTGCCTGTCTGACTCGGGGACCCGGGGCCGAGGTGAGGGCCGAGGCGAGGGGTTGGGGTTGGGGGTGGGGGGGAGGGGAGGGGGGGGGGGGGGGTGTACGACATGTATTTGCATCAGCGCTGACACATCAAAGGGAATGCACAACGAGATGCGTGGCTTTGATTTCCTGCTTCCCCCCCCCCCCCCCCTCCTTTTTTTCCTCCTGTTTTACGATTAAGTCGTGAAATGCAAAAATACAACACCAAAAAAAAAAAAAGAAACGAAGAGTTGCTCTGTTGGGCCGCCATAATCTGCTGCCTCCTCAGCCTAATCCCGCAGTTTTAGCCGAGTAATGAACGACACGCAGAGGATGAGCAAGAGGCACACACAAACACACGCACACACAAACACACACACACACACACAGATAAAGCCACACGTTGCATAAGCATCCAAGCACGTGTGTGTGTGTGTGTGTGTGTCTTGGCGTCCATGCCTTTGTGTTTGTGTGTGTCGTGTGTATATTGGTGAGGTGTGTGTGTGTGTGTGTGTGTTCCTGTGTGAGGGTGCTGCTGCGTGTGTTTGTTTATTATGTGAAAATGAGGCGGCGCAAGGGAGGGGCTGGAAGGAGAGCAGGGTGAGGGTGGGGGTGTGGGAGGCAGGGAGGGAGGGATAGGGGATGGGTGCTATTAGCCTAACAGTGCAGCATTAAGCCTGATTATGTTAACACACGACACCTCACCACATATCACTTCTCCGTCAACGGCATACATGTACTGCAGGTGATTAATTTCCATTGTCGCCCGCCTCTGTCCCTCTCTCCCTGCTCTCTCTCTCTCCCTGCTCTCTCTCTCTCTCTCTCTCTCTCTCTCTCTCTCTCTCTCTCCCTGCTCTCCCTCTCTCTCCCTGCTCTCGCTCTCTCTCTCTCTCTCTAGACAGCCCATAGGGAAATCAGTACTACAAAATAAAAGCCTTTATTTTTTCAATTGGAACAGCCCACCAGTGCCCACCTTGATCAACTTGATGAAATCCAAAGTCACTCTCTGCTGTCACACCAAACCACGACACCATCATACCCCCCCCCCCCCCCCCCCCCCCCAACCAAAAAAAACACCCATCATACACCAATATCCATGGGGGGGGGGGGGGGGGGGGGGGGGGGTATAATTATAATTACCGGACCGTGGAGCGAGACCTCCAGCGACTCACGTCATTACTCAACCCCGTCCCCCACAGCAGCGGCGGCGGCAGCGTCCGACGCGCCTCGTTACGCGCGGACGCACATTTAGTGAACCAAGTTGCCATCACGTCACATGACGCATATTGAGGACCACTGACCACTGCGGTGCGCAACGGTGCGCGCATCCTGGGTACGTTGGATACGCCACCATATAGCGCGCAGCCCCGTGCGTAAAAGGAAAAACCATTACAGACTGGGCTCAGGCTGCTAATGGCTCAATTAGAGACCACTAAGTTATGAGTGTAGGGGGTGTAAGGTAGTAGGTAGTAATCGTGCACCGATTTTGGGGTCTATCTAGGTGAGTTGCGCCGTGAGTCGGGATGGAGACGGGGGGAATCAGGGCGTCTGTTTCTCTCCCCCCTGACTCCCTGGTCCTTGGAAGGCAAGGCAAGTTTTTCTTATTTTATTGAGATGCAGCTGTAAACCACCACACACACACACACACACACACACACACACACACACAGCCGCACACACGCACACAAACACACACACCCCATCGCAGTAAAATGAAACTTTATGTAACACACACTTCATGAATTCCACATCCTGATGATGGTTATATACTCACCATTAACAACGGCAGTCTTCATGATTGAAGAGGAGGGGGGGGGGGGGGGGGGGGAAAATCCAGATCAGATCAATGAATGTAAAATCCAGTACAATGGTTTTCCTCCCCGTGTGTGTCTGTGTGTGTGGGGGGGTCTGGTGGGGTCTGCGATAAACAAATCCTCTGTCTATCGCACACATCCAACCCCGTCAAACTTCTTCAGCCGTAGGTCTCCGCGAGGGGAGCGCGTCCACGTCTCCGGCTGGACCCGACCTCAGTCATTTGGGCGAGGAAAGAGAGAGAGAGATGATGGATGATGGGGGTGGCTGGGAAAAACACACACACACACAAAAAACCCCACAAAAAAAACTACAGCAGTCCAAAAAATCCGTAGGCTAAAGTAAGACCACCAGGAGGACCCACTACCGGACCGGACTTCGACGGCGGGACCCCTCTCCTCCTGCTACTCCTCTTCCTCCTCCCCAGGACAGGACGCGCAGGGCGAGCTCAGAGGAGCGGTGCGCAGCAGACCAGGCGCGGGATCAAGCGCAGAGAGAGAGAGAGAGAGGGGGAGAAAGAGAGAGAGAAGAGGGGGAGAGAGAGATGGGGAGAGAGAGGGAGAGGGGGGGGAAATTGAGGGTCGCATCCATGTTGGCGTGGCACCCAGTATCCAGCCTTAATCATCAATCCGCCCGCCGCTGATGTATTTCCCAAAAACCCAGACCTGGACCAGGCGAGGCGAGGCTGATGTGGGGGAGACGCGCCGCGGATGCTTGGCCGCACTGGGTGCGCGCCTACAGTATCGCATGGAGAGAGTAGGGCGGCGGAAACGGGAGGGGAGGGGCGGGGCCGGGGTGTGTGTGTGTGTGTGTGTGTGTGTTTGTGCAGTTTTTGCAGACACAAGCGTGCGCGCCCGCACATACACATATACATACACATGCGCACACGCATACTAAGGGGGTGGGTGGGGAGGGTGGTGGTGGTGGGGGGGAGGGTGATGGGGGAGGGGGGGGGGGGGGGTGTTGGGGGGGGGGGGGTGTTGGGGGGGGGGGGGGGGTGGACTGACAGAGTGAGAATTTAAAGATGGATGTTGAATGTTTTATAGGTCTGTATCAGGGGCTGCGCGCGTTAATGAATGTTTTATGCCTGTGGTGCGCGCCGAGGAGGAGTGTGTGTGTGTGTGTGTGTGTGTGTCTATCCGGATTTAGACACACGGGAGAGGCAGTTGCATACGGAAACAGTCCTAAAGGGAAAAAAAGGACAGGTGAAACCAAACCATACCTGCCGGTGGATGGTGGGGGGAGGGGGGGGGGGGGGGCAAGACTGTGAACTCACGGTTATCCAAAATGAACTATTATTCATGCATGAATGTGCAAAATCCGATTGAGGGCGTGTATGTGTATTTAGAGGGTGTGTTTCTAGGTAATGACTTAAATGAACAATTACTCACTGAGTGCTTAACAAACTCAGAGCATCCATTTAAACACTTAAAAAACTGACTGTTTTTTCCACGGTCCGGCCATTAACACACACACACACACACACACACACACACACACACACACACACACACACACACACACACACCTCCCCAGATCTCGATATGTTAATGTTGGCTCTACAATATTCATCGCCATCGCCCCCACGCTGATTGGACTAAAGACCAATCCCCCGCTCCGTGCGTTATCGCTGGGGAAGCCGCAAAAAACCCCGGAGACGACGCGCCATTATATCTGGGTCCAACGCGCCCCCTACCGGCGGACCCGTTTTAAAATATAATACCTGCTGTCTCCTCCTCACCATCAGTCGCGTGGAGGAGGAGGACTCATGATGAGGACTTTCTCCTTCTCACCTCTTTCTCCTGCCCACTATGAGAAGTAGTGCTGCGTACGGTTGATTTAAATAGGATTATATGTGCCGTATGAGGGTTTGAGGGTTCTTCCCACTCACATAATGTCAATGTAATACATATTAATAATACAGTGACATATGACAAAGCCTTATTATTGGTCGAAGGCATGGATATGTGCCTCCTCTCATTCTGCGCACCTTCACAGGTGAACGATGCCTGCGGGGTTGAATTGAGACGGATGATTGAAACGTGCAATAGATGAGCCGCAGACTATTCGCTGCAGGTGACAGGTAAGCGTTAAAGTCCGGCAGATATGTAGAGCAGCGGGTTAATCCCTGGCTTACAACTACGGCCAATATTGGATCTCACCGGAGGAAT